>OX451740.1:612273280-612844624 GCA_948472305.1 Vicia faba
AAAACTGGTCCCGTTGAGAGAAATATTTGGAAAAATAATTTGGTGTTTGTTGATCTTCCATAGTCTAGTCTCGATGTAACACATTGTCTTGATGTGATGCATGTGGAGAAAAATGTGTGTGATAGTTTTATAGGAACACTTTTAAACATTCCAGGCAAGACTAAAGATAATAATAGTTCTTGTTTAGATATTATGGAGATGGGTATACGACAATAGCTGGTTCTAGAAGATAGAGGGAAAATATGTATTTACCTCTGGCATGTCACACTCTATCTAAAAAGGAAAAGAAAAGTTTTTGCGAGTGTTTGCATGGTATCAAAGTTACCCAAGGTTTCTCATTAAAACATCAAGAAACTTGTATCAATGAAATATCTCAAGTTAATTATCTTACAATCTCATGATTGTCATGTCTTGATGCAACAACTTCTACCATTGGCTATATGTGGCATTCTTCCAAAAAACGTAAGTGTAACTATAACTAGATCGTGCTTATTCTTAAATGCTATATGTAATAAAGTTCTTGATTTCAAAAAATTATATGAATTAGAAGATGAGGCTTCAATAATATTGTGTCAATTGGATATGTATCTTCCTCCATCATTTTTAGACATTATGGTGCACTTACTTGCTCATCTAGTCAGAGAAATCAGATTTTGTAGTCCAGTTTATTTAAGGTGGATGTATTGAATAGAGCGATACATGAAGTTATTTAAATTATATAAGAATAATAATCACAAACCGGAACCTTTGATCCTTGAAAGGTACATCAAATAAGAAGTTTTTGATTTTTGTTCAAACTATTTGTCGAAAATAGAGTTGATTGGAATTACAAAGTCTCATCATGCTGACAGATTTGAAGGTAGAGGTACCTAAGGTTTAAATGTTAAGCCAATGGATCAAGACGTAGTACTTGAAGCATATTTATATATATTGAATAATCTTATTGTAGTTGAACCTTACATAGCTACTCATAAAACAATTATAATTAAAAAATATTCTCGAATGAATGACAAGTGGTTGTTGACACAACATAACAAGAAATTCATAAGTTGGTTTAATAAGAGGATTTCTAATGATGATAGTGCATCCGAGACAATTAAATGGTTGTCGTATATTCCCAAATTTACTATGATAACTTGGATGGTATACAACTTTTCTAATCATTTCTTTTATACAAAAGTAAAAGATTATCGTAGTACAATAAAATATTAGGGTTATGCTTGAGGCTGAATCTATGTATTTCTCTAGTTCGAAATATAAGAATCCTATTTTGGCAACTAACATGTTCTATGGTGTCTTTTAAGATATTTTAGAGATTGATTATGTTATTTTTAAAGTGTCTTTAGTTAAATTCAAGTGGGTTCCCAATAAAAATGGTGTACAAAGTGATGAGTTAGGATTCACATGAGTTAACCATGGTAGGGCAACTTATATGACCGAAACATTCATCATAGCTACTCAAGCAAAACAAGTTTTTTATGTGACAGACCCTTCAAACTTATCGAGGAGATTATTACTTGTACTCAAAGAAAAACACATTCTTCATAGTGATGAAAGTTTTGATATTCCTTCCACTCCTTCTTACGCAACACAAGTGCCTACTTCATATGAAGAAGTTGATAGAGATGACGGGCATGTTATTCGTATCGATCCTCAATAAGGCATATGGGAAAATTAACAAGTATTTTATATTCTTCATTCATAATTTTTGGTAAGTTATAATTTCTAAGGTTATTTACAAACAACTATTATCATTTGAAATTATACGTATTTAAAGTCAAGACACCAAGATAGTATTATTTGGTGTAATGATGTGTACATTTTAGGATGTTTTGTGTCATTTTGGTTTTGATGTAATATACAATTTTTGCTTTTTAATCTAATTGTGTCATTGGTGTAATATAATTTTTTGTCTAATTCAATTCACAAATGGATGTATTGGTGTTTCTGGTCTGATACGATTCATAAATATTTAGGTTAAAAATTTGGGAATTTTGTAAAATTGATAAATATATAATAAAAAAATAATATCACAACGGTTGTTTAATTCAATCTTTGTTATAAGTAAAGTATTATCTATAATAATAAAACCCAAGAATGGCATTGCTGGGAATTAAACTCAGGACCTATAAATTATTTCATAATGGTTGTTTTCTTCAATCGTTGTTATATGTAGCGCACTACCTAGCTTAACACCATGGTTACATGCTCGTTGTGGAAACCAACACACATATAATCACAAACAACCTAACAACGAACGTATAATCGTCATTATATGTGTTTCATAACCATTGTCATATATGTTTTCTGAAGTAGTGGAATGACATTGTATCTTCACTGGCCATCTTAATATATTCCTAAATCACCTCTTGGCTGTCCAACTTAGAGATGATAGGAAAATACTCAAGGTAAGCAGACTTGGCACTTCTAATTCTGAGTCCAGCTTTTGGCTTCACAACATCCTTCTTACTGATGATCTTCATATTTATCATAATAACATCAGACAAGATGCTTCCAAATCCTGAGTAGCACAAGTTGCCTTCAGAGTTGCAACTAATATGCTCTGATGGAATAGCTTAGATAGAAGCCTTGCATATGGCACATTCTTCTTGTCATTCTTTTGGGTTTCCTTGATAGCTACACAAAGATGGTTGAAGATGTATGCATCCAGATTCATCTTCTCTCTATTCACCATAAACCAAATGAAGTGTTTGTGATCCCATGAAATCGTATCAATACTTCCTTCCCAGGGAATCAGACTTCCAATTAGGATTTTGAACATAAGCCTATATGCAATATGCATATTCTTTTCCTCTCCAAAGTCATCAGAGTTTGAAAATAGGGTTGATTTGATCATATTAACTTCTTTGCTTTCATCTTTGGTGTTCAAAACACACATTCCTTCATTATTCACTTTAATAAGTTGAGCAATGTGGCTTTGAGTAATGGTCACTTCAACTCCTATTACTGCAAACCTAATCTCAACTTCATTGAACTTCTTCAATCATATCTCAACTCTAGATTTCCATATGTTTTCATTATCCTCAGCAATCTTCTCTCTGACATCAGAAGCAACAAAAACTTATGCCCTAACCCGTAAATCCTTAACAAGGTAGGGTTAAATGGGTCCATTGAGCATTTTAAAGTAAAGAATCCACCATTGAACTTCAAAATACTCCCTCAAAGAATACCTATTTACTCTGGAAGATATGATATAGGGCTTGTACTTTATTTTGGAAAGACCCTTGACTTGATGGTTTTCCTTTAAAGGTAAGATTTAGTAGGTTGTTTGATTTAGCAGAGAATAAGATGACGTTAGTCACAGAGATGAACAGGTTGGGTGAGGGAGAGTGGTGAGGCGTGGAACTAGTGTAAGAGGTTTGCTTGTGTGGGGGGATGAGCTAGTGGGAGAGTGTATTGAGCAGTTAACCTCAATTATTTTGCAGATAGACGTGGAAGATTGCTGGGTTTGGAATTTACATCCATCATCTTGCTACTCGATCAACATCGCTTATAAAAATTTGTCTAAAGTTGACGATAACAACAATCGGGCTTATTCCTAAATATTATGGTTGGAGATTTTGCTTCTTAAGGTTTCAATTTATGTTTGGCGGTTATTTTTGAATCGTATTCTTATGAAGTACAACTTGGCTAGACAGAGGATTCTTGCCACAAACGAACAAATATGTGTGGCGAATTGTGACGTGGATGAAGACAAAGATCATTTGTTTGTAAAATGTGATTTTTTTGGTAGATTTTGGCCTATTATATCTAATTGGCTAGGTTTCTCAACGACACTTCAAAAAAAGTTATTGGATCATCTCTTACAGTTTGGTGGACTAGGTGATTTTCGAAGAATGTTCGACTACTTCTTAATACTATTTGGTTCTCTGTGATTTGAGTTATTCGGAAGGAACAAAATATTCGTATTTTTCATAATAAAGAGGTGCATTTGCATGCATTATTGAAAAAGGTAAAACTTCAATTTTTTTGGTGGTTAAACTCGAAACATTTTACTTTTAATTTTGATTACCAAGTTTGAAGGCTAAATCTTTTATTTTATTTATCAACTATTTTGTAGGCCATTTTGTGTTGTTTCTTTTTTTGAGTTTTGTATTGTAATTGTAATTTCAAATTCTTTCTTATCATCTTCTATATATCTTGTATTAAAATGAATTGTTTTGATCGTTAATATATTTCTCATTTTTTACCTTTTCAAAAAATATTGATTTAAAAGAGAATAAAAAGCTATATATGAAACCTAAGTTTTTTAATAAGATCCCATAAAAATTAAGTTTGCTTTGTAACTAAGCCTGCTCATCGATTTCCAAAAAAAAAATGATGCTCTAAATTGGTCAACAAATGAAATTTGACTTTTGAAGACCACCACCCATGAATGCCATACTTTTAAAGATATGGATATCATTATTATTTGAAAAATGCTAATTTGTTTAGTAATCCAATCTAATATATATAATTGTACTCAAAAGATTATAATATTTATTGTAATTTTCTGTTGTATGGGATTTTAATTTGTGATTTTTTTTCTGCATAAGTTTATACTGGTGTTTTTTTATATTGTCTACAAAAGAAAAATTTACTTTTAATTCTTAAAAGTTTTGAAAAATGATTTCTCAATACAAAATTTACTCTTTTTATTCTTAAACAAATGTCTTAGAAATACTTGTTAACGTGATTTTTGTTAATAATATATTTTAAAAATAATTTTCTACCAAAAATTATGATGGAAGTGTATTAAACACTAAATGGAACAGTTTTTTCAAAATTAAAATTCGAATATTGATTTATTTTGTTGTTTAAATCTAGTCCATTCTGTCATGTCTCTATTGATTCCCATTATTTTTGTTTTACAAAGAAAAAAGAGGAATGAACTCAAAAAGTTTGGATTATTACATTACTTTCTTTAGATTCGTTATTGCCATTTGGACCACTTAGTGGGCTCCATCATTTGTAGTTTTCTTATGATTGTAAGCCAATAAGAAAAGAAAAGATGTTTCATGAACTTCAAAAATATTTCACGAAGTTATTCAATGTACTAGTATATAATATTATAAAATTAAAACTATTAGTGACTAGGGATGTTTATTTAAAAAAATTATGTTTGATTTAGATGTGTTTGAGATATTATTTTAAAAAAATTGTGTGACTTAGTTTGGTTTATAACTTGTATTTTTGTAAACTAAACCAATTTAAAAGAATTATATTATAATAATATATTTGATATATTTTAGAAATGGTTTCGATCTCACAACTAAATAAGAGACATTTTTATAGAGAATTTTTCTTTACAGTTAATAATGGTGAAAATTACTATTGAAAATCTGCAAATATTTTTCGAATGTGCATCTCCGAAGACACTCTATTTTTGCATTTTAATACTTAAATGTTGGATTTGAAATTTTTGAGGTAGTTTCGGATATGCACATCCGCAATATGTTGATAGGTGAGTTCAGAAGTGTATTTCCGAAACCACCATTTTCATATTAAAATGTTGTATGGTCACATATTCCAATTTCCAACTATTCCATTCGTTTTCTATTCCTCCATAACCAAAACCCTCATAAACCTTCAATCATTTTCAATGAATTTTTCGTCTCTAAATCAAATTTTAAGTGTTTGACTATAGCAAAGAGAGCATAGAAAGCTTCAATTTGAGGTAAACTTCAATTATTTCATTATACATTTTCTGCATTGAAGCTGATTTATTGAAGAAGAAAACATTGTCACTTCGGATTTGCACTTCCGAATTCAACCTACCATAATTCGGATGTGCATATCCGAAAAAATGTCTATTACAAAACCATAATTATGTTTTAACAAAATTCATGTTTTTTTAACATGTTAATATTTTATTTAACATGTTAGGTATGGTGCACCCCGATAATATTGTCAAAGCTATCGTAAAGGTTTTAGACAAGGTCAATGAAGATGATAAGTCGATTGCGGTGAAGGATGTTGATAAAACGAATGATGTTGTGATAAATTATGGACAACAATTTTGTAATGATAAAAGTTTCACCTCTCGTCAACATATACTTGAATGGTTTCGAATAGAAGCTAGAAAACTTGAGTTTGGCGTTGTGATTGAAAGGTCCGACAATGGGACTAGTCAAAGGTAACCATTTATTGTGATGACATGCGAGAGAAGTGGGAAATATGTTCCAAAATTTTGAAAGATAAAATATGATGACACGGGATCGAGGAAATGTGAGTGCCTGTTTAAATTGCATGGTTATTGTAGGGTGGATGGTTTATGGTGGTATAATATCATATCTGGTATGCATAATCATGCGTTGGACACCAAGCTACACGGAAATCCAATTGTATGTCGGTTTAAGACGGTAGAGATGAAATTTATTTCTGAATTGTCATTGATCAAAGTTACGCTGAAAAACATATTTACCGGTTTGAAACAGAATAAATCGGAACGTGTTTCAAATATCAAGTCGGTTTACAATCATCGTTATAAACAACACATTTCACAAAAAGGTATGAGGTTCTAAATGCAATATTTATTGAAATGTTTGGACGATAACTACTACGTTTCCAGGTATAGAGTTTGTGAGGACAACGTAAGTATTCGTGACATTTTTTGGATTCATTCAGAAAGCATCAATTTATTCAATACATTTCCAACCGTCCTTATGATTGATTCGACGTACAAGACCAACAAATACAGGCTTTTGCTTTTACAAATTATCGGTGTCACCTCTACGGATAAGACATATTCGGTTGGATTTGGTTTTTTGGAATGTGAGAAAGAAGACAACGTCACTTGGACGTTGGGTATAAGCAAGTTTACTGAAGGATGCACAAAATATGCCTAAGGTCATTGTTACCGACTGAGATAACACCCTTATGAATGTTGTTGGCACTATGTTTCCTTCATCAACCGCAATACTTTGTCGATATCATATAACAAAAAATGTGAGAGCACGGCTCAAAACCGCAGTTGGCACCAAAGAAAAAAAGGGTGAAGACGGAAACATGGTCAAATCTGGTGTTGTGGTTGAGAAGATAATGGGTGCATGGACTAATATTCTTAACTCTACTACAAAAGAGTTATATACTGAGAATGTGGTACACTTCAGGAACTTGTGTGTCGAATATCCCAATTTCTTGAAATATGTTGAGTCTACTATCCTTGATCGGGTGAAAGAGAAAGTTGTATGTGTTTGGAAGGCCGTGTTAGACATTTGGGGAACACAACAACTAATAGAGTGGAATTTTCACATGCGGTGTTGAATAAGTGGTTGGGTGATAGTAAGGGAGACCTTTGTAGAGAATGAGACATGGTGAACCAAATGCTCCAAAACTAACATAATGAAATTCAAACAATGTTTGGTATGAGCAAAACATATTAGAACATTGTTTCAAAGGTAACACTCTATACACACAATTGGTCCACAACATATCCAGGACGGGATTGAATTTCATCTATCATGAAGCGAAGCAATCGGAAACAATGGGGCCAGATAGTTTGAAGTGTGGATGTACAATTAGGAAGACTTACGGGTTTCTATGTGCTTGTGTTATTTATAAAAAAATTAAGCTTAATTGTTCCATACGTATATATGAGGTTTGCACTTAATGGAAAAGACTTTATTTTAATAACTACGAGCCGACAAAGGAAGGTACATCAAACATAACCATCACAAACGAGTCGGAAGTGATAATTTATAGATTTTCTAAAGCTAATTCACTACAAAAAAATGTTATTTGCCAGGGGCTTAACCCCTCACAAATGGCAAAAAAAAAACCCTCACAAATAGGAAATTTGCGAGGGGATTGGTCCCCTAGCAAAATAGGGGTTCGCAAATTCTTTTGCGAGGGGATAAACACGTGGGTATTTTGCCAGGGGTTTAACCCCCCCTCTAAATGCAAGTTGTCTTTTACAGCCTACAACGTGCAGGCATAGGCGCGGGCTATGAGGACTAAGTGCATCATAAAATTTGCTTCGGGTTAAGCTCGTGGTAAAATGTAAATGCTTATTATTTGCGAGGGGATAAACCCCTGGCAAATTGTCAAAAAATTGATATAAAAAATTGATATTAATAAACTAAAAACCAATAATGATAGTTTTATAAAACCAAAGTGTTTTCATGCCTCGCCATCAAATGGATGTCGTATCATGCCAGAACTAATTATGTTTGTATGGTGCCATGTCATTTGGCTTGCGTTGTGCATTAATGCAAACATTCTTTGCAATCTAGGTATTATTGGTAGATAGAACATGAACTTCACTGCAACTCATTTTTGCTTTCGATCATCTCCTTTACTGCGAACTAAATACCTCAGACTATTGCAAAACTTGCATTCCTCCAATTCCCCATCATTTATACCAAACTCGTTGTCATAAAACAACATGCAGCCTCTAATGCAACAATCAATCTTTTTTACTTTTATTCCCAACTTCGACACCATCGTCTTTGCATCATAATAACTTGTAGGTATGTTTTCTTTCACAGGAGTCGCGTCCAACATCATTCTCGCAAAGAATTCCAAACACTGATCAGGAACATTCCAATTTGACTTTGCAGCCAAAAGCCTAACACACATTGATAGCTTAGAGTCAAGAGACCCCTTAAACAATGGTATATTTATGTCTTTCAACAACTGATAAAACTTTTGTGCTTTCTCATTTGGGAGCTCTTCTGCGTCAAACTCTTGAGGTTCATATAAGCCACATTCACCCCTAATGCGTCACTGACCATATCCTCGACTAGATTAAATTGTTCCTGGAATTGCATATGTGATGAACTCCCTGGATCATCTATATTTATATATGGTCCAACACGTGTTTGACTGCTAGAAGCCTCTATATTCATCCCTGGTTTTTTTTTCTCCGTTAGAAGTCCAAACCCAATAATTTGGCTGAAACCCCACTTTCTTCAAGTGACGTTTCACTTCACTAGGGTCACTAATAATATTTCTGCAACCACACTTTAAACATGGACATCTTACCCCTCCTTCGCTTCGACAACATTCTTGACCAAATGCATACGAGAGAAACCCGACAACTCCTTCCTTAAAATACAGTTTAAGCCCACGTCGTCCAGAAAACAATCTACCATACATCCAACTATGATAGAATTGATAATATTCTATACTAGAATTGATAATATTCTATACTGCACATGTTCATGTTTAATTTTATTAAATAAAATGAGGATTGATCTATCGACAAATTTTTAAATTTTTGTCGATAATATCATATATCTAATTATATATAAAATTGAACATATATTTACTCTAGTTAAACAATTTACTCTAAAATTAAATCATATATTACTATTCAATTATTCTAAATATTCCTATTCAATTTATTCTAAACATATTTAATTATATATTTATTCTGTATATTGATTTTCAAAATATATTTAATTGTTTTTGGTCCTAAACATATTTAATTTGTTTGATAATAAACCTTCAATAATTTTTTAATCCTAAACATAAACTATCTTCTTTTCATTTAGAAATATACAAAATATTTATACATGAGTATTTATATATTTCAAAAAAATAATATATTTTTTATAAATAAGTATTTATACATTTCAAAAAAATATACTATTTATATAAAAATATATATATTTTTAGAAACTATATATATATATATATATATATATATATATATATATATATATATATATATATATATATATATATATATATATTTTAAAAAAAAAGGTATTTTGAAAATTATATATAGTATTTTTTATATACATATACTATTTTTATAAATACCTACATATACTATTTTTATATATATTTATAATAAATATTGTTTTTCAAATATATTTATTATAAATTCTATTTTTTTAATATATATATATATATATATAGGTATTTATAAAAATTATATATATTTATTATATATATATATATATATATATATATATATATATATATATATATATATATATATATATATATATATATATATAATTATTCTGTATATTTATAATTTCGAAAATAATAAAAAAATTATTTTCAGTTTATAAATCAAATATCACAACATATATATACACAAATATATCTATAAATATATCACAAAACAAAAATTTTATAATAAGAACCTGAAATTGATGAATAATTTTTTTTGATGTTTCTTGAAATTTTTCCAAAATTCAGCTTCCTATGGATATATCAATTAATACCTGAAAACAGAAATTATATTACACACTAACATTGAAAATAAATTAAATACAAAACAAAATAATATAATATATTTACCTGAAATATTTGTGTGCAGATTGATTGAAATTTTAGGTTTAATTTAGGGAAAGATTGAGAATATAAGAGTGGTTTGGGCATGGAAGAGAAGAGAAAGACGTGAAACTGTGAAAATTAGAACAAGGAATAAGTAACTGAAGCGGTGGAAAGGTAGAACTTTTAGCGAGGGGCAGCCCCTGGGAATTGAAACGGTCAAATGCTGCATGGGATAGCCCGTCGCTAATTTTTGTCTTGAAAACAGACTCCTGCACGCGCAGTCTCCACACTGCAGTGACTAGACAAAAGTTGTCTAGCTGGCGTGGGGTAGCCCCTCGCTATTGTCACATTGACAGTTAGCTTGGGGTTTCCCCTCGCTAATTTCTAGGGTTTGCGCACCCATTTATTTTCCTAGGAGTAGGCCCCTCGCAAATCAATATTTTAAAATTCAAAATTTCATTTTTTTAATTTTGCGAGGGGTAACCCCATGCAATTTGTTTTTTATTTTTTTCCCTGATCTGCATTTTGCGAGGGGCTTTACCCCAAGCAACGTTATTTTTTTCTCTCAGGGGTTTAACCCCTGGTAAATTCCATTCTTTCTTGTAGTGATGATTCTATAAAATTGCACATCAAATAAGTTTTGAGAAAAATCACGTTTACGAAAACCACCGATTTGAAACCTCCATCGCAACCGTTAAAAAATGTGCGCCTAAAAAAGAAAAAAGTTCTTAGGGTGACGGTTCAACATAGCAGACTCCTTCTTACCATGAAGTTGTTTATTCAATGTTCCCGAAATCTCCAACCCCAAAATCCAAAACTAGTGTTAACAAATGAGCTCGCATTTCCAAACCACCTCGTACACCGCCTATTATAAAATAACCATAACTGCCACCGATTATCTACATTGATGAGATGCCGCTTTTTATGCACAAAAACATTGAACGAATCGTGGATGTGGGGAGTGATTTTAATTGCGGGTATCTTTCTGTGTCCGGGTTACTTGGTAAAGGAGAGGAAAATCACACTCTTGTGCGTCAAACACTTATTTCGGAGTTGACAATGCATAGTGAACTCTACACTCGCCTATATGTGACTACAGAGAAATTTAATAAGTTCATCATGCTCTTTCTCCAAGTTCTATCGTTCACGCACTTGTTGCTAAGTGGATAAGCTTCTCCGAAATGGGTCATCTTAGAGCAAGTGCATATGAGAGGGTGTGTATCGATTTGACGAGGTATGGGTTTTTGGAAACATTTTTCCTCTTTGGACTCCTCTGCCTAAAGATCCATCCAGCTGCATCATGTGTATTGGGTACCTTAGATCATGTCATTTTGTTCAGGTTTATTTAAAACCGAGTTGTCATATACCGGCTACATCTGTAGAATGGATGACACATCATGAAAAAGAGGTGGAAACTTGGCCGAATAAGTTTTGGGATAAGATGGTAGAGTTCACCAATTTGATGGAGCTTGAGAGAGAATCAAATAGGAAGAAGTCGAAGAAAGAACCAGTTTTAGATTTAAGCGATGACAATTTATTCGACGCATTTTAGAATGTAATTGAACCATTTTTTAATGTATTGTCGTACACATTGTAAAACCTATATGTTTCAATACATATATAACATATTATCTATCTTTTGTTTATTGTTTATTTTTTCATGTCACTTTGGTACAAATATTGATTTTGAGTTCTGGTTCTGCATAATTCGAAAGTACACTTCCAAATTGACCTTAAACTTAAAAAAACCACACCTGGCATATTTCGGATATGAACATCTGAATTCACCTCTTATTTTTATTTAAAAATGTGGTGTTTTCGGATGTGCGTTTCTGAAAACCCCTAATTTTGATTAAAAAAGGTCAATTCAGATGTTCATATCCGAATTATATCCTGATAAGATTTCATTTGTCCATATTGCTCCAAAAAGGCTATAAATTTGGTCTTCATACCATTTCTTTATCATTCACATACCACAACCAGAAATGACACAAACATATCCATACCTTGCTATTGTCTATTTTAGTGGTGTGCAGTCTCCACTTTAATTCAGGTTCTCGCATGACACGCCATTCTCCAAGCTCATTACCATACTGCTTCTCTCTTACAATATCCAGAAAATCAAAAGGTGGTCAAGATTGAGTATCGTTCATCTTCAATTGACACTGAAGGAAACGTAAAGTTCACCCTGTTTGAGCTCAAAAACGACAATGATTTAGAGGTTATGTGGGGTACCTTTCAACAATACTCTTCAAAGGGTCTGATTGAGATGGATGTGAAGCTTCAAAGATCGGCAGAAGAAGTTATTAAGATGTTGCGACATCGTCAACTGCCCATTTATAATAATATGTATCTTTAATTTTCTTCATAACTATTTATGTACTTCTTTGAATTATGTTGAATGAATGTTGTGATACGGTGGGAGAACTGACTATGAGTTTTGCGTTTGTTTTCGTAAATGTTTCGGTTGAGCAAGAGTCGCCACCGACTTTTTATTTTATCCTAAGGAAAGGTTTAAAAAGCACAGCAAAAACCTTTGAGATGTTTTCTTGGGTTCGGGGAGTAGATTATAGAAAGGGAAGGTATTAGCACCCTTTCTATCCATGGTTATCCATGGGCTCTTAGTTACTTGCTTAGATCACTTGCCTTTTTCAATTGTTTGAAATGGTGCTTGTGTGTGTGGGTTTGAAAATGTTTTGAAAAGAGGCCAATGTGGTGGCAATCTTTGTAATGATCCATGTGGGGATGTATACAAAGATGTATGTCTTTTAAAGAGTTTTCATTTGTTTTTGAAAGTTGTTTTGAAAGTGTAGTGATGTGTGATTTTGAAATTAGGCAAGTGTTTTGGTTTTGCAAGTTGGCAAGTACTTAAGAGCGATCTACCCTAAAGTTCTCAAAGGTTTTGTTATGTTTTTAACCCTTTTAACAATTTTGTTCCACCATTGTATTTGGTGGACAATCTTGTGTTAGGATGTGAAAGGGACGGGCGCGGGTCATCGTTTAGACCATAATTGCAATGGTGCCAAGTATCTTTGGGCATTTTCCTTAAGGGACTTGATCATTTTTTTAGGCAACTTTCGAAAGCGTCATCGAGGGACTATGATCATTTGAATTGTGTTTGTTTTGCCCAAAGAGACCTAACATGCAATATGGCCCAATTTTGAGAGGCAACAAGTGGATATAACCCTAGGGGTGTTAGTGTGCAAGTGTTTTTTATTGTGTTGTACCCCAAAATTTTCCCTCCCATTTCCTCAACATTTTCTCATCACAAGACCTTTGAAGATCAAGATCCAATTAGGGTTCTCTCTGCTCAAGACTTCTCCTTGCACTGTGGACTCAAATTAGGGTTTGTGTTTGCCCAAGGATGTTTTGACCTAAAATGACTAAGATGACTTTCATGCTTCATATTGGACTCCCAAGTTTACCTATACCAAGTTTCAAGTTTTGATTCCAAGTTTTGCCCAGTCAATTGGACAGTTGACCTAGAAATCAGCTGTATTGGGGAAAAAGTCAATTGTGGCCAATTGACAGTCAAACCTCATGAAATTTGATCCACATCAACATTATGAACTCATATGGACCATTTGATCAAGTTTGGATCACAATTCCCCAAGAAATTTGATCAGATCATCAAAAGGGCAAAATGGTCATTTTTAGGGTTTTGACTGCACAAAGGCAATTTTTGACTGTTTGACCTAGCCAATGGTAAACCAAGCTCACATATGGCCTCAAGGACTCAATGGAATTATCTTGACATACTCATCAAGCTCAAAAGATCCCAAGTACACAAGATTGACAGTTGAATTTCCCAGTCAATTGATCAATTTTGACTGTATACTGAAAAGTCAAACTTTGACTTTTTGGTCAAAATCAAGAGTCAAGATTCATTTTTCATCAAAACATGCCAAATCATGAAACTTGTTCACCAAGAAATCTCAAAATGCAAATTAGGGTTTGAAAATGGAATTTTTCATAACTTAGAATTTTTCTAAGTTATGAAAAACCCTAATTTTTTCCCAACTTTGCCCCATCTTTTCACCATGATCCATTTGGATTCAAACAAAAGTCAAAACATGAAAGTTGTAGCTTGTTGCATAATCTACAACTTTGATTCACAAAGTTTTCTCATTTGAAGCTTGTATCTCAAGTTACAATTTTTTGAATAAGGGCACTAAACCATTTTTTAACTTAGTGAAATTTAACCTATTTTGACAAGGTTTTCTACCCCACTTCAAGGCCACTTTTCATACCCTTCCACTTGGAATTTTAATTTGCATTTCAAAGATGGATTGTAGTACACATTCCAAGCTTTCCAAAATGTCAAAGAACTCACCAAACAACCTCATAACTTGAGAGATTCGAATTTCACAAGTTGGCAAGAATTCACTTTTGTTCTTCATCAAAACATGTTCATAAACTTTGCAAATTTGAACTCAGCATAGTTTGTGCTACTTTACAGGTCTTTAAACCAAATTACACCCCTTAATTTATTGCAAAACCATTTAACCAAGTTGTTATTCTAAGCCTTTGGTCATTACACAAGGAATTAAGCCTAAACTAGAAAAAGCATTATTTCCATTCTTGAAAAGAAGAACTTTATGTCAAGTTTGCAAATCAAGCAAGTACAATCAAGATCTTCTTGGCACAAGTTTGTGAGCAAATTGCACTGATCAAGGCAAGGGATAGCAGCATAGTGGGAGGGCCTGTACTGACCTAGGGAGCCAAGTTGCATTTTGTAGCTTAAGTGTGAAGAAAGGTCCATAACTTATGCCAACTCTCTCTTCAGCATAGACACACAACACAAAAGCTATCAAACACATTCCATAGAACATATCTAAGCTTTTGCACGAGTCCTGAACCTCTCAAGCACCCTCCATCTCAAAATCACCTTGAAACTGCACAAACAGGGGAAGCCCTGCAGATTGAGTGCTATCTCTCAATCCCTTCGAGCATTCTTGTCCAAACTTGTTCCTCTACCTTCCTTACAACATATGCAAGCTAACCCTGTCCTTAAACCTGACCTGTAACACCTCCAAGCCACTTCACCATTTTTAAATTTCTGTTTTGCAGTTGGAGTTCACTAGCTCGATTCAGGGAGTTTCAAGATAAAGTAGGACTTGGAAAAGCATCCTTACACTTCAAGGAAGCTATACAAGTCATCATTTCACTCTGAAACATCCTCCATTGCTAAGCTCGATTCCAACTGAACAGGTATATTCATGGAGTTCTATCTCTCTTATTAGGCATTGTTAGCTTTAGGTTTTTGAAGAAAACATGTCACAATCATAGCCCTGAACACGCTCATATGATTAGATTTCATTTATGTTTCGTGTGCTTAGAGAATTTCATGTCTGAACATTGATGAAAAGTTAGGTCAGAAATTGGGGGAGGAGAAATTCTCCCTCATCTTAGAGAGATAGGTCAAGTTATTTATATGGTTGAAACCGTCTCTTCATGCTGAACATTTCTTGTGTTATGAGTTTTTGCTGAAAAGCCAAGAATCAGGAGTTAGACATTGAAGAACAGGGGCGCGCGTTTTTTTCAAATGTTTGAGCTGGAGGTTGAAGAAGGAGTGGAGTGGGCTGGGCCTGTGTTATTTTGCTTTTCACACTATCTTTTTTATTCACACACCCCTGAGCCCATTTGTTCATTTTTTAATATTTTTGACTTTTTCTTTTTTGGTTGACTTTGTTTATTTTTTCTCATGGCATTAAAAAATTAAAAATATTTTTTCCATCATTTTCTGAATTTATGGCATATTTATTTGATTTGTTTCTTTATTTATGCATAATATATATATATACCATTATTAGAATAAAATAGAAAAAATAGTGTAAATACATTTTTATTTTTATTTACCTTCTGAAAATATTTCACATAAAAAAAATACTCTTTTATTTATTTTATTAAAATATTAAATAAATACTTATTTTGTGTATAATACATATTTAGGGTTTAATATATATATATATATATATGTGATTATTAATATATTTAAGATAAAAATATAAAAATACTTGAATTTTTCATTTTATTAATATTTGATATAAAAACACCTTTTTCCATAATACACTTCATTTTATTTTATTTTTATAAATAATGAATAAATAGTTGTATTAAATCAATTAATATCCATTTTCTTTTAAAATTAGGGTTTTTTGCCCTAAATTCAAAATACTCCAAAAATAATACATTTTTATTTTTCTTTTCTCTTTTACATCAATAATATTTTTTCATACATATACAAAACATTTTTGTGCATCTTGCATTTTTATTTAATTTTTTGTACATTATTTAAATTGCAAATATTCAAAATGATGCAATAACTTAGATTTAAATTCTTGTCAATATCCCCATTTGAACATTTGTACCCCCCTTCCCATATTTGGTTTTGTAATAGCTTAGTAATTTTAATTTCGCACTTTATTGCTTTCTAATGATAACATGTTAGAATTAGGGTTTGTATGCGAAAAAACGATAAAAAAGTAGTTTGACCTAATACAAGATAAACAAGCATGAAAATGGACACACAAATCACACTTGCACCCCCTAGGGTATTCCACTTGTTGCCTTTCAAATAAATGGGTCATATTGCATGTTGAACTTCTTTGGGCAAAGCAAATAATTTGAATGATCATAGTCCCTCGATAAAACTTTTCAAAACAAACAAAAACAAATGATCAAGTCCCTTAAAGAAATTGCCCAAAGACATTTAACGCCGTTGCAATTATGGTCTAAGAACGATGACCCGCGCCTGTCCCTTTCACATCCTAACACAAGGTTGCCCACCAAATACAATGGTGGAGCAAACTTGTTAAAAGGGTTAAAGCATAGCAATGATCTTTTGAGCAATTTAGGAGTAGATAACCTCTTAGTTACTTGAATCAACTTGCAAAACAAAACACTTGCCTAATTTCGAAACCACATCTCACTACACTTTCAAAACTACTTTCAAAAACAAATGAAACCCTTTTTAAAAGACATACATCTTTGTATACATCCCCACATGGATCATTACAAAGGTTTCCACCACATTGGCATCTTTTCAAAGCATTTTCAAAACCCACACACTCAAGCACCATTTAAAACAATTGAAAACAAAAGGCAAGTGATCTAAGCAAGTAACTAAGAGCCCATGGATAACCATGGATAGAAAGGGTGCTAATACCTTCCCTTTCTATAATCTACTCCCCGAACCCAAGAAAACATCTCAAAAGGTTTTTGCTGTGCTTTTTAACCTTTCTTTAGGATAAAATAAAAAGTCGGTGGCGACTCTTGCTAACCGCAACATTTGCGAATACAAACGCAAACCTCAAAGTCAGTTCTCCCACCGTATCACAGAACTGGCGACTCTGCTGGGGATTGACTTTTAAAGTGGAGTAACCTTAGGGTTTAGATCACCTTTGTTTTCAATTGTTTGCTTTGTTTGCTTTTACATTTGTGGGCTTTGTACCGGAGTTTTATAGATCCTAACCCGGATCTGGGAATACCTTCTTAGAAAGTAGCAACAAGGCTGTGAGGGAACTGTGCGGGGTATACCGACATGGTTGAAGCAGTCTGCTACGTTGATGTGGCACTTTGGTGTGTACCGGTAACCCTTGAGTTCAGTCAAGGAGAGTACGGGGCTGCCGCGTGGTGTCGTGAAGCATCAGCTGACCTTAGGAACCTTAATTGAACCATCTTGGCCTTTTTAGGGTAGTGAGATAACTGACTTTGGTGCAGTCCGAGGTTGGTTGATACTCGATACTACACTCAATTGAGGGTTACTTTCCTGGGATATTTTGGTCGCCAGTTCAATGGCTAAATCGAAACGATGAACAATGAAAGTAATCCAGTGATATTGGGACCCTTAGAACCCGGTTACTTCTAATAGGACAGGTTGAGCCCACCAAACTTCAAGAGGGTAACACCCAGACCCCATGCAGGCCTAAACTCTAAGGGTTTGTCTTGTGTGACTTGTGTGCCTTACCATGTTTTCCTTTGTGGATATTTGTGGTGTATTTAATCATAACATCATGACATCATACAACATCATGAGCATTGACTAACTATTTCAAGGGTTTCGAATCTTCATCTTTGTTCTTGTTTTATAGGACATGGAAACTGCTCGCAGAAAGACAATTCAGATTAGCCTTGTAAAGATCCCTCCTCAGCTTAAGGAACTTATGTCCAGGATTCCCGAGGGTTCTTCATTTAGTGAGAGACATGGAAGACTCATCAGCTTGGTTAACACCAACATTGAGGAGGATTTGATAAAAGTCTTGTTCCAGTTCTTTGACCCTCTGCATCACTGCTTCACCTTCCCGGATTATCAATTGGTGCCTACATTGGAAGAGTTCTCCCAACTTCTGAAGGTCCCTATCCTTGATCAACTACCCTACAACGGTACGGAAGAGGAGCCCAAGCTTGAAGAAATTGCTAAAGCCTTGCACCTACAGTCATCTGACCTCAAGGGACATTGGGAAGTTAGAAGTGGTATCAAGGGTTTCTTAGCCAGGTTTCTGTTTGAGAAGGCCCAAGAATGTTGGAACTCCCTTGACCTACAAGCTTTTAAAGAAGTTATGGCCCTCCTTGTCTATGGTTTGGTGTTATTCCCTAACCCAGATCAGCTCATTGATATCAGTGCTGTCTAGATCTTCATGACCAGGAATCCTATACCTACATTGCTGGGGGACATCCTTCACTCATGTTACACTCGAACCATGAGAAGAAGGGGTGTCCTTATGTGTTGCACTCCTCTCCTGGGAAGGTGGTTTATTTCGCACCTTCCACAATCAGTTTTGAAGAACGAGCGGGGTTTGAGATGGTCACAACGGTTAATGACTCTTACGCATGCAGATATACATTGGTGCCCTAGATCCAGGGAAGACGTCACTATCATTGATCGTTGCGGGGAGTACCCTAATGTTCCTTTATTTGGAATCAAAGGAGGTATTACTTACAACCCATGCCTGGCTTGGAGACAGTTTGGTTATGCTCGGAGGGATGGCCCTCATGACATGTTAATTCCTGACATAGTTTTTGACTTCGACAACGATACTCAAGGACTTCGTCAGAGATTTATCAGAGCTTGGAGGATGCCAAGTAGGATAGACAGCAAGACATTGGGGCACCGGAACTCCATCCCGTTGGAACCTTATCTCAAGTGGGTACGAGCCCGCTCCCAGAAGTTAGTGATGCCTTATCCTCATATGTTTCCTGTGATCAAAGAACCAGTCTTGGAAGGAGAGGCGTCCTACACCATTCAACATCCCGACATGCCCACCTCCTGGGAAGAGATGCAGAAGAGCTGGATCCAGCTTAAGGAAGAACGGAATTCTCTTGAGACCAGTCTACATGCTAGCGAAAAGAAGGTCCTGGAACTCACCCGCCTACTGCACGAGGAGAGGAATCTCAACACCTACATCGCGCCAAAGAGGATGCGCAATGTTTTTTTACCTTAAGGAGTTATTTTGTAATATTTGGCCCATGGGGCATTTATGTACTAACGAATTTCTCCTTATTAATATGATATGCGTTCCTTTTTGTCTACAACAAATTTTGAATGTTCTAAATCCTTGAATGCATTGCATACATACGCATTCCATTGCACCATACGCATAAGCAGGTACCCTATTTCACAGGTTGCTTAATCTCCTTCGCTGTTTATTTTGAACAGTCATCATGAATCCAGACTCATCCAGTGAGCAGGCAATCAAGGCCCTTCAGGCCCAAAGTGCACAGTTTCAAGAGATGGTCCTAAGCCTAGCCCAAGGTCAGCAAGAGTTGAAGACTCTACTCATGAAGAAGAAGAAGAAAAAGAGGATTGCATTGTTCAACACCGGACGCAGATTTGGGAACACACTCCATAATGAAGCTGATCCAACCACTTCTTCTGCTGAGAAGAATAGTCCCCAAGGGGGAGGAGCTCCTAGTCCCGCAGTCTCCGACAACGAGACGGACTATAACGACGAACAATACCCACCTGCTGCTGACAGATACAAGCAATTGGAGGACCGCTTGAGCGCCATGGAGATTCAGAATGTGCCGGGGTTGGATTTCGGAGATTTGGGATTATCTTCTGGAGTAGTAATTCCACACAAGTTTAAGGCACCTGCCTTCGCCAAGTATGATGGGGTCTCCTGCCCAAAGCTGCATCTGAGGTCGTACGTAAGGAAAATCCAACCTTACACGGCGGATAAGAACCTCTGGATTCACTTCTTCCAAGATAGCCTCTCGGGGTCACAGCTTGAATGGTTCTACCAATTGGATGGAGCTAGCATCCGACACTGGGAAGATTTGGCAACCGCATTCTACAGACAATACCAATACAATTCTGATCTCGCTCCTACGCGTACCCAACTTCAGGGTATGTCTCTAGGGACGGGTGAAGGGTTCAAAGAGTACGCTCAAAAATGGAGAGATTTGGCTGGAAGGGTGCAGCCTCCATTGACTGATCGAGAACTGGTTGATATGTTTCTAGGGACGTTGTCTGGTCCGTTTTTCAATCATTTGGTTGGTAACTCCTCCGCCGGATTTACAGATTTGATATTAACGGGAGAAAGAATTGAAGCTGGCATCAGGTCAGGCAAGATACAGAAGGCTGCCTCTACAAGTGCTGAGAAGAGGCCGTTTAAGAAAGAAGCAAGTGCCGTCTATGGTCCTAGAAGACAAGTCAAGCCCGAAAGTCGCCAAGCCGTCAATGCTTTGGTCATCTCCAAACCTGTTGCTGCTCCTCAGCAGTACAATCAACAAAGAAGCGAAAGGCCCAAGAGGCAGTATACCCGACTAAGTATGACCTTATCTCAAATTTTACCCCAACTGTTATCCACCAACCTGGTGACCCTCAAAGAAGCTCCTAAGGTCGTCAACACTGCGTCTCCTAAATATAACCCAAATGCCCGGTGTGCTTATCATTCTGATAGTCCCGGGCACACTACTGATGATTGCTGGGCCTTGAGAAACAAAGTGCAAGATCTGATCGATGCAAAGGAAATTCAGTTTGAAGCGCCGGAGAGACCAAATGTTGTAACTGCTCCTATGCCCCAGCATAGAGTAAATGCCATCGAAGAAGAAAGGTACGCTGTTTCGGTAAATGAAGTTGTCACCCCTCTGAAGACTGTTAAGAAGAATCTACTGCGGGCCGGTTTATTTCCGGGTTGCGGTGAAGGTTGCCTATTCTGTGTTGTTTCCCTATCTGATTGCCCCTTGCTGAGGTTAGGCGTCCAAGGCCTAATGGATAGCAAGGAAATTCTATTCAAAAAGTCTGCTGTTCAGTTGGTCCCAATAAAAGAAGTTTTTGTGATCACCATCTTCAAAAATCCAATCAAGGCTCCCCCGAAGAAGCCTATTCAAATCATGACTGTTGCACCTGTAATTATTACTGTCCCGGGGCCTCTCCCCTACGTATCTGATAAAGCTGTCCCCTGGAATTATGGGGCAGACGTGTATGTGAATGGAATCAAACAAGAATTCGACGCCAGCGCCAGTATCTGCGATATCACTGGTCCAGCCAAAGTTACCCACAGTGGCAGGCTCTTCTCGCCTGACATTGCGCCGCCCGCTATTCGAAAACCCCTCCTTATAAAACCTACAAGTTTACCTGTTCCTGCTGCTGATCAAGTTGTCTCCCCTGCTGCCGAGTCATCAAATGCTCGGGGCAAAGGGATTGAAGAAGAGCCTGCCCGGATGGAGGCACCAATACCCATAAATGCTGAGGCCTCCCGACAAGAAATGGAGGAGATTCTGAAAATAATAAAGAAGAGTGATTTTAATGTTGTCGAGCAGTTGGGGCATACACCCTCCAAGATCTCCCTGCTCTCCTTATTGCTATGCTCCGAGGCCCATGCTAAGGCCTTGATCTCATTTCTCAATACGGCCCATGTGCCGCAGGAAACGTCTGCAGTCCAATTCACTGATTGCATAGCTAATCTGACAGCAGACAATGGCTTGGGTTTTTCAGATGCTGACCTGACCGCGAAAGGGAGAGACCACAATGATGCCCTGCATGTCTCTATTGAATGCAGGGGCACTACTCTGGCACATGTATTGGTGGATACTGGTTCTTCCTTGAATGTTCTACCGAAAAAGGCTTTAGATCGTCTGGATTATGAAGGCCTGGAATTGAAGCCCAGCAATATCATCGCCAGGGCCTTTGATGGTTCAAAAAGGATGGTTCATGGAGAGGTTAACATCCCTATTCGTGTGGGCTCTCAAGTGTTTGACTCTACCTTTTACGTGATGGATATACGTCCATCGTACTCTTGTCTGCTGGGTCGACCTTGGATCCATAAAGCTGGGGCAGTGACCTCCACCTTGCACCAGAAGCTGAAGTATCCCGTCAGGGGGAAGATCGTCACTGTGCAAGGAGAAGAGGAGTATATGGTGAGCCATTTGAATTCCTTCAGATACATTGAGATGGATGGGGAGTTTATTGAAACCCCCTTTCAGCATTTCGAGGAAGTACATCCAATTTCAGCAGCAGCAGAGGCAGCGGTCGAAGAGAATGTTTCCTTGAAGATGGCTTCCCTAAGGGATGCCCGGGCTGTGGTTCAGAAAGGCAATTGTGCAAACTGGGGTCAGCTTCCTGACTTTACTCAGAAGAACGACAAGTTCGGGCTAGGCTTTACTGCGGAGGCTCAGAGGGCTGTGCGCAAAGAGAAGATCAGAAAGGCTCCGGTGTTTATCTCAACCTCAAGGGTGAATGCTATCGAGGAGGATGTAGAGGAAGCAGAGTTTGACAGTTGGATCTACCCGACTGCCAGCGACGGACCGAGCAACTGGACGGCAAAGGATTTTACCCCTATCACATTTGTCACGCAGTAATTGATTTCTTTTGATTTCCAATTTGTAACAAACAATATGTTAAAACTTTGTTGGCTCGGTGTCCTACCCGGGGCATCGTAGCTCCATTTGTGAGGGCTTTTTGTATGACATTTTCATATATCATCAATCAAAACATTGGACGTTTGTTGCATTTCAAATCTTGCGCTCTTTTCCTTTCTGTGTTATATATATTGAAAAACAGCTATATTTACACACACTCACTTATACAGGTTTCAATCCACTCTGGATCTCACTGGTAACAGCTCTGCTACCGCCAGTTATGACTTCGAAAATCCGATCAATTTGGCCGAAGACGAAGGTGAAGATGATTGCGAAGTGCCTGGTGAACTCGCAAGACTGCTACTCCAGGAAGAGAGAGCTATTCAACCGCATGAAGAGCCTGTGGAGACAATTAACCTGGGTACTGAGACGGATAGGAAAGAGGTCAAGATTGGTGCCAATCTAGAGCTCAGCATGAAGCAACGATTGATCCAGATGCTACAAGACTACATGGAGATTTTTGCTTGGTCCTATGAAGATATGCCTGGTTTGGATGCCGACATTGTAGTTCACCATCTGCCAACCAAGGAAGACTGCCCTCCAGTAAAGCAAAAAGTCCGACGGATGCGTCCAGAGATGTCTGAAAAGATCAAGGCCGAGGTTATGAAACAGTTTGAGGCCGGGTTCCTTGCAGTGACTTCCTACCCCCAGTGGGTTGCCAATGTGGTGCCGGTACCGAAGAAGGACGGTAAGGTCAGAATGTGTGTCGACTACAGGGATTTGAACAGGGCCAGCCCCAAGGATGACTTCCCCCTACCTCACATCGATGTCCTTGTTGACAATACAGCTCAACACAAGGTGTTCTCCTTCATGGATGGTTTTTCAGGGTATAATCAGATTAAGATGGCTCCAGAGGATATGGAGAAGACTGCCTTTGTGACTCAGTGGGGCACCTTCTGTTATAAGGTCATGCCATTCGGATTGAAAAATGCTGGGGCAACCTATCAACGTGCCATGGTTGCTTTATTTCATGATATGATCCATCATGAGATTGAAGTATACGTTGATGACATGATTGCAAGGTCTCAAACTGAGGAGGAGCACCTTGACCATCTGAGGAAGCTGTTTGACCGACTCAAGTTATACAAGCTGAGGTTGAATCCTAACAAATGCACCTTTGGGGTAAGATCCGGAAAATTGCTAGGTTTCATTGTAAGTGATAGAGGTATTCAGGTGGATCCTGCCAAGGTAAAAGCCATACAAGAGATGCCGACTCCAAAAACAGAGAAAGAAGTCAGAGGTTTCCTAGGACGACTGAATTACATTGCCCGATTCATCTCACATCTAACTGCTACTTGTGAGCCAATCTTCAAATTGCTGAAGAAAGATCAAGTAGTACGCTGGAATGATGAATGTCAGGCCGCCTTTGAAAGAATAAAGGAATACCTCCAAGAGCCACCCATTCTTATGCCACCGGTGGAGGGAAGACCTCTGATATTGTACTTAACAGTGCTTGATAATTCAATGGGGTGTGTGCTGGGGCAGCATGACGAGTCTGGCCGAAAAGAGCACGCTATTTATTACTTGAGCAAAAAGTTTACCGACTGTGAGTCTCGTTACTCACTGCTTGAGAAAACTTGCTGCGCTCTTGTATGGGCTGCTCGCCGGCTGAGACAGTATATGCTGACTCACACTACTTTATTGATTTCAAAGATGGATCCCATCAAGTACATATTTGAAAAGCCCGCTCTGTCTGGAAGAATAGCGAGATGGCAAATGATCTTAACAGAATATGATATCCAGTATACGACTCAGAAAGCAATTAAAGGAAGTGTACTGGCAGATCATTTGGCACACCAACCTGTGGACGATTACCAATCATTGAACTTTGATTTTCCGGATGAAGACATCATGGTGGTAACTGACTGTGAAGTACCTGGACCGGATGAAGGACCTGAGGAAGGATCCCGATGGTCTATGCATTTTGATGGAGCCTCCAATGCTTTGGGTAACGGCGTCGGCGCTGTAATCATATCTCCCAAAGGAACTCATACTCCCCTCACCGCCCGATTATGTTTCAGCTGCACCAACAATATGGCAGAATATGAGGCATGTATCATGGGTTTACAAGCTGCAATCGACTTAAGGATCAAATTTCTAAGTGTCTTCGGAGATTCCGCTCTCGTGATCAATCAGATCAAAGGCGAGTGGGATACGAAACACCCGAATCTTATTCCTTACAAGGAGTATGTGTCGACCTTGCTCCCTCACTTTGAAGAGATAACTTTTGAGCACTTCCCTAGAGAGGAGAATCAACTAGCGGACGCCCTAGCTACGATGTCTTCAATGTTCAAGGTTAAATGGGACAATGAAGCTCCCCGAATCATAATCTGGAAGTTGGATGAACCGGCATACTGTTGCGAGCTCGAGGCTGAGAAAGTTGTTGAAAAACCCTGGTATCATGAGGTGAAGAGGTACTTGGAAGCTCAGGAATACCCTGAAGGCGTGTCTGTCAATGATAAGAAGTTCATGAGGAGGTTTGCTGCAAAATTCTTCCTCAGCAACGGCATTCTCTACAAACGGAATCATGATTCAACTCTGCTACGTTGTGTGGATAAGGCTGAAGCAGAGAAAATTATGATGGAATTACATGAAGGCACATTTGGAACACATTCCAGTGGACACACCATGGCTAAGAAAATCCTTCGGGCAGGATATTTCTGGTCCACAATGGAAGCCGATTGTTACCAACACTCCCGAACTTGTCATAAATGCCAGATCTATGCTGACAAGGTGCATATCCCTCCGGTTCCTATGAATGTCCTGACGGCACCTTGGCCTTTCGCAATGTGGGGCATCGATATGATCGGTGAGATCCGACCAACGACATCCAATGGGCATCGCTTCATCTTGGTGGCGATCGATTACTTCACGAAATGGGTTGAGGCAGCTTCCTATGCCACAGTAACCAAGAGCGTCGTGGCACGTTTCATCCGGCATAATCTGATCTGTCGGTACGGCGTCCCAGAAAGAATCATTACGGATAATGGTACCAATCTCAATAACAAAATAATCACTGAACTCTATGAACAATTCAAGATACAGCACCACAATTCTTATCCCTACCGGCCGAAGATGAATGGGGCTGTAGAGGCAGCCAATAAAAATATCAAGAAAATTGTGCAGAAGATGACAGTGACCTATAAGGATTGGCACGAGATGTTACCGTTCGCTCTTCATGGGTACCGTACCTCAGCAAGGACGTCAACCGGGGCAACTCCTTTCTCCTTGGTCTATGGCATGGAGGCAGTCTTGCCAATTGAAATCCAGATACCCTCTCTCCGGATAATGAAGGATGCAGACTTGAATGAAGATGATTGGATCCAGACTCGACTTGATCAATTAAATCTGATTAACGAAAAGAGGCTCACTGCTATCTGTCATGGTCAAACGTATCAAAAACGGATGATCAGGGCATTTAATAAGAAAGTCAGACCGCAAGAGTATCAAGTTGGGGACCTGGTAATCAAACGCATCATCCTTCCTCAAAGTGATCCCCGGGGCAAATGGACCCCTACGTATGAAGGGCCATTTGTGGTTAAGCGTGTGTTCTCAGGAGGAGCCATGATCCTAACCACCATGGATGGTGACGACCTTCCTCACCCTGCCAATGCAGACATAGTGAAAAAATACTACGCATAAATAAAAAACCCGCTAGGTTGACATACCTAGGCAAAAATAAGGGCTTCCCGGCGAACCAAAAGGGTTCGGGCAAAAATAAGGGATGAAATGAATAAAAAAATCTGTACACCCGGCAAGTCGAAAACCTGAAAAGGCGGATTGGGCAAAAATGGGTATCCCGGTGGACTGAAAACCCGAAAGGGCGGTCCAGGCAAAAGTTAGGGATAAAAGCGTAACACTATGTCTCATTGGATCACTTCGCATCCGGAATTCGGCATCAACTATCTGGCTCCAGATTTCGGCATTGACCAATCAGCTTCATCTTCAAATTAGGCAGCAAAGCGATGAGACGTTCGAAGACATAAAGGTGATAGCAGAGTTGGAACCCAGTGGGATTGTTCACATAGCTGTTTTGTTTCCTTTTTCAAATTGTAAACTCTATGTTATTTGGCGGCGTCCTCTTACTAGGATGTCAGCCTCTTGTACAAAAACGCCTATTCACAGGCAAAGTTTAAATCAATACAAATTCACTTGTCCATACAAATTACCATTGTTTTCCTTTTTCTGTTTTGTCTTGCGAAGAACGTCCAATGTTCATTTTTGATATATGCATTTGACATTAAATTGCTGATTCATAAATGTTTACATATGAAACAAGAGATTAATTACAGGTGACATCAAAGACAGGGGCAATATGGAGTTGTCTAATGCAGTCTGGTTGTTTTGTCCGCCAAGGCACCAAGGTAGGTTCAACTGAAGAATGTGGCCAAATCATCTCAATTCCCCGCAGAGTAAAACAGGATACGACAATACTTTCCCCAAGCGGAGTTGGTTCCCCGTCGATCCTGAAAAGGCACAACATTCCCCGGCAGGTCTTAAAGCTCATCCCCAGTAGATTCTGGAAGCTGATCTCCTGCGAAGCACGAACGTCTCTCCCGAGTTTTATTTAGAGTTATTTCCTCATAAGGACTTATAACTGGGTTATCCTCAGCTAAAAACCACGGAAGACCGCCCTCGGCAAAGTTCCTTCAATCCCCAGCGGAGTTTCTCGTCATTATCCCCAGCGGAATCCATCATTAGAGTCCTCAACAGGCCTCACATCAAGATTTCGGCCAAATATCTCTTCCACAGAGAAATTCTCCGGCCGACCGTCAAGGATTTATTTTCCTAAGACGAAATTACATTCATAAACATTTCACATTTTCATACATATATGATGAAGTGCATACGACACTGTCTCATGTTGAACATCATTACACCATGCATATCATACATCATGACATTGCATACAACTTATATTTTTGCCTTTACAGGGAAAAAGAAAATCCCAAAGACAATTACCTTCAACTGTCACAATTCCGGATCCGATACCTGTATCTAGCCAGGGCACATCTGAGAGTGATCAGTTTCCGGACTCGACTTCTGTATCTAGCCAGGGCACGTCTGAAGAGTTCGAAGATTCGATTCCTGTATCCATCCAGGGCACATCTATCAACTACAACAGCTCCAGATTCGATTCCTGTATCCAGCCAGGGCATATCTGTTGACCACGTTTCCAGACTCGATTCATGTATCTAGCCAGGGCACGTCTGAAGAGTTCGAAGATTCGATTCCTGTATCCAGCCAGGGCACATCTATTAAACGACTATTTTCAGATTCAACTCCTGTATCCAGCCAGGGCATATCTGTGAGCAACCAATTGTAGACTCAATACCTGTATCCAGCCAGGGCATATCTGCATCAGGAGACTGAGGATCAAACACTTGTAACAAGCCAGGAAAACATCCGTCTTTCTCAAATACACAAGTTTCTCGCAAAGGAATCTCTTATGCGACCGACACTTCCAAATGGCATCTATAAGCCCATTCCCGACAAGGTTCCGTCACATCTCCAGATGGCATCTATAAGCCCATCTCCCTATCCACCATCTCTCCAAATGGCATCTATAAGCCCATTCCCGACACCACATTGTTGAGACTCCAGCATGCGAGTGCAAATTTCCGGGCACTCTAGTGTCCAATCTCCTTTTACCCTCGAGTCACGAAAGGCAAACTTTCCAATCTAACTCTTCAGGTTCAAGAAGATTGAACAGGGGCAACTGTTGTACCCCAAAATTTTCCCTCCCATTTCCTCAACATTTTCTCATCACAAGACCTTTGAAGATCAAGATCCAATTAGGGTTCTCTCTGCTCAAGACTTCTCCTTGCACTGTGGACTCAAATTAGGGTTTGTGTTTGCCCAAGGATGTTTTGACCTAAAATGCCTAAGATGACTTTCATGCTTCATATTGGACTCCCAAGTTTACCTATACCAAGTTTCAAGTTTTGATTCCAAGTTTTGCCCAGTCAATTGGACAGTTGACCTAGAAATCAGCTGTATTGGGGAAAAAGTCAACTGTGGCCAATTGACAGTCAAACCTCATGAAATTTGATCCACATCAACATTATGAACTCATATGGACCATTTGATCAAGTTTGGATCACAATTCCTCAAGAAATTTGATCAGATCATCAAAAGGGCAAAATGGTCATTTTTAGGGTTTTGACTGCACAAAGGCAATTTTTGACTGTTTGACCTAGACAATGGTAAACCAAGCTCACATATGGCCTCAAGGACTCAATGGAATTATCTTGACATACTCATCAAGCTCAAAAGATCCCAAGTACACAAGATTGACAGTTGAATTTCCCAGTCAATTGATCAATTTTGACTGTATACTGAAAAGTCAAACTTTGACTTTTTGGTCAAAATCAAGAGTCAAGATTCATTTTTCATCAAAACATGCCAAATCATGAAACTTGTTCACCAAGAAATCTCAAAATGCAAATTAGGGTTTGAAAATGGAATTTTTCATAACTTAGAATTTTTCTAAGTTATGAAAAACCCTAATTTTTTCCCAACTTTGCCCCATCTTTTCACCATGATCCATTTGGATTCAAACAAAAGTCAAAACATGAAAGTTGTAGCTTGTTGCATAATCTACAACTTCGATTCACAAAGTTTTCTCATTTGAAGCTTGTATCTCAAGTTACAATTTTTTGAATAAGGGCACTAAACCATTTTTTAACTTAGTGAAATTTAACCTATTTTGACAAGGTTTTCTACCCCACTTCAAGGCCACTTTTCATACCCTTCCACTTGGAATTTTAATTTGCATTTCAAAGATGGATTGTAGTACACATTCCAAGCTTTCCAAAATGTCCAAGAACTCACCAAACAACCTCATAACTTGAGAGATTCGAATTTCACAAGTTGGCAAGAATTCACTTTTGTTCTTCATCAAAACATGTTCATAAACTTTGCAAATTTGAACTCAGCATAGTTTGTGCTACTTTACAGGTCTTTAAACCAAATTACACCCCTTAATTTATTGCAAAAACATTGAACCAAGTTGTTATTCTAAGCCTTTGGTCATTACACAAGGAATTAAGCCTAAACTAGAAAAAGCATTATTTCCATTCTTGAAAAGAAGAACTTTATGTCAAGTTTGCAAATCAAGCAAGTACAATCAAGATCTTCTTGGCACAAGTTTGTGAGCAAATTGCACTGATCAAGGCAAGGGATAGCAGCATAGTGGGAGGGCCTGTACTGACCTAGGGAGCCAAGTTGCATTTTGTAGCTTAAGTGTGAAGAAAGGTCCATAACTTATGCCAACTCTCTCTTCAGCATAGACACACAACACAAAAGCTATCAAACACATTCCATAGAACATATCTAAGCTTTTGCACGAGTCCTGAACCTCTCAAGCACCCTCCATCTCAAAATCACCTTGAAACTGCACAAACAGGGGAAGCCCTGCAGATTGAGTGCTATCTCTCAATCCCTTCGAGCATTCTTGTCCAAACTTATTCCTCTACCTTCCTTACAACATATGCAAGCTAACCCTGTCCTTAAACCTGACCTGTAACACCTCCAAGCCACTTCACCATTTTTAAATTTCTGTTTTGCAGTTGGAGTTCACTAGCTCGATTCAGGGAGTTTCAAGATAAAGTAGGACTTGGAAAAGCATCCTTACACTTCAAGGAAGCTATACAAGTCATCATTTCACTCTGAAACATCCTCCATTGCTAAGCTCGATTCCAACTGAACAGGTATATTCATGGAGTTCTATCTCTCTTATTAGGCATTGTTAGCTTTAGGTTTTTGAAGAAAACATGTCACAATCATAGCCCTGAACACGCTCATATGATTAGATTTCATTTATGTTTCGTGTGCTTAGAGAATTTCATGTCTGAACATTGATGAAAAGTTAGGTCAGAAATTGGGGGAGGAGAAATTCTCCCTCATCTTAGAGAGATAGGTCAAGTTATTTATATGGTTGAAACCGTCTCTTCATGCTGAACATTTCTTGTGTTATGAGTTTTTGCTGAAAAGCCAAGAATCAGGAGTTAGACATTGAAGAACAGGGGCGCGCGTTTTTTTCAAATGTTTGAGCTGGAGGTTGAAGAAGGAGTGGAGTGGGCTGGGCCTGTGTTATTTTGCTTTTCACACTATCTTTTTTATTCACACCCCCCTGAGCCCATTTGTTCATTTTTTAATATTTTTGACTTTTTCTTTTTTGGTTGACTTTGTTTATTTTTTCTCATGGCATTAAAAAATTAAAAATATTTTTTCCATCATTTTCTGAATTTATGGCATATTTATTTGATTTGTTTCTTTATTTATGCATAATATATATATATACCATTATTAGAATAAAATAGAAAAAATAGTGTAAATACATTTTTATTTTTATTTACCTTCTGAAAATATTTCACATAAAAAAAAATACTCTTTTATTTATTTTATTAAAATATTAAATAAATACTTATTTTGTGTATAATACATATTTAGGGTTTAATATATATATATATATATGTGATTATTAATATATTTAAGATAAAAATATAAAAATACTTGAATTTTTCATTTTATTAATATTTGATATAAAAACACCTTTTTCCATAATACACTTCATTTTATTTTATTTTTATAAATAATGAATAAATAGTTGTATTAAATCAATTAATATCCATTTTCTTTTAAAATTAGGGTTTTTTGCCCTAAATTCAAAATACTCCAAAAATAATACATTTTTATTTTTCTTTTCTCTTTTACATCAATAATATTTTTTCATACATATACAAAACATTTTTGTGCATCTTGCATTTTTATTTAATTTTTTGTACATTATTTAAATTGCAAATATTCAAAATGATGCAATAACTTAGATTTAAATTCTTGTCAATATCCCCATTTGAACATTTGTACCCCCCTTCCCATATTTGGTTTTGTAATAGCTTAGTAATTTTAATTTCGCACTTTATTGCTTTCTAATGATAACATGTTAGAATTAGGGTTTGTATGCGAAAAAACGATAAAAAAGTAGTTTGACCTAATACAAGATAAACAAGCATGAAAATGGACACACAAATCACACTTGCACCCCCTAGGGTATTCCACTTGTTGCCTTTCAAATAAATGGGCCATATTGCATGTTGAACTTCTTTGGGCAAAGCAAATAATTTGAATGATCATAGTCCCTCGATAAAACTTTTCAAAACAAACAAAAACAAATGATCAAGTCCCTTAAAGAAATTGCCCAAAGACATTTAACGCCGTTGCAATTATGGTCTAAGAACGATGACCCGCGCCTGTCCCTTTCACATCCTAACACAAGGTTGCCCACCAAATACAATGGTGGAGCAAACTTGTTAAAAGGGTTAAAGCATAACAATGATCTTTTGAGCAATTTAGGAGTAGATAACCTCTTAGTTACTTGAATCAACTTGCAAAACAAAACACTTGCCTAATTTCGAAACCACATCTCACTACACTTTCAAAACTACTTTCAAAAACAAATGAAACCCTTTTTAAAAGACATACATCTTTGTATACATCCCCACATGGATCATTACAAAGGTTGCCACCACATTGGCATCTTTTCAAAGCATTTTCAAAACCCACACACTCAAGCACCATTTAAAACAATTGAAAACAAAAGGCAAGTGATCTAAGCAAGTAACTAAGAGCCCATGGATAACCATGGATAGAAAGGGTGCTAATACCTTCCCTTTCTATAATCTACTCCCCGAACCCAAGAAAACATCTCAAAAGGTTTTTGCTGTGCTTTTTAACCTTTCTTTAGGATAAAATAAAAAGTCGGTGGCGACTCTTGCTAACCGCAACATTTGCGAATACAAACGCAAACCTCAAAGTCAGTTCTCCCACCGTATCACATATTGCATACAAGAGTTTTTCTTTGAATTAGGTTTTTCTATTTCATTGATTTTATCTTGTCATACACGTCCTAATTACTAGCAATAAGAAGCGGAAATGTAAAATCCTACGCTATTACAATAGTTAGGGGAGGGGGATACACATTTGTACATGGGGGGTTCAACGAGAAAAATAGACAAAAAAGAAAATAGCGGAAAACAAGATATATATAGAGAGAGAGAGAGAGGGAGCCCGCGCGCTGTTGGGAGGTCATCTGAAGTTCTGACCCAGATCCGCTGTCAGATGATCAACCTGTTGGTGAAACAGGATGAGTAAGAACTTCTGACTCTAGAACCTGCAAAACAGAACTTGGTTAGTGGGGAAACCAGAAGTTCTGATTTCCCTGCGCAGCAAGACAGAAGTTTGTTAGTGGAGAACCCAGAAGTTCAGATTCTGCTGAAAAGGCAATAACTCTCAGAGGTTCTGATGTCATTGACAGCAAAACAGGCTTCAGATGTGCTAACGTCAAAGTCAGCACTTGGCTTTTTCCTGCACTAATCAGAACATCTGCAATCCTGTTGTTACTCCACAAAACAGAAAACATATTTGGAACAGATCCAGCAAAATAGCAAAATGTCTCAGAGGTCAGAATCACCAAGGTCACGGGCAAGTCCTAAACTGGCTCAGAACGTTCTGAGGTATGAGAGTCCTCAGAACATAAACAGCAATAACATGAATATTTACATTATGTCACTTGAATATGTACAGCTGATGATGCTTAACAGTGTGGTGAGGGTCAGCAGGTGCTTACCTGACTTTCTGGAAAATGGTGGGTGAAAGTTAGCTTTTGGTTCTGGTGGTGTTCTGGACAGATTTGGAAAAGGGGAAGTGAAGGTGTATACGTGTATAGGGTCAGAAGTTTGGAAAGAACGTTTTTGGTTTACAGAAAACAGCTGGATGTTTGATGAAGTTGAAGGTGAGAAACTTAAAGTTATGAAACAAAGCTGGAGATTTTGGCAGAGTTTCAGAATGTTATGTTGCTAGGAGTTTCGTTTCTCTCTTAGCAATTTTTCTGTTTCTTTTCTTGAACCTCTTTTGCAGTGGTGAAAGCTCTCTATTTATAGGCAAAGTTCTTGTGGATGCCTTGAACATTTAAGGCGCCAACAGAGTTTGAATCTTTGTTCTTTGACAGAAATTCCTGGGAAGTTGTGATAACAGCTATTTTTCAGCCTAGGTAGCAGCAGCAGGCGTAGAATGGGGGAAGTGACCTCTGAAATGGGCGGTGGCGTGAAGACCCATGCCAGAATCTGTGCAAAAGCATTTTCCAAGCCACACGTGAACGCTCAGGAGTGGTTGGAAGCATTAATGGGCATTAAATGGTGACAAGACCTGTCAATACCAACATTCTGGTTGTTGAATCAGCAGCGTAAACCATGCTCTGGCCTTGGCTACCTGTTGTCTTAGCAAGCTCTGTAGATTCTCCTGGTTTTCTGGTACGTTCCTTGGGTCTACTTCTGGACAATCTGGACTTAGAGATTCTGTATCAATGTGACACCTATCCCTCTGACCTTTCATCTTCTGACTTCAACCTGTTCTGAAGGAGCCTTTATACTTTCATGTTTCTCTTGCATTCCTTTAGCAAGTTCTGACTGAGCTTGTGTAATTGCTGAAGGGGCATGTTCTGTTTGAGGCTTACACTCTGAACCACGTTTTCAACTTCTGATTGAACTGATGTAGCTGCTGAAGAGCCAACTTCTGACCATGCTGAGCCAAGTTTGCAACTTCTGACCGTCTTCATCTGGAATGGGTCCAGAAGTTCTGAAGCGCTGATTTTTCTAAAAACACTTATTTTATAGAAACATTTTAAGCACTTAGAATTTGATTTTCCTCAAGATGAAAGCGTTGTTTCTGGAGTTTGTGAGATCATCTTGCTCTTGTAAGTGACTTGCTTGGGCAAAAGGATAACTCAGGACTTGGATTTGTTTCAGGGGATTTTGAAAAATCTAAGATGGTTTCCTGAAGAAAGGGAGGGCGAATTTTGGGGTACAACAGTTGCCCCTGTTCAATCTTCTTGAACCTGGAGAGTTAGATTGGCGAGTTTGCCTTTCGCGACTCGAAGGTAAAAGGAGATTGGACACCAGAGTGCCCGAAAATTTGCACTCGCTTAGTAGAGTATCAGCAATGTGATGGCGGGAATGGGCTTACAGATGCCATTTGGAGAGGCGGTAGATAGGGAGATGGGCTTATAGATGCCATCTGGAGACGTGACAGAACCTTGTCGGGAATGGGCTTATGGATGCCATTTGGAAGTGTCGATCGCATAAGAGATTCCTTAGCGAGAAATTTGTATATTTGAGAAAGACGGATGTTTTCCTGGCTTGTTACAGGTGTTTGATCTTCAATCTCCTTATGCAGATGTGCCCTGGCTAGATACAGGTATCGGATCCACAATCGGTTGCTCACAGATGTGCCCTGGCTGGATACAGGAGTCGAATCTGGAAATAGTCGTTAATAGATGTGCCCTGGCTGGATACAGGAATCGAATCTTCGGACTCTTCAGACGTGCCCTGGCTAGATACAGGAATCGAGTCTGGAAACGTGACAGTTGATAGATGTGCCCTGGCTAGATACAGGAATCGAATCTTTGAACTCTTCAGACGTGCCCTGGCTAGATACAGGAATCGAGTCTGGAAATGTGGTCCACAGATATGCCCTGGCTGGATACAGGAATCGAATCTTCGAACTCTTCAGACGTGCCCTGGCTAGATACAGGAATCGAGTATGTAAACGTTGTAGTTGATAGATGTGCCCTGGCTAGATACAGGAATCGAATCTTTGAACTTTTCAGACGTGCCCTGGCTAGATACAGGAATCGAGTCTGGAAACTGATCACTCTCAGATATTCCCTGGCTAGATACAGGTATCGAATCCGGAATTTGTGACAGTTGAAGGTAGTTGTTTTTGGGATCGTCTTTTTCCCTGAAAAGGCAAAAACATAAGTTGTACGCCATGTCATGATGCATGATGTCATGATGTTCAACATGAGATAGTGTTGTATGCACTTTATCATGTATGTAAGCAAGATGTATGAAAGTGTGAAATGCTTATGAATGTATCTTCGTCTTAGGAAAATAGGTCTTTGACGATCGGCTGGGGAGTTGCCCTGTGGCCGAGATACTTTGCTGAAGTTTTGATGAGAGCTTCGCTGAGGGTTTCGATGTTGGACTCCACTGGGGATAACAAAGATAAAATCTGCTGGGGATACCGAAGATAAAATCTGCTGGGGATTTGAAAGATAAACTCCGCTGGGGATCGAAAGATAAACTCCGCTGGGGATACCGAAGATAAAATCCGCTGGGGATTTGAAAGATAAACTCCGCTGGGGATTGAAAGAACTTTGTTGGGGATCGATCTTCTGTGGCGATTAGCTGAGGATAACCCAGTTATAAGCCCTTGTAAGGAATAACTCTGAATAAAGTTAGGGAGAGATGTCTGTATTCTGCAGGAGATAATCTTCCAGAATCTACTGGGGATAAGCTTTAAGACCTGTTGGGGACAAGAATCCCACTTTCCTGGGGAAACTTTTGGAATTGTGCTGGTAAATGGTTCTACTGGGGTGTCCGTATTTCGCCAGGTAACAAACTTAGATCAAGACTGCCGGGGATGCTTGCTGACGAATGCCTATACTCTGCTGGGGAATGTGGTGCCTTTTTCAGGATTGATAGGGAAACAACTCTGCTTGGGGAAAGTATTGCCGAATCTTGTCTTACTCTGCGGGGAGTTGAGATGATTTAGTCGCATTCTTCAGTCGAATCTACCTTGGTACCTTGGCGGACAAAGCAACCCGACTGCATCAGACAACTTTACATTGCCCTGTGTCCGATGTCACCTGTAATTGATCTTTTGTCTCATACGCGAATATTTATGAATCAGCAATTTTAATGTCAAATGCATATATCAAAAACGAACATTGGACGTTCTTCGCAAGACAAAACAGAAAGAAGAAAACAATGGTAATTTGTATGGACAAGTGAATTTGTATTGATTTGAACTTTGCCTGTGAATAGGCGTTTTTATACAAGAGGCTGACATCCTAGTAAGAGGACGCCGCCAAATAACATAGAATTTTGAAAAGGAAATAAAACAGCTATGTGAACGATCCCACTGGGTTCCAACTCTGCTATTGCCTTTATGTCTTCGAACGTCTCATCGCTTTGCTACCTAGTTGAAGATGAAGCTGATTGGTCGATGCCGAAGTCTGAGCCAGGTAGTGGATACTGAATTCTGGATGCGATGTGATCCAATGAGACATAGTGTTACGCTCCATCCCTAACTTTTTCCTGGACCGCCCTTTCAGGTTTTCAGTCCACCGGGATACCCATTTTTTCCCAAGCCGCCTTTTCAGGTTTTCGACTTGCCGGGTGTACAGATTTTTTTCATTTCATCCCTTATTTTTGCCCGAACCCTTTTGGTTCGCCGGGGAGCCCTTATTTTTGCCTAGGTATGTCAACCTAGTGGGTCTTTTATTTATGCGTAGTATTTTTTCACTATGTCTGCATTGGCGGGGTGAGGAAGGTCGTCACCATCCATGGTGGTTAGGATCATGGCTCCTCCTGAGAACACACGCTTAACCATAAATGGTCCTTCGTAAGTAGGGGTCCATTTGCCCCAGGGATCACTTTGAGGAAGGATGATGCATTTGATTACCAGGTCCCCAACTTGATACTCTTGCGGTCTGACTTTCTTGTTAAATGCCCTGATCATCCGTTTTTGATACGTTTGACCATGACAGATAGCAGTGAGCCTCTTTTCGTCAATCAGATTTAATTGATCAAGTCGATTCTGGATCCAATCATCTTCATTCAAGTCTGCATCCTTCATTATCCGGAGAGAGGGTATATGGACTTCAATTGGCAAGACTGCTTCCATTCCATAGACCAAGGAGAAGGGAGTTGCCCCGGTTGACGTTCTGGCTGAGGTGCGGTACCCATGAAGAGCGAACGGTAACATCTCGTGCCAATCTTTATAGGTCACTGTCATCTTCTGCACAATTTTCTTGATATTTTTATTGGCTGCCTCTACAGCCCCATTCATCTTCGGCCGGTAGGGAGAAGAATTGTGGTGCTGTATTTTGAATTGTTCACAGAGTTCAGTGATCATTTTGTTATTGAGATTGGTACCATTGTCCGTAATGATTCTTTCCGGGACACCGTACCGACAGATCAGATTATGCCGGATGAAACGTGCCACGACGCTCTTGGTTACTGTGGCATAGGATGCTGCCTCAACCCATTTCGTGAAGTAATCGATCGCCACCAAGATGAAGCGATGCCCATTGGATGCCGTAGGTTTGATCTCACCGATCATGTCTATGCCCCACATTGCAAACGGCCAAGGTGCAGTTAGAACATTCAAAGGAAACAGAGGGATATGCACCTTGTCAGCATAGATCTGGCATTTATGACAAGTTCGGGAATGTTGGTAACAATCGGCTTTCATTGTGGACCAGAAATATCCTGCCCGAAGGATTTTCTTAGCCATGGTGTGTCCACTGGAATGTGTTCCAAACGTGCCTTCATGTAATTCCATCATAATTTTCTCTGCTTCAGCCTTATCCACACAACGTAGCAGAGTTGAATCATGATTCCGCTTGTAGAGAATGCCGTTGCTGAGGAAGAATTTCGCGGCAAACCTCCTCATGAACTTTTTATCGTTGACAGATGCACCTTCCGGGTATTCCTGAGTTTCCAAGTACCTCTTCACCTCATGATACCAGGGTTTTTCAATAACCTTCTCAGCCTCGAGCTCACAGCAGTATGCCGGTTCATCCAACTTCCAGATGATGATTCGGGGAGCCTCATTGTCCCATTTAACTTTGAACATTGAAGACATCGTAGCTAGTGCGTCCGCTAGCTGATTCTCCTCTCTTGGGAAGTGCTCAAAAGTTATTTCTTCAAAGTGGGGGAGCAAGGTTGACACATACTCCTTGTAAGGGATAAGATTCGGGTGTTTCGTATCCCACTCGCCTTTGATCTGATTGATTACGAGAGCAGAATCTCCGAAGACACTTAGAAATTTGATCCTCAAGTCGATTGCAGCTTGTAAACCCATGATACATGCCTCATATTCTGCCATGTTGTTGGTGCAGTTGAAACATAATCGGGCGGTGAGTGGAGTATGAGTTCCTTTGGGAGATATGATTACAGCGCCGACGCCGTTACCCAAAGCATTGGAGGCTCCATCGAAGTGCATAGACCATCGGGATCCTTCCTCAGGTCCTTCATCCGGTCCAGGTACTTCACAGTCAGTTACCACCATGATGTCTTCGTCCGGAAAATCAAATTTCAATGATTGGTAATCGTCCACAGGTTGGTGTGCCAAGTGATCCGCCAGTACACTTCCTTTAATCGCTTTCTGAGTTGTATACTGGATATCGTATTCTGTTAAGATCATTTGCCATCTCGCTATTCTTCCAGACAGAGCGGGCTTTTCAAATATGTACTTGATGGGATCCATCTTTGAAATCAATAAAGTAGTGTGAGTCAGCATATACTGTCTCAGCAGGCGAGCAGCCCATACAAGAGCGCAGCAAGTTTTCTCAAGCAGTGAGTAACGAGACTCACAGTCGGTAAACTTTTTGCTCAAGTAATAAATAGCGTGCTCTTTTCGGCCAGACTCGTCATGCTGTCCCAGCACACACCCCATTGAATTGTCAAGTACTGTCAGGTATAGTATCAGAGGTCTTCCTTCCATCGGTGGCATAAGAATGGGTGGCTCTTGGAGATATTCCTTTATTCTTTCAAAGGCGGCCTGACATTCATCATTCCAGCGTACTACTTGATCTTTCTTCAGCAGCTTGAAGATTGGCTCACAAGTAGCAGTCAGATGCGAGATGAATCGGGCAATGTAATTCAGTCGTCCTAGGAAGCCTCTGACTTCTTTCTCTGTTTTTGGAGTTGGCATCTCTTGTATGGCTTTTACCTTGGCAGGGTCCACCTGAATACCTTTATCACTTACAATGAAACCTAGCAATTTTCCGGACCTTACCTCAAAGGTGCATTTGTTGGGATTCAATCTCAGCTTGTACAACTTGAGTCGGTCAAATAACTTCCTCAGATGGTCAAGGTGCTCCTCCTCAGTTTGAGACCTTGCGATCATGTCATCAACGTATACCTCAATCTCATGATGGATCATATCATGAAACAAAGCAACCATGGCACGTTGATAGGTTGCCCCAGCATTTTTCAATCCGAATGGCATGACCTTATAACAGAAGGTGCCCCACTGAGTCACAAATGTAGTTTTCTCCATATCCTCTGGAGCCATCTTGATCTGATTATACCCTGAAAAACCATCCATGAAGGAGAACACCTTGTGTTGAGCTGTATTGTCAACAAGGACATCAATGTGAGGTAGGGGGAAGTCATCCTTGGGGCTGGCCCTGTTCAGATCCCTGTAGTCGACACACATTCTGACTTTACCGTCCTTCTTCGGTACTGGCACTACATTGGCAACCCACTGAGGGTATGAAGTCACTGCAAGGAATCCGGCATCAAACTGTTTCATAACCTCGGCCTTGATCTTTTCGGACATCTCTGGACGCATCCGTCGGACTTTTTGCTTTACCGGAGGGCAATCTTCCTTGGTTGGCAGGTGGTGAACTACAATGTCGGCATCCAAACCAGGCATATCTTCATAGGACCAAGCAAAAATTTCCATGTAATCTTGTAACATCTGGATCAATCGTTGCTTCACGCTAAGCTCTAGATTGGCACCAATCTTAACCTCTTTCCTATCCGTCTCAGTACCCAGGTTAATTGTCTCCACCGGCTCTTCATGTGGTTGAATAGCTCTCTCTTCCTGGAGTAGCAGTCTTGCGAGTTCACCAGGCACTTCGCAATCATCTTCACCTTCGTCTTTGGCCAAGTTGATCGGATTTTCGAAGTCATAACTGGCGGTAGCAGAGCTGTTACCAGTAAGATCCAGAGTGGATTGAAACCTGTATAAGTGAGTGTGTGTAAATATAGCTGTTTTGCAATATATATAACACAAAGGAAAAGAGCGCAAGATTTGAAATGCAACAAACGTCCAATGTTTTGATTGATGATATATGAAAATGCCATACAAAAAGCCCTCACAAATGGAGCTACGATGCCCCGGGTAGGACACCGAGCCAACAAAGTTTCATATTGTTTGTTACAAATTGGAAATCAAAAGAAATCAATTACTGCGTGACAAATGTGATAGGGGTAAAATCCTTTGCCGTCCAGTTGCTTGGTCCGTCGCTGGCAGTCGGGTAGATCCAACTGTCGAACTCTGCTTCCTCTGCATCCTCCTCAATAGCATTCACCCTTGAACTGGAGATAAACACCGGAGCCTTTCTGATCTTCTCCTTGCGCACATTCCTCTGAGCCTCTGCAGTAAAGCCTAGCCCAAACTTGTCGTTCTTCTGAGTGAAGTCGGGAAGCTGACCCCAGCTTGCACAATTGTCTTTCTGAATCACAGCCCGGGCATCCCTTAAGGAAGCCATCTTCAAGGAAACATTCTCTTCAACTGTTGCCTCTGCTGCTGCTGAAATTGGATGCACCTCCTCGAAATGCTGAAAGGGGGTTTCAATAAACTCCCCATCCATCTCAATGTATCTGAAGGAATTCAAATGGCTCACCATGTATTCCTCTTCTCCTTGCACAATGACGATCTTCCCCTTGACGGGATACTTCAGCTTCTGGTGCAAGGTGGAGGTTACTGCCCCAGCTTCATGGATCCAAGGTCGACCCAGTAGACAAGAGTACGATGGACATATATCCATCACATAAAAAGTAGAGTCAAACACTTGAGAGCCCACACGAATAGGGATGTCAACCTCTCCATGAACCATCCTTTTTGAACCGTCAAAGGCCCTGACGATGATGTTGCTGGGTTTCAGTTCCAGGCCTTCATAATCCAAACGGTCTAAAGCCTTTTTCGGTAGAACATTCAAGGAAGAACCAGTATCCACTAATACATGCGCCAGAGTAGTGCCCCTGCATTCGATAGAGACATGCAGGGCATCGTTGTGGTTCCTTCCCTTCGCAGTCAGGTCAGCATCTGAGAAACCCAAGCCATTGTCTACTGTCAGATTTGCTACGCAATCAGCGAACTGGACTGCAGATGTCTCCTGTGGTACATGGGCCGTCTTGAGAAATGAGATCAAGGCCTTAGCATGGGCCTCGGAGCATAGCAATAAAGAGAGCATGGAGATCTTGGAGGGCGTATGCCCCAGCTGCTCGACAACATTGAAGTCACTCTTCTTTATTATTTTCAGGATCTCCTCCATTTCTTGTTGGGAGGCCTCAGCATTTACAGGTATTGGTGCCTCCCTCCGGGCAGGCTCTTCTTCAATCCCTTTGCCCCGAGCATTTGAGGATTCGGCAGCAGGGGAAACAACTTGATCAGCAGCAGGAACAGGTAAACTTGCAGGTTTCATAAGGAGGGGTTTTCGAATAGCGGGTGGTGCAATGTCAGGCGAGAAGAGCCTGCCACTGCGGGTGACCTTGGCTGGACCAGTGATATCGCATACTGGCGCCAGTGTTGAATTCTTGTTTGATTCCATTCACATATACGTCTGCCCCATAATGCCAAGGGACAGCTTTATCAGACACGTAGGGGAAAGGCTCCGGAACAGTAACAATCACAGGTGCAACAGTCAAGATTTGAACAGGCTTCTTCGGGAGAGCCTTGATTGGATTTTTGAAGATGGTAACCACAGAAACTTCTCTTATCGGAACTACTTGAACAACAGACTTCTGAAACAAAATCTCCTTGCTATCCATTAGGCTTTGGATGCCTATCTTCAGCAAGGGACAACCAGATAGGGAAATAGCACAGAGCAGGCAACCTTCACTGCAACCCGGAAATAAACCGGCCAGTAGTAAGTTCCTCTTAACAGTCAAAAGAGGGGTAACAACTTCATTTACCGAAACAGCATACAATTCTTCCTCAATGGCACTTACTCTATGCTGGGGCATAGGAGCAGTTGCAACATTTGGTCTCTCCGGCGCTTCAAACTGAATTTCCTTCGCGTCGATCAGATCTTGCACTTTGTTTCTTAAGGCCCAGCAATCATCAGTAGTGTGCCCGGGACTATCAGAATGATAAGCACACCGGGCATTCGGGTTATACTTAGGAGACGCAGTGTTGACGACCTTAGGAGCTTCTTTGAGGGTCACCAGGTTGGTGGATAACAGTTGGGGTAAAGTTTGAGATAAGGTCATACTCAGTCGAGTATACTGCCTCTTGGGCCTTTCGCTTCTTTGTTGATTGTACTGCTGAGGAGCAGTAACAGGTTTCGAGATGACCAAAGCATTGACGGCTTGGCGACTTTCGGGCTTGACTTGTCTTCTAGGACCATAGACGGCACTTGCTTCTTTCTTAAACGGCCTCTTCTCAGCACTTGTGGAGGCGGCCTTTTGTATCTTGCCTGACATGATGCCAGCTTCAATTCTTTCTCCCGTCAATATCAAATCCGTAAACCCAGCGGAGGAGTTACCAACCAAATGATTGAAAAACGGGCCAGACAACGTCCCTAGAAACATATCAACCAGCTCTCGATCAGTTAATGGAGGCTGCACCCTGCCAGCCAAATCTCTCCATTTTTGAGCGTATTCTTTGAACCCTTCACCCGTTCCTAGAGACATACCCTGAAGTTGGGTACGCGTAGGAGCGAGATCAGAATTGTATTGGTATTGTCTGTAGAATGCGCTTGCCAAATCTTCCCAGTGTCGGATGCTAGCTCCGTCCAATTGGTAGAACCATTCAAGCTGTGACCCCGAGAGACTATCTTGGAAGAAGTGAATCCAGAGGTTCTTATCCGCCGTATAAGGTTGGATTTTCCTTACGTACGACCTCAGATGCAGCTTTGGGCAGGAGACCCCATCATACTTGGCGAAGGCATGCGCCTTAAACTTGTGTGGAATCACTACCCCAGAAGATAACCCCAAATCTCCGAAATCCAGTCCCGGCACATTCTGAATTTCCATGGCGCTCAAGCGGTCCTCCAATTGCTTGTATCTGTCAGCAGCAGGTGGGTATTGTTCGTCGTTATAGTCCGTCTCGTTGTCGGAGACTGCGGGACTAGGAGCTCCTCCCCCTTGGGGACTGTTTTTCTCAGCAGAAGAAGTAGTTGGATCAGCTTCATTATGGAGTGTGTTCCCAAATCTGCGTCCGGTGTTGAACAACGCAGTCCTCTTTTTATTTTTCTTCTTCAGGAGCAGAGTTTTCAACTCTTGCTGACCCTGGGCTAGGCTTAGGACCATCTCTTGAAACTGTGCACTTTGGGCCTGAAGGGCCTTGATTGCTTGCTCACTGGATGAGTCTGGATTCATGATGACTGACTGTTCCAAATAAACAGCGAAGAAGATTAAGCAACCTGTAGAAAAATGGGTACCTGTTATGCACATGATGCATGAGATGCTATCTATGCAATGCATTCAAGGGTTTTGGAAATTCATAGTTGTTGTAGACAAAAAGAACGCACGTCATTTTAATAAGAAAAGATTTGTCAGTACATAAATGACCCATGGGTCAAAAATTACAAAATAATTTCTCAGGGTAGAAAGACATTGCGCATCCTTTTTGGTGAGATGTAGGTGTTGAGGACCTCTTGCTCATGGAGTCGGCGGGTAAGCTCTAGAACCTTCTTCTCACTGGCGTAGAAGCTAGCCTCAAAAGTATTACGTTCCTCCTTGAGCTGAATCCAGCTTTTCTGCATCTCCTCCCACGATGTAGGCATGTCTGGATGTAGGATGGTGTAGGAAACCTCTCCTTCATTGACGGGCTCTTTAATCACAGGGAGAATATGAGGATAAGGCATCATCAATCTTTGGGCTCGGGCTCGTACCCATTTGAGATAAGGTTCAAGAGGGATGGAGTTCTTGCGTCCCAAAGTCTTGCTATCAACCTTGTTGAGTTTTCCCCAAGCTCTGATGAATCTTTGACGAAGTCCTTGCGCATCGTTGTCGAAGTCAAAAACTAAGCTAGGAATCAACATATCATGAGGGCCGTCCCTCCGGGCATATCCAAATTGCCTCAAAGCTAGGCAAGGATTGTAGGTGATACCCCCTCTAATTCCAAGTAAAGGAACATTAGGAAATTCTCCGCAACGATCGATAATGATGATATTTTCTCTGGACCGAGAACACCAATGCACATCAGAATGAGTAAGAGCCATCAATCGTTGGGACCACCTTGTACCTTGATCATTCTTCAAGACAGATTGGGGAAGGTGCGAAATAAACCACCTTGCGAGGAGAGGAGTACAGCACATGAGAACACCCCTCTTTCTCATTGTTCGTGTGTAAAATGAGTGAAGGATGTCCCCAAGCAATGTTGGTATTGGGTTTCTGGACAAGAAGATTTTGACGGCGTTGACATCTACCAATTGGTCGGGATTTGGGAACAAGACCAACCCATAGATAAGGAGTGCCACAACCTCTTCAAAGGCTTGTAGGTCCAATGAGTTCCAACATTCTTGTGCCTTCTCAAACAAGAACTTGGCTAAGAATCCTTTGACGCCGCTTCTGGTTTCCCAATGCCCCTTGATTTCAGATGGTTGTAGATGTAGTGCTCGAGCAACATCCTCAGGCTTTGGTTCCTTCTCCGTACCGTTGAAGGGTAGTTGATTAAGGATAGGAATTCTCAGGAGTTGAGAAAACTCCTCCAAAGTGGGTACCAACTGATAATCAGGGAAAGTGAAACAGTGGTGAAGAGGGTCAAAGAATTGGAATAACACTTTTATCATGTCTTCTTCAATGTTGGCGTTGACTAGGCTGAGCAGTCTACCATGTCTTTCACTGAAGGATGAATTTTCCGGAATTCTTGAGGTGAGCTCCTTGAGTTGAGGAGAGATTTTCACAAGGCTGACTTGAATGGTATTTCTGCGAGGAATCTCCATGTCCTGCAAAACAAGAACAAAGATGAAGATCCAAAACCCTTGAAATGGTTAGTAAATGCATATGATGCTTCATGATGTTTATGATGTATGCACAAAACATATGTACAAGTAAATCACACCAAACCCTAGTTTCAGGCTTGCATGGGGTTTCATAGGTAAGTACCCTCTTGAGTGTAGTTGGCTTAAAAACCTGTCCTATAAATAGTAACCGGGTTCTAAGGAGCTCAATATCATTGGATTGTTTTCAATGTTCATTGTTTCGGTTTAGCCACTTAACTAGCGACCAAAATATTCCAAGAAAACAACCCTCAATGAGTGTAGTATCGAGTATCTACCAACTTCGGACTGCACCAAAGCCGGTCATCTCACTACCCCTAATGAAAGGCCAAGATGGTCAAGTAAGGTTCTAGGTCATTAGTGCTTAGTGACATCACTCAGCGGCCCCGTACTCTCCTTGATTGAACTCAAGGGTCACCGGTACTCACAAATATGTCGCACTAATATAGCTATTGCTTAGACCGTGTCGGTATACCCCGCACAGTTTCCACAACGTATTGCTATCTATGAATGTTTCCCAAAATCCGGGTGGAGGATTGTAAACCCAAACAATAGAGCCAAAGTATAAAGCAAGCAAATCAAACAATTAGTCATGCAAGAGGGTGATCTAAGCCCTAAGGTTACTCCACTTTTAAAGCATATCCCCAGCAGAGTCGCCAGTTCTGTGATACGGTGGGAGAACTGACTATGAGTTTTGCGTTTGTTTTCGCAAATGTTTCGGTTGAGCAAGAGTCGCCACCGACTTTTTATTTTATCCTAAGGAAAGGTTTAAAAAGCACAGCAAAAACCTTTGAGATGTTTTCTTGGGTTCGGGGAGTAGATTATAGAAAGGGAAGGTATTAGCACCCTTTCTATCCATGGTTATCCATGGGCTCTTAGTTACTTGCTTAGATCACTTGCCTTTTTCAATTGTTTGAAATGGTGCTTGTGTGTGTGGGTTTGAAAATGTTTTGAAAAGAGGCCAATGTGGTGGCAATCTTTGTAATGATCCATGTGGGGATGTATACAAAGATGTATGTCTTTTAAAAAGTTCTCATTTGTTTTTGAAAGTTGTTTTGAAAGTGTAGTGATGTGTGATTTTGAAATTAGGCAAGTGTTTTGGTTTTGCAAGTTGGCAAGTACTTAAGAGCGATCTATCCTAAAGTTCTCAAAGGTTTTGTTATGTTTTTAACCCTTTTAACAATTTTGTTCCACCATTGTATTTGGTGGACAATCTTGTGTTAGGATGTGAAAGGGACGGGCGCGGGTCATCGTTTAGACCATAATTGCAATGGTGCCAAGTATCTTTGGGCATTTTCCTTAAGGGACTTGATCATTTTTTTAGGCAACTTTCGAAAGCGTCATCGAGGGACTATGATCATTTGAATTGTGTTTGTTTTGCCCAAAGAGACCTAACATGCAATATGGCCCAATTTTGAGAGGCAACAAGTGGATATAACCCTAGGGGTGTTAGTGTGCAAGTGTGTTTTATTGCATACAAGAGTTTTTCTTTGAATTAGGTTTTTCTATTTCATTGATTTTATCTTGTCATACACGTCCTAATTACTAGCAATAAGAAGCGGAAATGTAAAATCCTACGCTATTACAATAGTTAGGGGAGGGGGATACACATTTGTACATGGGGGGTTCAACGAGAAAAATAGACAAAAAAGAAAATAGCGGAAAACAAGATATATAGAGAGAGAGAGAGGGAGCCCGCGCGCTGTTGGGAGGTCATCAGAAGTTCTGACCCAGATCCGCTGTCAGATGATCAACCTGTTGGTGAAACTGGATGAGTCAGAACTTCTGACTCTAGAACCTGCAAAACAGAACTTGGTTAGTGGGGAAACCAGAAGTTCTGATTTCCCTGCGCAGCAAGACAGAAGTTTGTTAGTGGAGAACCCAGAAGTTCAGATTCTGCTGAAAAGGCAATAACTCTCAGAGGTTCTGATGTCATTGACAGCAAAACAGGCTTCAGATGTGCTAACGTCAAAGTCAGCACTTGGCTTTTTCCTGCACTAATCAGAACATCTGCAATCCTGTTGTTACTCCACAAAACAGAAAACATATTTGGAACAGATCCAGCAAAATAGAAAAATGTCTCAGAGGTCAGAATCACCAAGGTCACGGGCAAGTCCTAAACTGGCTCAGAATGTTCTGAGGTATGAGAGTCCTCAGAACATAAACAGCAATAACATGAATATTTACATTATGTCACTTGAATATGTACAGCTGATGATGCTTAACAGTGTGGTGAGGGTCAGCAGGTGCTTACCTGACTTTCTGGAAAATGGTGGGTGAAAGTTAGCTTTTGGTTCTGGTGGTGTTCTGGACAGATTTGGAAAAGGGGAAGTGAAGGTGTATACGTGTATAGGGTCAGAAGTTTGGAAAGAACGTTTTTGGTTTACAGAAATGAGCTGGATGTTTGATGAAGTTGAAGGTGAGAAACTTAAAGTTATGAAACAAAGCTGGAGATTTTGGCAGAGTTTCAGAATGTTATGTTGCTAGGAGTTTCGTTTCTCTCTTAGCAATTTTTCTGTTTCTTTTCTTGAACCTCTTTTGCAGTGGTGAAAGCTCTCTATTTATAGGCAAAGTTCTTGTGGATGCCTTGAACATTTAAGGCGCCAACAGAGTTTGAATCTTTGTTCTTTGACAGAAATTCCTGGGAAGTTGTGATAACAGCTATTTTTCAGCCTAGGTAGCAGCAGCAGGCGTAGATTGGGGGAAGTGACCTCTGAAATGGGCGGTGGCGTGAAGACCCATGCCAGAATCTGTGCAAAAGCATTTTCCAAGCCACACGTGAACGCTCAGGAGTGGTTGGAAGCATTAATGGGCATTAAATGGTTACAAGACCTGTCAATACCAACATTCTGGTTGTTGAATCAGCAGCGTAAACCATGCTCTGGCCTTGGCTACCTGTTGTCTTAGCAAGCTCTGTAGATTCTCCTGGTTTTCTGGTACGTTCCTTGGGTCTACTTCTGGACAATCTGGACTTAGAGATTCTGTATCAATGTGACACCTATCCCTCTGACCTTTCATCTTCTGACTTCAACCTGTTCTGAAGGAGCCTTTATACTTTCATGTTTCTCTTGCATTCCTTTAGCAAGTTCTGACTGAGCTTGTGTAATTGCTGAAGGGGCATGTTCTGTTTGAGGCTTACACTCTGAACCACGTTTTCAACTTCTGATTGAACTGATGTAGCTGCTGAAGAGCCAACTTCTGACCATGCTGAGCCAAGTTTGCAACTTCTGACCGTCTTCATCTGGAATGGGTCCAGAAGTTCTGAAGCGCTGATTTTTCTAAAAACACTTATTTTATAGAAACATTTTAAGCACTTAGAATTTGATTTTCCTCAAGATGAAAGCGTTGTTTCTGGAGTTTGTGAGATCATCTTGCTCTTGTAAGTGACTTGCTTGGGCAAAAGGATAACTCAGGACTTGGATTTGTTTCAGGGGATTTTGAAAAATCTAAGATGGTTTCCTGAAGAAAGGGAGGGCGAATTTTGGGGTACAACAAATGTCATGAATTATGTTGAATAATGTTCTACCCAGGGATAAATTCGGATATGCATATCCGAGATTGTCTAACAGGTGACTTCGGATATGCATATCCGAAGTAAATTTAATAAATTACGTTGGTGGATCGTTTGGATATGCACTTCCAAATTCTGGGGGTATTTTAGGTTTTTCGCCACAGCTCTGGAAGAAGTATACTAGGTGTGGAAAGAAATTCTCTTTTTATATTGAATCTGATTAATAAATATGGTTGAAAAATGAAATTGTACGTTTTTAAATCTTTGTCTTTCCTTTAACTCTTTTTATTTGTTTTTAAGTATTAACCTCTTCAATTATGATATGTAAGGAGCTCTAATGGAAGATACTTGTATATCGTAATTTTAATATAAGAGTTTGGTGTTGTTGTGACTATGTTTTCTAGTAGCAGGAAGTACTTTATTTCATGTTGTCTTAGGAGAAGAAGTTGTGTTTTTAAGGTCTGTTATAAGATTGAAGTGTTTCTTTGTTGCATCGTGTGATAGGTAGCCTAGTTATGTTATAGGTGATGTGTACTTTGCAATAGACATTATTATTTTGTTATTTGAGTTCTTTTTCTATTTGGTGTTGAAATGGTGTTATAACTTATTGACATTGTTATTGTTATTTGGTAATGTATGAATACCTAAACACAAAATTATGTTGTCCTTTATATGTGTATGTATGGCACAATAAAAATCTTGTAAAAATAAAACCAACTCAAACTGCATTGGTTTGATTTGGATCGGTTTGATTTTATTTCTAAAAGTCAACTGAGTCATACATTTTTCCTCTCGCGGTTCGAAATATTTTTTGTTGGGGTTGGTTGAAAATATACATATTGAAGAAGCTTCATGCCGTTTATTTTTGTAAGGAAGAATGAGTTTAGGAAATATAAATAATTCAAGTTCCTCATTGAAAAATGCATCAGTCAAAAGAATTTTACGTTTGTATTTGACTTTTAAATTTTCTTGTATACTCTTGTGTTAGAGTGTTGTGAAGGATAATTAAATATTTGCTTTGGAGAATCTGGGTGTATTGGAGACTTGGGGTGGTTGAAGGTAATCTATGTGTTGTAATAATTTTCACATAGTATTATTTTCTAGTTATCATTTGACAATGGTCGTGATTTTTTCTCTGGTTTTTGAGTTTCTACGTTAAATTCTTGTGTTGTTATTGTGTTACACTTTTTCTATATGCATTTGTTTTTACCAAAAATTGGTATTAAGAGTCTTGGTTTGGTGGAGTATAAATTTTTTTAGTATGCTCTATGTTTGCAGTTTTTTCTTATCTTCGTCATTAGGAAAAAAATTGATACTCTATGTTGGTTGGAAAAATATTTATGTTACAGGAAAGATTTTGTCTGCAATATTAAGTTTTTCAAGTGCGGCGAAGATTGACTTAGATAAATTTAATGGAAGAATCAATATTTCCTTGTGTAAAATTCAAGTCAAATATTTCTTTGATATAATTGGGATTACACAAGGTGTTAAAAGGAAGTATTTCCTATTGGAGTTAATACCAAATTCCATGGATGCACAAGAAGCTTGAAGATGGAGAGAGAGAGGGAGAGAGAGAGAGAGAGAGAGAGAGAGAGAGAGAGAGAGAGAGAGAGAGAGAGAGAGAGAGAGAGAGAGAGAGAGAGAGAGAGAGAGAGAGAGAGAGAGAGAGAGAGAGAGAGAGAGAGAGAGAGAGAGAGAGAGAGAGAGAGAGAGAATTTTGTAACTAAATTTCAAACTATATTTCTCAAATCAGAATTATGTCACAAATATAACTAGTTATGGATTTATATATTAACACCCCCAAATTCAAATGCAACTCAAATGCAGCTTAAATCGAAACTAAACTAAAATGTAAGACTTGAATTTGAATTACATTTCAACACCATACCTTAATTAATATTCAAGTTAAGATCAACCACACCAATTCCACCCCTCAAATTGATGAAGTTTTTTATTTTTATTGCTTTATTTATCACATCTGCAAGTTGCTTTTGAGTGCTACAATGAACAAATTCAAGAACTCCATTTTAAAATTGATTGCGCAGAAAATGGAACATTGTATCTGTATGATTTATTCTCCCATGCATCACTGGGTTCCTGGTAAAACTTATGGCAAATTTGTTAATTATCATCAACTTGACTAGTTTTCTCACTGTGAACTTCAGTTCCTACAACAAATTCATCATCCAGACAGCTTGACAAGCAAATAAGGCACCACTATGTATTCAACTTCACATGTTTATAATGCAACCACTAGTTATTTCTTGGAACACCATGAAATGGGAGCACCTAGATACATAAACATGTATCATGTAGTACTTCTTCTGTCAACTTTATCCTCGCACTAGTCAGAGTCTGAATAACATGTTAGCTCAGAGTCATCTGACACTCCTGATGGAAACAAAATTCCATGCTTCAAAGTTCTTTAATATACTTGATAATTATGACTACAACTTGGTATTGTGACCATTTTGACTTACTTATGAACCTACTCACCATTCCAACTGCATAACATATATCAGGTATAGTATTGCTAAAATATCTTAAAGAGCCAACCAACAATTTGAAGGTTGTAGCATCTACTTCCTCACCATCTGGATCAGAGTCTAGTTTTTGGTTTGTTTCAACAAGTGTGAGTGCAGACTTACAATCCATCATATTGAATCTTCATATCTAAATATATATGATGCCAATTCCTATTTGCAGTTATATCAATCACCAATCTAATTGTTTCACGTCTAGCTACAGGTGCAAACACTTCAAAGTAGTCTAAACCAGATTTCTATAGAAATACTCTAGCTACTAACATTGCTTTGTGCTTTACAATTGACCCATTTGGCTTCAACTTTATCTTGAAAATACATATCACACTGATGACTTTCTTATTCTTTGCCAACACAGTCAACTCCAATGTCTTGTTTATTTCAATTGCCTCAATTTATTCCTTCATGGAGTTCATCCACACCTTCTTAATGAGATCCTCATCAATATTGTCTAGTTCAACAACTACCATCATGGCCCATTGTATGACTTCACCTTCAGAGTTAATCTCAGTTTCATTTGGCAACTCAAAGTCTGTAAGTCTCCTTGGTATCTGTCTGATTCTCCGTGGCCTCTATAACTGCACAAGTTCACCTTTAGAGCCAAGATCACCTTCAAAAGTTCCACCTTCAAAGGTTTGACCACCTTCAGAAGCTCCACCTTTAGAAGCTCTACCTTCAGAGGTTGGACCACCTTCAGACTCATGATCACCTTTAGAGTCATAATTTCTTTCAGACTCAGTATCACTTTCAAACTCAGAATCTCCTTCAGAGGCAGAATCTCCTTTAGAGGTATATTCACCTTTGGAGGCAGAATCAGATTCTAGTGTTGACACTGCACTAGAGTTAGATTGAGACTTGTTTCAATCCCATGTTTATGATTATTTCATTATCATATATATGTAGATAGAAACTATATTAGTGACTTGGAAATCAAGTTTATAGGCACTTGTGTTGTGGTAACCTATAAGCAAATGACATTGTTTTTTCCATCCCATTTCCTTCTAATAGTATATGGTACATGGTTGTAACAAACAAAACAAAACACCTTCAGATGTCTCACCTTTTGCTTCCTTCTAGTCTACTTCTCTTGAGGAACTACTTCCTTTAGCTTATTTGTTGGACATCTGTTGAGCACATAAGGTGAAGTTGCAACAACTTCACCCTAAAAAGTGTGAGGTAAATTATCCTCTTTCAACATGCTTCTAGTCATGTTAAGCAAGATTTTGTTTCTTCTTTTAGCAAGACTATTATGTTGTAGATTATATGGATCAGTCACCTCATGCTCAATAGCATTATCCTCACAAACATTCTTGAACTAGCTAGAGTTGAACGCACCTCCACCATCAGTTTTGAGGATCTTCAACCTTTGTTCACTCTTATTTTCATCCTTTACTTTGAACATTTTAAACTCAACAAACACCTCATGTTTTAACTTTATGAGTGCTACCCATGTTATTCTTGTGAACTCATCCATAAAATGAGTCAAAGTACTTGTTCCCTCTAAGTGAATATACTGGAAATAACCCACATACATCATAATGCACCACACCCAAAGCATGAGTTACTCTTGGAGACAATTACGGTGAGAAAGTAAATCTTGGTTACTTGCCTATCATGCATATGCCACATGATTTCTCTGGTGCCACAATCTTATGAATTCCAAGTACCATATTCTTCATACTCATGTGCCATAAGCTTCATAAGTTCAGATGCCCCAATCTCCTATGCCATAACTCATTCTCCCTTGCAACACTTGTTGCACTAATTAAGGTAGAGAAAACATAAGAAAATGGGGGTTTAAATTGTGTTCATATAAAACATTCCCCTTTAGAAAATCTAAGCACTTAAATGATAATAGCTATAAAGACAGAAGAGTAAAGTACACAAGTATTTTATCCAGGTTCAACGTTAACTAGGATACTCTTGTCTACCCCCACAAGGATTATTTCTCTTTATCCAAGGACCTAATCCACTATAACCAAATTGTTTACAAATGCACGGGCAACGAATGATGACTAACACACAATGATACGTTCAGCGATCCAACCAGATATAACATTCATTGACCCAATAGAATCAAATCCCTCAAAATCATCTACCAGGATTTCCTTACAATGATATCCATCAGTAATCTCACAAGAGTCCAACCTTCACTCGATCCCTTTGAGATATGACTACCATTGACCCAACAAAATTTGATCTCGTAAGATCTCCTATTAGGATTTCCTATAATGACCGCATCCATTATCTTCTTGAGACTAGACCTTCACTCAGTCTCTCAAGGAGACAATCAACAACAGTTGATGGTGCTCTTCTGTTTACATGATTTCTTCTTCTAAGCATATTACACAAGTGTTTTAAGCACATATTATTTAACACTTTTCCGAGCAACAACTCAAGTGTTAAAATAATTTATATGAAGAGATTTGAGCAAAAACATTATACGAGCAACAACTCTAGTGTTCATTACAATATTCTACAAATATGTATATGATCAGAAGTTAAGTAGCATCTTGTAGTGTTCTTCTTCATCTTCTTGTTGAGCAAGTTTCGAGCAACAACTCCTTGCTTCTTATGAGATCTACCAAGATGTATATGATGATAGTTGGTTAGAATCTTATAGAATCTTCTTCTTCTTGAGAAAGCTACAAGTAGGGGTGTAAATAGGATGGGCCGAGCTAGGCTTTGCCAAGCATGAGCCTAGCCTGCCAAAAAAACTGAAGCCTAAGCCTGGCCTGTAGCCTATTATAGGCTTATTTTTAGGCTTGAGCCTGGCCTTTTCTAAAGTCTGGTTAGCTTGTTAGCCTACATAAAAGCCTATTATTTTAGACATATGCAAATAAGAAATTTAAATAATGTTTAAATAGTAACAAACTAAAAAACCAATGAGACTAAAAGTTTGTTTGCATTGATTTATTTTAACTTACCAATTAGAATAAGTTTTGTGAGACTATTTGTTTAAGAGGAGTTGTGAAAACAACTTATAACATTGTTCATAAGGTGTTTTCATCTTATTTTCATAATTTCTCCTAGATAACCAAGTTTTATTTATGTATTTTGATTCAAAGTACAAAACATAACATAATGATAATAAAAAAAATTATTCATATTTATTTATATAGGCCGGCCTGTTAGGCCTAAAAGGATTTTTTCATGGCCTGGGGCCTAGCCTTTTTAATTAAATAGGCTTATAAAAAAGCCTAGGCCTAGCCTGAGCCTATGTAGGCTAGGCCATAGCCTGAGCCTATGTAGGCTAGGCCGTAGGCCCTTGTTATCGGTCTGGCCTATTTCCACCCCTAGCTACAAGCAACAACTCTTTGTGTCTTTTGTTTCATCCAAGATGTATAAGATGATAGTTGGTTAACATCTTGATGAAATCTTCTTTCTTTCTTTTCTCTCTTATTTGGTGGTTTTCAGGATGTGTAACATTGTATCTTTAACATCTTTAGCATCCACTACTTTCCTTTCATAGGATGAAGCTTGATGTCCAACAACAACTTTCTTTGGATCTTCAATTTTTTTATAGACTTTGACAGAGAGAGACGTTGTGAGGATATATAAGTCTTTTCATGTACCAACGGTTAGTTCCCAACAGATAGAATAAGGTGTAAGAGTTTAGACAATATAAAATGATATTTCTGTATCATGTCACTGTTTAATGATACCTTTCCACCTTTTCTCCGAATAATGTTTTTCTATTAAGCTTGTAAATAAAGGTCTGTTAAGTAAATAAAGATAGCTATAAATCCAACCGTTTATTCCCAACGGTCACAATGAGAGTTGTTGACAATATAGTATAAAGGACTATCCTTACGCCACCCTAGAGGGTAGAGGTCACAAACACTTTATGTACCTCTTGTACAACATCACATGTTAACCATTTTATCTTTCTTATTATCATCAGAGGCTTTAGATATTTGAATGTTGAATGTTGAAGCTTGTTGTAGAATATTCACTCTTAAGTCTTAGAACCTAAGTCTTGGAGTCTTCAGAACTTGTCATATCAGAACCTTGTCTTCAGATTCTTCAACACTTGGTTGTAAGAACTTGACTGTCTTCAGATCATCAGAACTTGTTCAGCATAACCTCGTCTTCATAATCTTTAGAACTTGTAACACACATAAGTAAAGCTTTAGAAGTCCTCCAAAGATTAACTACAAAGTCACGATCAGAACCTCTTATAATAATGTTCCTTATACATGTTGCAGAAGATTGATTCTTGAATCTTAACTTAAATTATACTATGTAACCACATGTTTTATTCCAGTAGTGTATGTTAAGAACCTGATAATGTCAAACACCTTGTACCAGAATTAGAACATTATAGCAGCAAGTACACACTAGAACGGAACCATTAGTGTATAAAATTGTTCACTAAGATAACATGTAAAGTTATCATCAAAATCTTAAGGCCAGATGTAGAAAAACTTCTTGTTATTACAATCTCCCCCTTTTTTATGATGAAAAAACCATATATTTTGATAGAACAATTCATAAAGGGTAGTCACCATAACCGACAAATTCAAAGTTAAGCTCATAGCTCCCCCTGAATATGTTAAGCCAAAAATTTCATTTAAGCTTATTCAGAGTCTCCCTCTGAACCCAATACTCGCAAAATAGTTTTTTAGTATTCAGAACATAAGAATAGAGAAGTAACACTTCCCTTTAACAACTCATCAGACTCTGACTAGAACACCTGGTCTTCATCTCAGAACTTGGTTTCTATCAGCTCTTGATGAAGAATCAAAACTTGATTTTGAGCCTAATTGAATAATTCCATGCAACATGTATCATAACTTCTGTTCCTTGCTTCTGATATCACAACCAAAACACTATACTTCTGGAGAAGTTCACTACTTCTCAAGCATCAGCATTTGACCTGATATTTTCCCAAGTATCAGACATTCAGATAGTTCACAACTTCTGAATAAAGTGTACATTATAGAAGCACATGTATCAGAGCACAACTTCTTAGTGGCATATATGCACATGTTTCAAGAGAGCACAACTTATGAAGCTTTAAGTATGAATTTCATACTTTCAGAAAGTTCACAACTTCTGAACACTGATATCAAGCAAGATTACCTTACTTTTAATAAGTTTGTAACCTCTGAATTGTGTTTGGTATATTTGTTTGAATATTCATATATTCATAAAATGTACAAGTTAGATATAAAATCAGAGTTGATTTCATTCATTAAGGTTTTCAACCTTAGCATCAGGATCTTTATCTTCAACGTGTCTTAGAATAAACTTAGTGAACTTGTTTAGAGTTTCTGGATTGAAACATCAAACAAACATTTAGTAGCAAAAAAAATTTATATGTTTGAGTTTAATATTCTGAGCATAAACATTATCAAAATATCATTTTACTTTCTCCCCCTTTGTCAGAAATAAAAAAGGTAACAGAAAAATGAATCTTTGAAAATAAATCAAAACAGAAAAACTCAATATTAATTGAAAACAACACATATTACAATTAAGAAACCATATATTACAGAAAAGAGGGACACATAAAATATACATAGGTGAATTTAACGACTAATTAAACCATTGATCATCAAAGGTTTCACACATATCTTTTTGCAACGCATCGCTTGGACCAATTTGAAGTCTACGAAAAATTCTTATAATTTCATCTTGAATGAAGACTTCTGAAGGATTCTTCCATAGGGAATAAAAGTCTTGTTCAAGTTTTTAGATGAGGAGATGGTCTCTTTAAGATGTTTGAAAATAGTCTGAGGAAGGTTAATTAGAATGCGTTTGATCAAGCAGTAGATCATGATCTTATCATTATTAGACACAAAAATTTTGTTGACACCACAAGGACATATATTTGTCAAGATAAAGCGAAACCAGTGTTTAGCGAGAGGCTTAAGATTTTTAGGGTTAGAAGAATCAAACTTAGAAGAGACGTCGAAGATAGAGGCTATTTTTGAATTAGGAATATTGTTAAGAGACACATGGCTAAATGTGAAACCTCTTTGAGGATAGTTGATTACATCAGCAATGCATCCAACAATTATAGAAACATCCCAACCATAGATGTTTAAGGAGACACATAAGCCATTGAGAATGACCAAAGCATTTTTTCCAGAAGGTTTTTACAAAGTTTGGATAGATGGGTCCTTTTAAAAAAGAGAGATAGTTATTCCTATTTTGAAAGAGAATGCTAGAGTGGAAATTTGGACTAGCACCAAAAAAATTTGGATGGTTTTCTTTGATAACTTCCAGAAGATCATCATCTCCATGAAAGGAAACCAGTGACGTGATGAGAACTTGAGAAATGGAGGTGATGAATATATTCAGGAAATGAGATGAATATATAGATAGAAGACATGACTGTCTGGACAGATGACAGAGGTAGATAGGCGTATCACACATAAGATATGAAGTGACAGACAGGATAAGACACAACATTCAAATCTTGGGTCAGAAGAGGTACTAGAAAACCTAGAGAGGGATTCTGACATTGGGAACAACAAAAAGATTTTTTATATATTTCCAAGAAAGCCATATCTATTACAGTGTCACGCTAGTTAAGAAGATTTTGAAAGAGAAAAGAGACTTTTGCTTTGTTCAAAGTTTTGTTATTAACACTCAGATTTTTTAATTCCTAGAATTTTTCTTATTAGGCTCTAGTTAGGGGACGCTTGCAGTTAATTACTTCGGCTTGAATTTCTTAGACTCTTGTTAGTATTTTTGTTAAATTTTTGAGAGCATATTTTTAGGATAGATTAGTTATTTCCATGAATTATTTTTAGACAAGTCACAACATAATTTTTCATTTGTTCATGGAGGAAATACAAACATCATTTAGACAACCAAGTCAACACACAAAATACTCAAGAAACCCTCATAACATATTTATGATAGACACAGACTAAGCACAAACTAGACTTCAAGAACTTCACATATTTGCTTCTCAAGAACATCATCAGGTCCATTATGACAAATTGCTTCAACAATCCTTGCCTTAACAAAGAGAGCAAAGAGAACTCTTCCATTAGGGATAAAGGAAAGATGGAGATTTTTGGATGCAACAATTGAGTTCCTGAGATAGTTGAAGATGGTTTGGGGAATATTTACCCTAACATGATGCATGAGACAGTAAATCAGAACTCTATCTTCATGATATAGAATATGCATATTTATTCCTCTAGGACAGGGATTTGTCACGAGGAGTTGAAACCATATGGCAGCGGTAGAAAGGAGATTTTCATGATTGTTTGGTTCAAACATCTTAGAGGGATCATGAATGGATCTGAGATTTTCTTGAAGAGCAGTGGTGTTTGGAATTTATTCAATAGTGCTACCTGCTTGAGTTCACCCTATTAAAGCAACAATTGATGAAGGAGTGATATTGATGGGTTTTCCGAAAATAGTTGAGGATATGGAAACATCATCAACATAAGTATACAACCAAAACTCATGGTACATATAAGGGTAGATAGGTCAATGCAACATAGCAATGTAGAGAGACCATCCTTGAAGGGTGAAGCTTTCACTAAGACCAAAAGCAACCCTGTTGAGATGAGGACACAGTACAAAGATAACTTCAAGAAGTTCTTCAAAACTTTGAAAGGTTCTTACGGCCATTGGAAGAGGAATGATAGATTTTGTATGGAGGAGAGATGACAATGAATGAATTATATGAGGGTTTAAGTAGATGAGAAAGAAGCGTAACTGACTGTCTAAAAAATATGAGCAGATGGGAGAGGATATTGGAGCAGTTATTCTATTTAATGAGGTTTTAACAGATGGAAGAAAGATGAGACTGAACAGTTTAAGAAACAGACAGGTAGATAATGACACTGATCTGACAACTCAATAAATTAAAACTTATGAGGAATGATATATTAAAAAGTTCCAAGACATGTAATAGAAGATGTATAAATGCCTAGAGAATAAATATAGATGCACACAAAGGAGAATTCTTAGAAGCGGGAGAATAATTCTTAGTGTTAGGTTATTTAACTAGTTACTTAATTTTTGTTAATCATTTTTAGATGACTCTTTTTAGTTTTCAAATCGTATGTCTTTTCCTTGGATACTTATTTAAGCTTTTAGAGACTTATAAAGAGAAGAAAAGGAACTGAACAGTTATTAAGGATGAGGATGGGTAGAGATGGAGAATTTGTACAAATACAATAATATTAAAAAGTTTTAACAAAATTAAATATATTAAAAAAATCTTATCATACGATAATTTAAACAAGCGACCTTTCCTGAGCAGGATAACTTCTAATTGGTAGAAGTATCTATCAGTACTTTATTTAGAAGACGTGTAAATACTAACCTGTGGTTTTGTTAAGAGAACTGATTTGACTTATGAACAAGTTTGTTTATGCATAACCCTTAGTAATAGTACCTTCTTGTATATAAAAACTCCCTTTAGTAGGTTCCTGATCAACCAATGTAGATTCTAAACACTTCTTCAGTGAAGTTTGAACAACAATAGCTTCTGATTTTTTCTTTTCTCTGGTGAATGGAAATTTTCTCCTCTTGACTCCCAGTTCTTCTACGCAACATTGATGGATCTTCCTTAGATGACGTTGATTATATCTATTGTAGATTGCAGCGGTTTGAAATTTGGATAAGAGCTTCGGTTGATGAAATGGAGTGCTGATTTTTAACCAATGCTTTTGATGGAGAGCTTCTGTTGATTGAGAAGTTGAACTCCCTTTACATCAGGCACTTTAGACTTCAGAATTCTGAGAACTTGTTTCAAGGATTATGTCTTCATGTTTTTTATTCTTGCCCAGAGTTTTGAATCCTTTACAGAATGAGTTTTGAATTAGAAAAGCTTTCTATCATTTGAGTAGCAGATAACTATAGAATTTTCTCTTTATTGGATCTCTCTACACGGTTAAGTGTTTGATTCTTAAATCAATGATAGAGTCGGACTCTGATACCAATTGAAGGTAGATAAAACACAAGAAAGGGGGAGGGGGTTTGAATTGTGTTCAGAGAAAACATTCCTCTTTAGAAAATATAAGGGCTCAAATGATAATAGTTATAAAGACAATAAATAGTAAAGTACACAAGTATTTTATCCCGGTTTGTCATTAACTAGGCTACTTTTTTCCACCCCCGTAAGGATGATTTTGTCTTATCCAAGGACTTAATCCACTATAACCAAACTGATTACAAATGCACGGGCAACTGCCGATGACTAAGACATAATGATACGTTCAGTGATCCAACTAGATATAACATTCATTGACCCAATAGAATCAGATCCCTCAAGATCATCTACTAGGATTTCCTTACAATGATATCCATCAGTGATCTCACAAGAGTCCGACCTTCACTTGGTCCCCTTTGAGATATGACTATCATTGACCCAACATAATCCGATCCCACAAGATCTCCTATCAGGATTTCCTATAATGACCGCAACTATTATCTTCTTGAGATCAGACCTTCACTTAGTCTCCCAAGGAATCAATCAACAACAGTTGATGGTGTTCTTGTGTTTATATGATTGCTTCTTCTAAGCATATTACACAAGATGTATATGATGATAGTTGGTTAGCATCTTGTAGAATCTTCTTCTTAAGCAAGCTACGAGCAACATCTCCTTGCTTCTTTTGTTTCATCCAAGATGTATAAGATGATAGTTGGTTAACAACTTGATGGAGTCTTCTTTCTTTCTTTTCTCTCTTCTTTGGTGGTCTTCAGAATGTGTAACATTGCAGCTTTAACATCTTCAGCATTCACTGCCTTCCTTTCACAAGATGAAGCTTGATGGCCAACGATAACTTTCTTTGAATCTTCAATCTTCTTTTATTACCTTTGACAGAGAGAGACGTTATGAGGATAGATAAGTCTTTTCCTGCACCAATGGTTAGTTCCCAACAGATAAACTAAGGTGTAAGAGTTTAGACAATATAAAATAATATTTATGTATCCTATCACTATTCAATGATAGCTTTCCACCTTTTCTATGAATAATGTTTTTCTATTAAGCTTGTAAACAGATATCCGTTAAGTAAAGAAATATAGATGTAAATCCAGCCATTTGTTCCCAACGATCACAAACACTTTATGTACCTTTTGTACAACATCACACGTTAACCATTTTAACTTTCTTCTTATCATCAGAGGCTTAAGATATTTGGATGTTGAACATTGAAGCTTATTGTAGAAGATTTACTCTTAAGTCTTAGAACCTAAGTCTTGGAGTCTTCAGAACTTGTCCTATCGGAACCTTGTCTTCATCACTTGGTTGTAAGAAGTTGACTTCTTCTAATCATCAAAACTAGTTTAGTAGAACCTCGTCTTCTAAATCTTCAGATCTTATAACACACATAAGTAAAGATTTAGAAGTCCTCCAAAGCTTAACCATAAAGTTACGATCAGAACCTCTTGTATTAACGTTCCTTAGACATGTTGCAGAAGACAGATTCTAGAATCTTTACTTTAACTGTAACACGTAACCACATGTTTTCTTCTAGTAGTGTATACTCAGAACCTAATCACATCACACGCCTTGTACCCGAGTTAGAATATTATAGCAGTAGTTACACGCTATAACAAAACCATTAGTGTATACAATTGTTCACTAAGATAACATGTAACGTTATCATCAAAATCTTAAGGCCAGATGTAAAAACACTTCGTGTTCTTACAACTAAGGAATTGAGTGTCTGTTGTTCAGCATTCACCTTGAATGTCTTATTTATTCCTATTTCATACTGCATAATCAGCTTTTGACTACAATCATATAACTTTAAGAGATTTTCCTTCATGGTTACTGAAAAATCTTTTTCAAGCAACTCAATTACACTCATCAGATTTTTATTCATGCTAGGAACATATTATACATCTTTAATCATAACAGTTTTCCTATTTTTCAATTTCACTCTGACATTTCCCATTCCTTTAGCATTCAATACTCATCATCAACATATCAGATCTTGGTCTTTCTATTAGAGTCAGAATCGACCATCCATTATTTGTTTCTTGTTAGGTGATTTGAGCAACCCGTGTTCATATACTACTTTTCTACAATTTTTTACCCTCATTCTCAGATGCCATCAATAGCACAAGTTCATCCTCTAAATCTCCTTTGGCTATATGGGCTTCTTCACACTTATTTTCTTTGTTTGACCAGCAATCACAGGCAAAATGACCAAATCTGTTACAGTTGTAGCACTAAACATTTCTCTTATCAAACTTCTCATTTCCCTTATGAACATTCTTATGTTTCTTCTCTTATGAAGAAGAAGAAGGTTCTGACTTATGAACATTCTTTTTCTTGTACTCTAGCCATGCTTTCTTCTTGTTCTTCTTAATAAAAGAAGCCTCTAAAGCCTACTCTGACTCCCTTTTAGAGTTCCTTTCAGTCTGACTACCTTTTCAATGATTACTTGTTTAGAGAGAGTTTTTTCCACAATACTTCATATCATTCGTGACCATAATCACTCTGGAGATGTAATCAATCACCTTCTCATTGTCTTACATGATGAGATTCCCATATTGGTTTCATAGAGACTGGAGCTTCACCTTCTTCACTGATGTGTCACTATCATAGCACCACACTAGAGTATCCAACGATGTCTTCGCCTTCGTCGATAATCTTCTCAAACACCTTTGTATCCACACACTAATGGATATATAGAAATTCCTTCTAATCCTTCTTCCTCGTATCACGTTGCGTGTTTCTTTGCGCTTATGCATCTTCTACAATCGGCGTGTAACCTTCATTGACGAGATCAAGAATATATTGAGCTATAAATAACACATGCATTTGAATCAACCATTGATTCTAGCTATTTCTGTCTATTAATTGAAGCTTTGTGTTCAAGCTACTATTTTTTCCTTCATCTTTGTTCTTGTGAAAATAACTCAATCCTCACAAACACCCATGTTTCCCAAACCTTGAGAATCAATATTGTGATTCTTCTCCGATTTCGATCTTCAATTCAGTGTGAATTTGAGGAAAGAAATTAATCACACATCTCACAACACCCGTGTTTCCCTGTGAACAGAACCAGAGCTCTAAATACCAATTTATTGGAGTTAACACACAAACTATGAGATTAAGAATATATTGAGCTCTAAATAACACATGCATCTGAATCGACCATTGATTCTAGCTCTTTCTATCTATTACTTGAAGTTTTGTGTTCAAGCTACCATTTTTTTGTTCATCTTTGTTCTTGTGCAAATCACTCAATCCTCATAGACATTCATGTTTCCCAAATCCTGAGAATTAATATTCTGATTCTTCTCTGATTTCGATCTTCAACTTAGTATGAATTTGAGGAACGAAATTAATCACACATCTCACAATACTCGTGTTTCCCTATGAACAGAACCAGAGCTCTAGATACCAATTTGTTGGAGTTAACACGCAAACTCTATGGATGCACAAGAAGCTTCGAGAGAGAGAGAGAGAGAGAGAGAGAGAGAGAGAGAGAGAGAGAGAGAGAGAGAGAGAGAGAGAGAGAGAGAGAGAGAGAGAGAGAGAGAGATTTTTGTAACTAACTTTCAAACTTTATTTATCAAATCAAAACCATGTTACAAATGCAACTAGCTACGAGTTTATATATTAACACCCCAAATTTAAATATAACTCAAATGCATCTTGAATTAAAACTGAATTAAAATGCAAGACTTGAGTTTGAATTACATTTTAACATTTACAAGATGGACAACGAGAAGTGGGAGAAACTATATTTAAGAACTTCGAGTATAATTTGTATGTTTTTGTCTAAGAATATTCTTGCGAATGTTCTTGGTACGTTGTCATCCAAAGAGCGTTGAGCGAAATTTGAAGGGTTATATCAAAGAAAATGGTATATCAAATATGTTATTGTTGAAGGAGAAATTTCATAGCTTGTGTATGAATTAATATACAAAATTATCTGATAATCTAAGTGTTCTCAATGGTATTGTTTATAAATTATAAACTATTGGAGTCAAGATTGATGATGTAGATAAAGATTTGAGACTCATTTGGTCTCTTCCATCTTCAATGAGCATATTAAATATGTTTTAATATATGGGAAGAAAACTTTGAGTTTTGAAGCAGTTGCTAGAAAAATTATTTCTGAAGAAAAAAAGTTAAAGGATGAGGATAATACTTCAACAAACTCAATGTTAGTTGTTAGAGGAATGCCTTATGTAAAGAAAAATAATAAAACAGGTGTGATATGTTGGAAATGTAAAAAAATTAGACAATGTCAGAGAAAGGCTCAATGTCAAATGTTATCGATGTCTTCTTCGTCGTGGGAGATGATAATCTTCTATAAAAAATTATTGAAAATATTTTAAGCTTATATTTGACTTTTATATTTTCTCTTATACTCTTGTATTATAATATTGTAATGGATAGTTTTTTTTTTTTGTTGAAATTATAAGTGTATTAAATATTGTGGTAGTTGAAAGTAGTCTATATAATATAATAATTTTTACATAATATTATTTTCTGATTTTACAACGGTCATAGTTCTTTTTCTGATTTTGAAATTTTTATGTTAAATTTATGTGTTAGTTATTGTATTTCTATTTTTTTATGCATTTGTTTTTTTAATATTTTTACTGTCAAAACCATTCAAAATGGACTGCAAATACCAAGTAGATTTTGTTTTTCAAGAAAGATAACTAGTGACTCAATCAAATTCAAAGTAATACACATGTTGACACATTTTAATTGATTAAACACGTTTTTGAAGATGGCCAGTTTTTAATTAATCGTTTATATTATTATAGTTTTTTTATAAAGTATTGAAAAATCACTATTAAACTTTTTGTTAAAAGTAAAAGGATCTGGACGAGTCCTAATCAAAGTCCACCTAAAGACATGGGTGATCCAGTCAAAGTGTTAAAGCCACACGCTCTATTATTCTAAGTCACACCTCAACTCAATCCACTCATTTTCTATTAAAATATGAGATGCTATTGCTATTCTTTCAACTTTTCTTGCATTAATTTCATTATGAGTGCAACTGGACCAATCGCAACACAAAAAATTAACTATACAATTCCCATTTTATCCTCGACAATGATACCGTCAATCATTTTATCTTGTTGGATCGTTTGACACGTGTCAGAATCTTATCTAAAGAACGATGATGTCACTGAGCAGCCGCCATTGTTTGTGGATAAAGTGACGGGGGACGGTTATAGATTTTAATGTAAACGACAAAAGTGGAAGTTTTCGTCCAGTAATAGTGTAATACAATGCCAGTGCCTTCATGCTCGGATCCGAATTGTTTGTGGTTGGTGCCAAAAGTTACATCAATCACATGCAAAAGTTTTGAAGAATTCATCTCATAGTATAACAACATTTAAGCTTACTATGTCTCTTTGAATCAGTTTCTATATATGCATAGCATGGCAGTCCTTGTATCAAGAGAACAGAAAATATTTGCAACCAACATAATTAATTTTGTGCAACTAACATAACTAACTTAACAAAGAACCATAATGATAAGTAAGAAACCTAAAGGCTAGTAAGATATCTAAAATCCTCTATCAAGCTGGAGAGTAGTTATCAGATATTTCCTACTTAAATAAAAGGTTACAAAATAGTTAAGGATTGAGTGGTTTAGTCAAGATGTCTGCAGATTATGCTATCAGCTATGAATTAGAAGAAGTTGGAACAAATTGGAATTGAATTTATCTCTAACAACATAATATTGAATTTCAATATGTTTGGTTCTATTATAATAGACATTATTAGCAATATAGATTGTTTGTCACAATATAAGATAATAAGTGAAACATATGATATATTGATTTAGGAAGACCAACTACGTGTATTGAAAAAGAAAATATTTTTGATTTTAGATTTAAAGTTTATTAGAGTTTTTTTTATGCATTTAAAGATCTTTGGGAAGGGGTGTTTGTAATGTGGTTTATATGCTAAAAGCTATTTGATCTATAAGAGAAAAAAATATACGGTTTAGTTTTGTTCGATAAATTTTAGAAATCAAATCAAACAAATGCACTTTAGATTAATTTGAATATTTATAAATAAATAATATTTTATTGTTTTGTTAATATCTAAGTTAATACGGTTTGGTTTGGTTTGATTTGTTTTATAAAATACATATCGCAAACTGAACCTCGCTGTTTAGTTAAAAAATCACTCAAACACATCCAAACCAAATGCGAGTTTTTGTGATTTTTGGTTTGTTTTGATTCGGTTTGCGGTTGACCATTGTGCCAGTTCGATTTTGAACACTCTTATCTTTAGTGTGGTCGTCAAGCTTATCTTTGATCATAATAAAATTCAAGTATTCTTTCTTTTGGTCGACTACAAAACTTTATCTGACTTGTTTTCATTCTAGGCTTAACGCTTTCTAATCCGTAGTGTTTCTGACTGCGTCAGGTGACATCAAAGTATGTTTTCTCCTATTTTTTCGAAGCATGATCAGTCATTGGAGATCAACTATTGACCGGAGCAAACCTTGAGGGAATTACCATGGCTTTTACCATAACCCTAAATTCTTTGATTGAACAGATGTCAACTTTAACAACTCAGGTGAACAACGACGGAAACAATAGGAACCTGTGAAGAGACGGGATAATGGAACCAATTGGGGTTCTGCGGGGTGGAAACAATTGTGTTATTTTTGTTGAAAATTCAAGTTTTGAAGAAGAAGAAGAAGAAGAAGAAGAACCTGACGAGGATGAGATAAATGATCATGGGAATCAACATAACCATGATTATCGAGTGAAGGTTGATATTCCATTATTCTATAAAACTATTGGAGTGGAGGAGTTTCTGGATTGGAAGATCGGCGTTGACAGATTCTTTGACGTCATTGGGCATCCCTGAGAACAACAAAGTTAAGATAGTGGTGATCAGGCTCAGAGTATTGTTATTGTCTGGTGGGATAAGCTTGTAGTTCTGAAGCAGAGGAAAACAAAAAGGTTGGTCATATATTGGTGAAGAATGAAACAATTGATGCTAGAGCGGTTTTTACCGGAGGATTATAAGAAGATTCTTTATAAGATGTATATTGAACGTGTTCAGGGAAAGATTAATGTAACACAATACATATATGAGGATGGGTTTGCAAACTATATGGACCGTGGCTGAGGCGTCCAGTTTAGATTTAAAGGCATAATTTATGGATAAATCCCCTCTAAATTTCTCATCTTTTAGGTACTCTCCCCATAATAACTTTGAATCAGTAGGAAAAAAGAAAAGAGTGCAACAACCAGGGATTCCAACCTTAAGAATAAGGGGACTAGAAACCCTAGCAGTGTGTAATAAAGTAAAGAACCATTCCAGAGGAAGAATAGTCCATATGCTAAACCCAATTGTGACACATGTTATTATTATAATGGAAAAGGTCACAGATCAAATATTTGTCCAACAAGGTGAGTCGCTGCTATTGCAGAAGAAATGGAAGGGTAAGAGGAAATAGAATCACATGTAGTTGAGAATGATGAATATGCAGAGGTTGAGTTTGTAGAGGAAGGGATGTGAGGGTAGATTTTTTGTTGCAGATAATTTGACTAACATCTAAAGATGAAGGCAACGCAAGAATTTGTTTAAAACACAATATTCTATAAAGAAAAAGGTGTGTAATCTGATTGTGGATAGTGGCGGCATGCAGAATCTGGTGTCACAAAAATATGTAGATCATTTAAATTTGTCTATATAACTCCATGATAAGCCATGAATCCTTGGTTGGGTAAGCAAGGACTCCTAAGTTCGAATAACATTAGCATGCAGAGTTCGTATCTCTATCGGAAAGCATTATAGAAAAGAGGTATTTTGTGTCATTCTGGATATGCTTGTCATATTTACTTGGTAGGCATTGGCAAGTTGATAGTGATATCGCTTATCGAGGACAAGATAACACGATGATGTTTACATGGGGCACATATAAAATCATTATGGCTCCTATTTTTCATTGTGATAAGAATTCCTGAGGAAAAAAGTATGGTTTCTTGGTGATGATGCAGAGTGAAAATGAGTTTGATGAGGCTATTAAAGAAACTAATTTTTTTTTATCCAGTGGTGATTAAAGGGATGATTAGTGGTGTAAATATGGAAACAATAATTCCAAAAGAAGTGTTATGGATCCTAGAGGATTTCAAGGAGATGACCGGAGATGACCTACCAAACGTAGGAAAGTTAAAGTTTTCAATGTGGGAGACAATATGATTGTGTTTATGCATAAGTAGAGGTTTCCAATTGGTACTTATAGAAAACCGTAATCACTCAAGTATGGCTTGTTCATAGTGACCTGAAAGATCAATGATAATGCTTTTATGGTATCTCTTCCGGATTCTATAAATATATCCAATACTTTTAATGTTGTTGATACTCATGAGTATCAAGAAGATGATGCTCTTTATCAAGATGAGAAATCGGTTTCAAGTTATTCATAGGTGCATGAGACATATTTAATAAGAATGGTTGCACGTATCGAAGAAGAAGTCGTGCGTCAGACATGTTCGACAAGAATTATGCAGATTTGGTGTCCAATATCAAAATAAATATTATTATACCTTTCTGGATAGGGAATCGACTCACAAGTATAACTCATTGCTTCATTGAAACATATGGGCCTTTTAGTTCATTTGAGGTTGTTTCATGCTTGAATACAATATTTTAATATTTTTTGAAATTTTCTATTTTATTTCTGTTTTGGATTAAAAACCCATTCAAGTTTCTTTTTCAGTTTTATTTTAGTTTTGGGTTAAAATCCAATTAGGGTTTATTTTATATATTTAAAAACCTTTGGTATGGTCGTCAAAGGTTATCTTTGATCATAATAAAATTTAAGTATTCTCTTTTTAGGTGGATTCCAAAACTTTATTTTGACAAATTTGTCGCTTGCAAACTTATGTTTTCGTTCTAGTTTTAGAGCTTATTAATCTGTAGTGTTTCCGACTGTGTCATAAATGAAGGTAAAGCATTAATTAGTAAATTCATCATTGGATTTCACACTATATAAAAAAGAACCATGTACGCTGGATATGGTGCTTTGTTCTTCAATTTCGATGAAAAGAGTGAATCACCAATAAAAACACAATAACATGTTGTCTATTTCTAGTCTCAATGAAGGGTGCCTAGTTTAAGTCACTAAAAAATTTGAGTTGAAGCTTAGATGAAGATGAAAATAATAATCTTTGAGAAGGGAATAATTTGGTATATCTAAATATTCGAGTTACGACTTGCATATGAGCTAGTAATGGAGAAGACATGAACTGGATCAACTGTTGCATAGAGTAGATCAGACCTGGTCTAGTGGTGGTTAAATAAAATAAGTGGTCATTGAGTCTTGTGAACTCGGTAGAATCATTGGGGGGATCACCAAAAGTTTCAAGTTTGAAGGATCTAACAATTGGAGTCATGACATGTCTTGTAACAAGGAGGTCAGTGTCATGTATAAATTCCAAGGCGTATTTTCTTTGACAAAAGGTAATTCTCATAATTGATCTTGCAACTTCTATGCCAAGAAAATAATTCTTAAATTGAGAAGGTGATTAACCTTAAAGCATTGTCAAATTTACATTTGATTAAATTTATCTCATCAATGTCATTACCTGGTAAAATTTATACATCCACGTACATGAGTAGAACTGTGAGTTTGTTATTGAATTTTTGGTGAACAATGAATGATTAGAGTTAGAAGGCTTGCAGTCGAAGGAAACGAGTAAGGTGGATAATTTTGAGAACCATTGATGGCTATCTTGATTGATACCATGTAAATAATTTTGAAGCTTGCATCCTTAGTTAGGAGAAGTATAAATGAATCTAGATGGAAACTTAATGTATACTTCCTCATCAATATGACCATGGAAGAAAATATTATTGATATCTGGTTGTAATATATGGAAATTTTGTGAATAAGCAATGACCAATAATAATATCATTATTGTCAATTTCTCTGTAGGAGAAATGGTGTCCTTATAATCAATTCCTTGAGTTTTATCGTAACCTTTTAGAAACCATGCATGTTTTGCATCTTTCAATAGAATTAGAAACATATCTCCTAATTTGGTAAATCTATTTACACCAAATAGCCCTTTTGTTAGGGGGAGTGGTAACCCTCCAACTGTGATTTACTTTTAATGATTGGAGTTAAGTAAACTAGTTTTGAAGCCAACATTCATGTTTGCATTGTTGTTTGTAGGTTTAAGGCTCATTTTGAGTGGTGACAAGGAAAATATAATGGTTATATGTTTGGTTCTATGTGTTCTGTAGGTCAAAGCTTTTATGAGATTTTTGATGATGAAAATTGAAAAAGGTATAGTTAATTATAAGAATCATCAAACAAGAATCTATCAAAAATCGAAGTTTATCAAATTCCAATGGTGAGAGAAAAATAAGACAAATCAATTTTAAAAATCAACATTGAAAGGAATTGAAGATGTGAAAGCTCGTATAATATTTCACTTAAGTGTTTTGGTCTTTCTGATCAATTATATGTAAAATAAGTAAGAGCAAGTTTTGAAGTACTAAATGATGCACACACGCACAAAAACTTATTTCTCTCTTCATCTATTTCTCTTTTCTTCTAAAAACCAATCCTGGAAATTGTTTAATCTATTAAGCAACAATTGAAACCAATTAGGAAAGCTAAATTTGTTATCTAATCGATAAAATATTTCTTCTAATCGATTAAGGATATAGTTCACCTCTTAATCAATTAGGATGTCAATAAATCGATTAAGGAGTGAACCTAAATTAGGGTTTCCTTTTCTGACTTAATCTAATCGATTAGTTTGCTATTTCTAATTGATTAGAGAGTGGTCAAGCCCATTGATTGTTACTTTTTTTAGCTGATTTTTTCCTATATAAAGAAGTGTTATGCTCACTTCTAAAGCATGAAGTTTCAAAACTATTTACTCTTCTATATCACTCATTATCATTCTAAGTTTTATTGTATTCACTAAAAATTATCTTAATGTTGAGAGAGTAAAACACTTATCTTGAAAGTTCTATATTTGCGTTGTTGTGTGTAACACCCTATTTCTCCATCAGTAAGTTATATAAAAATCAGAGTAAATTAATTCCTAAAATACAACATCAAAATAGGATGCCACATGCTTCATACATCATACATGATCATTAAATAAGATACACAACATAATTCATATGTTCAAAAGTCTTAAACTTCCTTTCATTTATTCACAGTGGAAAAACATCAATAAAAATCATCTCAATTCTCCAACCAGAGTCATAATTTTCATCTTTCAAAATTCAGCATAGTCATAGATTTACCTCAAACAATAGAGTAGTGCAAATTTCACTTTCAACGAAATAAAAGAAACACGAAACCCCTAAGTGTTACGTATCAGAGCAGACACCAACTTAATCTACGAAAAATTGAAGGAACCCTTCAGCTAACCTCGACCTCGAGCTACTTTGGCTCATGCACGTGACCCACGTAGAGGCAACACTCAAACAGAAAGGGTGAGATATCATAACAATATAAGAGGAAGCATAATAATGAGCAGATAAAAATTCTAGTACACATCATTTACATCTTTACCTCGTACCTTTTTTTCCGGTCATCATACTACGACGTACATTAATATAATTAAATACATGAACAACACCACTTTCGTCATGAAAAAATTAGAGATTCACTCAATGTAGAGACGGTCAATCATTAATAACCATGTAATGCAGTGAAACTGACACTAACTTAATGCATATGGTACCAACAGGGCAAAACCCTTATCTTAATAATGCCAACTTGGGCAACAACGCCAATACAGACCATCTTTCACCAATACAGACTATCTTTCGCCAATACATGACATCTTTAATGAATGCATGCGACACTGATATGCAAAAACACAATTTTACATTGACTACTTTTATTTATCAATGCTACTCCTATACAAGCCATCATCATCACGCATATCATGTCACACAATCAAAATATTCATACAACATCATCTTAATCATTCCCAACATAATTTATGGCATATTACTCAAGAATACACACTGATATGTATCGATGTCGGTGGAATAATTAGCTACTGAGTTATAATTCATTTTTAGAAAATAGAAAATGTTTTTTTCTTCCCAATGGTCCAAACGGCGCGCTAAACGGACACCCGAGGCGAAAGTTATGGAAATTTCAATTTTTTTCAAAACTTTATCCAACACAGTGGTAACCGGTTACTACACAAGTCAGTAGCCCTGTTTTTCAAAAATATATCAGCGGTAATCGGTTACTTCCTCATGGTAATCAGTTGTTGCGTAATACATTAGCCTCTGTTTCTTCACTTTTCACGTGGTAGCCGGTTACCAGCAGACCAGTAACCGGTTACCACTGATGCAAAGCAGAAAAATCTACAACTTTTAAAATATGATTTTTGACATTTCAACACCAATTTTTTCCAATTTTTCTCATCAAAATTTGTCCTTCAATCATGCTAATTATTCACTAACACCTGCCTATCATTTTTAACCAAAACACCTAATCAAATTCACAACCAATCGCACAAAATGTATCAAAACTCAATCAATAGGAGAAAAACCCTAAGAACACCAATCGGGGAGAAATCAAAACATACAATTGTACAACCTAAATTCTACCATATCCCATAATTAGGCAACCCATTATAGCGTTAGAATTCTCCCTTACCTTATATTGGTGATGATTCTTGATTCCTACAGATGCACTTTCCTGCCCTAGCTTCCTAGTGCTTTCTCCTCTTCTCACTTCTACACGTCTCTTTCTCTGTTTCTACGTACTAACTCTCTTTCCCCTCTTCTCACTCTAATATATATCAATATTAAAATATAGATCCCAATTAAATAATTATTTAATTATTATAAAATAATAATAATCCTAATATAAAATATAATAGTAATAAAAATCCATATTATACTACACACTCTCATGTCTCTATACATTTACCCATACACCCCTAAAACTTCAACTCCCATAACTCTAAGACATCTAGTCCTCCATAAAATATCACATCACTTCATTAAATTATTTAATTAAAATAACTATACTTAAATCATGGTGTTACAACTCTCTCCCAATTAGAATATTTTTGTCCTCGAAAATTACCTGAGGCAAATAACTTTGGATAAGCCTCCTTTATCTTGCTCTCTAACCCCCATGTCGCATTCTCTCCAGTATCTCCTCCATAGATTACTTTAACAAGGGTGATCTCTTTGCCTCTCAACTTCTTTATTTCATGATCCTCAATCCTTACGGTACGATTTCAACAGTAAGATTATCCCGCACTTGTACATCATCTATCGGAATTACACACGACGGGTCTAAAATATACTTTCGGAGTTGCAGCACATGGAACACATCATGCAAATTTGTCAGGTTGGGTGGAAGGGCCACTCTATATGCAACATTTCCCACCTTCTCTGAAATCTTATACGGACCAATAAAGTGAGAAGTCAACTTCTTTGACTTTAGAGCATGACCTACACCAGTTATCGGTGATACTCTCTTGAATACATGGGGTCCCTCTTGAAACTCAAGATCCTTCCTCCTCCTATAATGGTAACTCTTTTGCATGCTATGATAATATTTAATCTTCTCTTGGATTATCTTTACTTTCTCTGCAGTCTCTTTCACAATCTCGGGTTCGAGTATCACACACTCACTCGATTCATACCAACACAAAGGTGTTCTGCACCTTCGATCATACAGTGCCTCGAAAGGTGTCATACCAATAAACGGATGGTAATATTGTTATAGGTGAAATTGATCAAAGGGAGACAATCATCCCATGTACCTATTTTCTCAAGAACACAAGCCCTCAAAACATCCTCTAGCGACTGAATGATCCTCTCCGTCTGATCATCTGTTTGTGGATGATATGCAGAAATCAATTTTAGCTTTGATCCTAATGTGTCCTGCAAACCCTTCCAAAAAGTAGAAGTAAATCTTGGATCTCTATCTGACACAATGCTAGACGGAACACCGTGTAGCTTCACGATCACGCGGAGATAAATCTCTGCCAACTTTGGTACAGGAAAATTGATACTAATTGGAATGAAATGAGATGATTTTGTTAGCCTGTCAACAATCACCCAAATCATATCATGCCCTCTTGGAGTGCTTGGCAGCCCCTTCATAAAGTCCATTGATATATTATCCCACTTCCATTCTGGAACATCTAAAGGTTTCAACAACCCCATAGGTTTCCGAGGTTCGACCTTCAATTTCTGACAAGTCAAACATGCATACATAAACTGTGCCACATCTCGTTTTAACCCGGACCACCAAAATAACTTTTCAAGTCGTGGTACATCTTGGTAGCTCTTGGATAAATACTCAAACTACTCATATGGCCTTCTTCCAGAATCATCTTTCTCATTTCTTGCATTATTAGGAATACAAATTTTGTTGCACAATCTTAACACACCTTGGGAATCTAGTTTAAAGTCATTGTCTCCAGGTTTGTCATTCATAAACTTTAATTCTACCAATTTCACATCTAGTTTCTGAGCTTCTCTAATATCATCCAAGAAGTCATTGTTAATTTTAAAAATTCCCAACATAACACTTTGCGGTGTCACTTTATAGACTAAACTCATGTCTCTGAATAGTTTAATTAACTCCAGTTCTCTAACCATCATAGCAGATATATGTAGAGTTTTCCAGCTGAAGGCATCGACTACAACATTAGCTTTACCTGAGTGATAATTTAAGCCAAAGTCATAATCCTTCAATAATTCCAACCATCTTCTTTGTCTCATATTCAACTCTTTCTGATCAAATAAGTACTTTAGGCTCTTATGATCACTAAACACTTAAAATAGGGATCCATACAGATAATGCCTCCAAATCTTTAGCACAAACACTACTGCAACTAATTCTAGATCATGAGTAGGATAGTTTCTTTCATGAATCTTCAATTGCCTTGACGCATAAGCAACCACTTTATCATTCTTCATAAGCACACCGCCTAAACCAAATTTGGAAGCATCACAATATACAACAATTGGTTCTCCAGGATTAGGAAATATCAGGATCAGAGTCGTCATCAACCTCTTCTTTAACTCAACAAAACTCTCTTCACACTGAACATCCCACACAAATGCTCTTCCTTTACATGTTAACTGAGTTAGCGAAAGTGCTAACTTAGAAAATATTTCGATAAACCTCCTGTAATAACCAGCCAGACCCAAAAATCTTCTAATTTCTGTGATTGATTTTGGAGCTTCCCACTACAACTCTGCATCAACTTTAGACAGGTCTATAGCTATACCATCACCTGAAATACCATCAACTTTAAACATGTTCATTAGGAACAAGTGAAAACATAACATCATTCACATTTTGTTGAGTTTGTGTTTACTTAAATGTCGCATCAAGTTCTACAATAAGCATTTCATACTCAATGTCAATATTAGGAGCAGGTGCATATATCGCTTCAGGTGCAGTCACATCAAGAGAAATAAAAGCTTGATTTTTCTTTGGTTTTCTCTAAAAATATAATTCAGTTGAGCTTAATACAACCAATTCACTAAATCAATGATGCAAATTAATATGACACACTTTTCTCTTTTGAGCTGCAGGGTCAACCTCGAAACTAGTGCAACTTCTTGCATTATGGCCATGTTTACCACATCTAGTGCAATAATAAGTTGTTAGTCGCATTACCTTGTCAGGGTCCTCAATAGGTTCCTCATCCTAAATTTCTTTTCCCTTCCAGGTCCTCTTTTTTACTTTGGTTTCTATGTCAACCTCCGGCTACATGTCTTGTCCATTAATATGACTTACATTAAAATTATAGCATGCTATATAAGTTTCCTTTGAATAATGCTCATTCACAAAATCATTAGGATTTTGTTTCCTATGAAAATATTGCATGTCTATAAGGGATACCTACTGTTGTACCCCAAAATTTTCCCTCTCATTTTTCAAGATATTTTCCTACAAAAATCTTCAATGACTCAAGTTTGCGCAAGCACCGACTAGGTCAAATAATCTCCTCAGCACTAACGCCTCAAATTAGGGTTTGAGTTTGTACAAAGGCAGTTGGATTTCTAATTTTTCGAATGACTTTCATGGATCATTATGGACCCTCGAGATTATTTTTGTCAAGTTTCAAGTCTGGGATCACAATTTTCCAAGAAAGTCATTCAAATTACCAAAAAGGAAAAGTGGGAAAATTTAGGGTTTTGACTGTAAACGACCGAACTTTGATTTTTGACCTAATACCCGGATTATTGATTGGAAGCATGATCTTAAGGATCCGAGCATTTCATTTTGACCTAATTTCATATTTCAATTCATCTCCTGAGATTAGTGGATTGATAGACAAAATTCAGTCAACTTATGGGAAAAGTCAATTGTACACTAAAAGTCAAGCTTTGACTTTTTGACCAAAGTTGAGTCCCAAAAATCATATTTCATCAAGACATCCAAAATATGAAATTTGATCATCAAAAATCAAGAAAGCCAAAAATCCAACTTTTGCAAGACTTGGAAATTTTTCTAAGTTAAGTTCATTGCTTCATGACATCTTGTCACTACAATTCAAAATAGTTCAAGATGTTACAAATAATTCAAGTTATTACAATGTTGAATTTTTGCAAGTTTACAAATCCTAAACTTTTTATTGTTTGGACTTTTTCCTTTGACTAAAAAAACCACACCACAATGCTTTGTCTTTGACACAATTTGCATAAATTGCTCCACAAACCAAACTTGTTTCATGCTGCAAACTATACTGTCCAAGTTATTGCTGAACAAAGTATGATATGTTACTTCTATACATTGTTACAACACTCCAAAACCCTGCTCCATTGCTACCCTACAAAAAACCTTGTGCTATGCTACATCACAAATCTGTCACAAAAACCTGCATATGTTGTCCTATACAGTCCAAAACTGCTCTATGCAGTCTGCTCTAACCTGCATCATAACAGCCACAAAATTGCACCAAAATGGCAAAAGAAAATTGTGTTGAAAAAGTATCAAAGTAGTAGGCAAAAACAATTGAAAATAACTTGTTTTGTTTCCCTCATAAACCTCAGTCAAGGATCTACAAAAGGGACTGTTTCACAAGACATGAGGAGGATTTTTGGAGAGAAAAACAGAACTTTTGTAAAACTCAGCTTATTTTCATAAGACTCTGCTCATCTTCAACTCTGCTTTCACCCACATAACAGAAAAATCCTCAACCCATTATTGTATAACCTTGTAAACTCTCCCACAAACCTTCTAAACACTTCACATCATATAGATATTGTTCAAGCACAAGAACAATTTTTGTAGTACCTTTATTCTCAACTTCTAAACAAAGGATAGTACTGTGCAAACTTGATTGTTTGGAGTTAGTTCAACAACCATCAACACAAAGGGAGGTTTAGCAGCTCTATGGTGTTTCATTAAGATCCACACAACATCTTGAAGGGTATTCAGACTCAAAACCTAAAGTACAGTTTCAAGGTAAGTCATCTTAACCTTGCATTTTCCATACATCATTTTTGGTTTATTTCTGAAGATAGGATGTAGCTATCACTACTCTTGAAGTTAATCATTTACTTGTTGTTCATGTTTATCATTTATATGTTGAAAATTGACTGATTCATGAAAAAGAATGGTGGTAGAAGCAAAAAACAGCAGCATGAGTCGACACATACCCATATGTGTCGACTCATTCTAAGTGAAAAAACAGGGTATGAGTCGACACATGGCCTTATGCATCGACTCATACTGTTATCCATGTCCCAAAACAGAAAGATGGAAAGTTCATGAGTCGACACAAAACGCGTATGTGTCTACACAAGAAGGAAATGAGTCGACACATCCCATTATGCATCGACTCATACTGAATTGATTTGGTTTGGCAGGGGCGAGTAAAAGTTATATGTCGATGCATAACAGCATGTGTCGACACATAATAGTTCAAAATGCAGTTTTTCCTTCTTTTACACTGTTTTTGCATTGTGTATATATATACTCTTCATTACTGTCCACTTATTCGATATGGTTGTAATAATTAGACACCTATTTCATCCCTATTTGCAAATTGTATCCCCATCCTCCTAATGATGTAATGGCTTAGGATTTTAATTTCCGCAAGTTTACCGCTTTTCATATAATTGCTAGTAAGATAGGGTGTGTATGATAAGATAAAATCAACTGTTAGCAAACCCACTTGTTGCCTCAGAAAATAGTCATGTCCCTCGAGCATGGGCGTTTTAGAAAAGACCCTCGATAAAATATTATAGTCCCTCGATGTCCCTCGATGTTGCCTTCGTTAAACGATCTAGTTCCTAACGAAATTGCTAAAACATCTCATAGGTTTCCTTCTATGACTATACAAATGACCCACGCCCGTCCCTTCACATCCAACGATTGGGCTTCTTACCAAATCAATGGTAAGATAGCAACATCTAAAGGAGGAGGAAAAGAACATTAGACCTTTTGAGTAGGTAGGATGCTCATAGTTGCTCGCTTGCTCACAATAAAAATCATTTTCACACCAACACTTTCCATTGAAACATTTTCAAAATTTAAAACACTTTGTACACATTCTCATTGAGACGAGAATCATTACAAAGACACTTTTCAAAATCACTTTCAAAAACACATTCCACAAATACCTCTTTAAACTATTTTCAAAACTAACACTTTATACGCATTCTTATAGAAACGAGAATCATTACAAAGACGTTTTCAAAATATTTTCAAACCCACACCACAAACACATTTTCAAACAAAAGCAAGTGATCTAGCAAGCAACTAATAGCCCGTAGATAACTACAGATGAAAAGGGTGGTAACACCTTCCCTTTTCATAACCTACCCCCCGAACTCAAGAAATAATCTCGAAAGGTCTTTTCTATTCATTTCAACCTTTCCTTATTGGATAAAAGAAATGTCGATGGTGACTCTTGCTAACCACAAAAATTGCAATAAAACGTAAAACACCAAGTCAGTTCTCCCACTGTATTACAGAACTAGCGACTCTGCTGGGGATTTATCTAAAAGTGGGATTACCTTAGGGCTAGATCACCTCTACTTGCTTTCTTTGTTTGACTTGCATGCTTTACATTATGGTTCCTTGTTTGGTCTTTGTTTTTTATCCTACACCCGGATCTGGGGCACCTTTTAGGTAAGTAGCAATAGATTGTGAAAACTGTACGGCATAGACCGATATGGTTGAAGAAATGGCTATGTTAGTGTGATGCATTTGTTGGTACCGGTATCCCTTGTGTTGAATCGAGGAGAATACGGAGCCGCTGAGCGGTGTCATGAAGCACTAACTGACCTTAGAACCTTAATTGAACAACTTGGCCATTAGGAAGTAGTGAGATAGCTGGTTTCGTTGGAAATCTAAAAATTGGTTGATACTCAATACTACACTCATTGAGATCAGACTTTTGGGATATCTCGGCCGCAAGAAAAGATTGATTATGCTGAGACAATGCCTAAAAGAAAGGTCAGTAATATTAATATACCCTAGAACCCGGTTACATTCTAGGACAGGTTGAGCCAACTAAACTTCAAGAGGGTACTTACCTACAAACCCCATTGCAAGCCTAAACTTCAGGACTTGTCTTCTATGTGTGTATATGGTTTGTTTGCTTTGTTCATATATACATAACATCATAAACATCATAATATCATAAGCATTTTCACTAACCATTTCAAGTATTTAAGAAATTATCTTTGCTTTTCTTTATAGGCCATGGATCTCATTCGAAGGAATACCATCCGAGTCAACTTCGTGAAAGCACATCCTCAACTCCAAGAATTAGCATCAAGGGTACCTGGAGATTCTCCCTTCACCAAAAAATATGGTTGACTTCTCATCTTGGCTACCTCAAATTTCCAAGAAGAAATTATGTGTGTACTCTTCCAATTCTTTGATCCCATGCATCATTGCTTCACCTTTCCTGACTATCAGTTGGTGCCTACATTAGAAGAGTTCTCTCAACTGTTAGGAGTGTCTGTACTGGATCAAATACCGTTCACCGGTTTAGAGGAGGCTTCAAAGCCTGAAGTCATTTCCGAAGCTAAGAGGAGGTATCAAGGTTTTGGACGTGGAACTGCTTAGCCAAGGTGCTAGAGGTGTTCCTGGTAACCTCAGGAGTAATGTATGGCCACTAGTTTGGACCAAGGGTGCCTGCAAGGGGTGTTTCAAATTTTTACAACTTTGGAGATTTTTGAGAAATTTTGGTTTGGCTCCTTTAGGCTACTTGTGCATGTGCTTTACTTGCAATACTGCTCTATATTATAGAGAAATTAGAGGGCTAGCAAAGATGGGAAGGAATCAAACCATAATGGCCATGATGAAAACAAAATAAAATATTTTGAAAACTTGCCATAATTGAAATATTTCATTCCATTTTGGCTTGTTCACGAAAATGGCAAGTTTGAAAGGCTTGAATATGATGTATGGGCCTTAGAGAAATTCTTCCATGTGCTAGCCCAATGGTTTTCATATTTTTTTCAATTTATTTTGCATTTATTTGGATAAAAACAAAATAAAATGTGAATAAATTAATGAGAAAATAAAGGCAAGGTGAGGGTGAGTTTATAGGTCCTTCGTGTGGTCATGAAGATGTTTGAATCCCAAAAAGTTAAGCCATTAACCTAAAACTTCAAACTTGCATGCTTTGCATTTCATGAATTTGGCCAAAATTTCCCAACTTGTGCAAACCATAACTTGCTCATTTTTTATCTTTTTGAGATTATCTTTAACTTTTTAGAAAGATCAAGATGTCCTCTTCAATATCTATGTTTACCATTTTTTTCATTTGGAGTATTTATCTTGATGTAACTTGCCTTGAAAAAAAATCCTTTTTGTTGACTTTCAAAAAGACCTGTAATGTATTGGCTCACATCTTTCCAATGATGCATTTCTTGGACTTGAGGGCAAAAGAAAAGTTGTATGGAATTGAATTTTATTCACAATTATCTTTGTTTGGGGGCAAAATGGATGAATCATGTGAAAGTTATGCTTGGTCAAAGTTTAGTTGACTTTCTATAGGAAACCCCAATTTTGCACTTTTGGATTCTTGATGATTTGAGAGCATTCCTTGGGGAATCATGATTAACCCTTGATCAAATTATGGATATCACTTCAAAATGTTGATGTTGACCAAAAACATTGAAGTTTGACTGTATATTGGCCACAATTGACTTTTGACCTAGTAAAGTTGATTTTCCAGCATTTGAGTAATTGACTGAGTAAGCTTGTAGTGCAAGGCATGAAACTTGGCATGGACATTCTTGAGGTAATATTAGGGACCATGGAAATCAGTAGCAGTATTTTCAACCCTAAATTCTTTGTGAGAAGTGAAACCCTAGTTGGAAGTGCATTGCTTAGGAGGAGAATTTGTCTGGCCAATTCTTTGTCAACCTTGAGCAATTGAGGACCTCAATGAGCATGTCTTGAGTAAAATGAGAGGGCAAATTTTGGGGTACAACACTTGCTGTCCAGGATTTTTGGAAGCAAGTGAGTTGAATTTGAGAGGATTGTTCCCATTTCAACTTGATTTATCACAAGAGGATTGTTCTTGGTGGTTTTGTTAAATAGGAAGACTAGGAGAGCCTTGGCCATAAGATCTAACAATAATAAAATATTTTACATGTGGTAAGGGGACTAGATGTACTCTCAGACTGTGATGAGAACTAGGATACATTTCTGGTGTTATTTACTTTTTTGCATTTACCGCTTTCATCACATATCAAAACAAGAAAAGAAAGAAACACATTTCTAAAAACCAGAAAAAATTTATTACATCTAATTCACCCCCTCACCCTCTCAAGTGCACTATGAAACTTACAATTGGAATCAGAGCAGGTTATAGGGAACATGTTCCTAGAAGATCCATAATGGCTTCCGCAAATGCAAATCGAGTTTTCAAAGATGGTGGTAGCAATAACAAACCTGCATTGTTTTATGGTAAATATTTTGACTTTTGGAAAATACGCATGATGACATATCTAGAATCTCAAGGGAAAAATGTTTGGAAATCTATATTGAATGGTCCTTTTGTTCCTACTAGTGTTGTTAATGGGGTTGGCACTCCTAAACCCGAAGAGTCATGGAATGTATTTGATGAAAAAAAGTCCTCTACGATAAGAAAGCAATAAATCTTATTCAATGGGCACTTAGCATGGATGAATGCTTTTGTATTTTAACATGCCCAACGACAAAGAAAACATGGGATACATTTGTTGAAACTCATGAAGGAACCACTGAAGTTAAAAGATATAGATTGAACACTTTTAGTCAAGAATACAAATTATTCAGAATGCAGCCCTCAGAGTTAATCCTCGACTTAAAGAAAATATTCGTGCACTTAACAAATCACTTGAAAGCACTTGGTAATACTCTTACTACCGATGAACTTAATCTTAAAATGATTAGATCTCTAACCAGGTAATGACAACTAAAAATGACAGCAATACCCGAGAAGATCAACCTATCCAAAATGACTTCCGCAACATTGTCCGAAAAACTTCAAGAATATAAGACAAAACTCGAAGACTTGAAAAACATGAAACTCAAGTAAAAGATTCAAAATACATCGCCTTAAAGATGAGAGTAAAAAATTAAGATAACAATCAAGATGATGATTAAAATAGTTATAAAGATGGTGATCTTATCAATAGGTTTGAAAAGTTTATAAGAAAGGAAAGAAAAAGGAGATCATTAAATGGGAGGCATCAACAAGGAAGGTTATATGCTTTGAATGTGGAGAAAAGGGACTTGTTAAAAGTGAATATCCTACACTTGAAAAGAAGAATAAATACTTCAAAAGAAAGAATAACAAAAAAGCCAAAGAAAGCATATGTAGCATGAGATGACAATGATATAAGTTCATCTTCAGATGAAGAACGTTTAAATCTTATATTGATAGCAACACATCATTCCGATGATGACGAAGAACGGGTTTGTAATGAAATATATTCTTATGATAATGATGTCCTAGGTGTTATTAATGAATTCTTTAATGAATGTAAAATTCTATATAAGAAGGTGTCAACACATAAGAAACAAATTTTATCTCTTGAAGAAAAGATTGACACCGTATGAAAAAAGATTTTGAAGTTGAAAAACAAACTTTTCTTGAAAAAGAAAATAAGAATTTTACATGCAAAGATTGTGATTCAATTTCATTTCGTATTGTCAAATTAAAAAGAGTTCTTGAAAGATATGAAAAAGGACAAATTGGTTTGGATGGTGTACTTAGTCAATAAAGATATTCCAATGATAAAAGTGGACATGACTATTCTAAATTTAAAAAACCAAATACTAGTTAAACTATCTTTGTTAAGGCAAGTTAACAATCCACCCAAGAGAAAGTGAATAAAGCACAAAAATTTTATCATCATCCTAAGAGATTTGTTAAGAGAAAGCCTTATATTCCTAGATATAGAAGTAATTTTGTTCCTACATGTTTTTATTTGGTATAAATGGTCATACACCTAATGTTTTCTATGCAAGAAACTTTAGTGTGGCAAGTTGGCTTTATGTGTGGGTAAAAAAGGAACTAATTATGAAGGATCCAAGGCACATTGGATACCAAACAAAACTTAATTTGTTTTGTAGGTTTTCTTGAAGACCACAACAAATCTATGGTATTTAGATAATTGGTTGTTCTAAGCATTTGATGGGAGACATAAACTAATTTTCATCTCTAATTCTAAAGTCCAAGAATTATGTCACATATGGGGACAACCATAAAGAAAAAAATTCTTGGCATAGGCAAAGTTGGAGCATCACCTTTCACATCCATTGAAGATGTATCTTATGATGAAGGACTAGAGCATAATCTTCTAAGTATAAGCAAAATTTGTGACAGAGGCTTCAAAGTCAAGTTCACCAAAGATGAATGCTTGATTGAAGATGAAGCCACAAATGAGGTAAAACTCAAAGGTAAAAGAATGAATAATATTTTCTTATTTTCTATGTTGAATGGTTTATGCATGTTTGTTTTGATTTATCTTGTGATATATTTATCAAATTATTATCCTTCACCCATCTTTTCCTTCTTTTTGATAATGTCAAAGGGGGAGAGAGATGTTATGCTTAAGTATTTCCATGTCTTAAATTTTTAAAAGGTATAGTTACTCCCTCAAGATGATCAACCTCAAATATTTCAAAGTTTCATATACAAAAGAGGAGTTATACATCTTAAGGGAAAACGTGTTCTGGAAATTATGAAGCATAAAAAATAATGTTTCTCATTATCAAAAAGGGGGGAGAATGTGAACTCGAGCTTCCCTATGTTGAATATGTTTTGATGAAGACAAAGCTTTTAGTATCAAAGAAGGAAAATATGAATCTCAAGATATATCATCTTGTTCAAGGCTTTAGAATCAAGGGAATTAAGTCTCAAGAAGGTATAATGATAATACTTACCTTCGCTAAAGCTTTAGATGCTCAAAAAATAATATTCATCTTCATCTCTAAAGTCCTCAAATTATCGTGCATAAAAGTCTTTGATTCAAATGCATAAAAAACTTATTTTTAAAAGGGTTAATAATATTTACACCTTGCAATATATGCAAGTTTTGATTTACCCCCTTAAAAATTTTTTTGATACATCCCTTGAAATGTTAGAATTCTAAGTGTTTTGCCTCTTAGGTGCAAAAATTATCCCCCTGTAAAATATATTTTTTATTTACCCCCTCATTTTTACACACTTAGGGGTACCCAAAAAATTACAGGGGGTAATTAATTTTTTTTAAAGGGGGGTAAATCAAAACTTGTCAATATTGCAGGGGTAAATGACTATTAACCTTTTTTAAAAAGTTATCAACACTTCTTAAGTCAGTTTCATTGCAGTTTTTAAGTCAAGTCTGGTTAACTGACATAACAAAACCTGTTGTTGTTTGCAATTTGAAAAATTATTTGAAATTAAAAAAACATTATGTATTTGTTAAGTCAGGTAACCGTTAAAAGTGACTTAATAAGTCATGCACATAATTCAAAATTATGTCTTTTCATGAACGATTGTTATTCTAAACTATTGCAAACCTTCATGAAAATGTCTCAAACGTTTGCATTAATTCATAGAGGTTTCTTAGAATGTATTTAAGGAAAAATAAATTAAATTTCAAATTACTTCTTCCAATTAAATACTTATACTTTCAAAATTCATTTCAAGTATTTCAACATTTATTTAAGAAATTTTTTGCATACTTTCATATCCATGAAACCGGAAAATTATTGAGCATTATAACACTTTAATGTTTGAATTATTGTGATTGGAAGGTAAGATCATCTATATTGATACATCACTTAAGATTGTAAAAGTGATAATTATTCTACATCTTTATTCATCATTTATTGTGATAAATTCCTAAGTATCAAAGATTGTTTGATATTAGGCGTGTTTCCTTGTTGTTTAGGATTGTCGGGAAAAAGAGTGGAAAAGAAGGATTGTTTTCTTTTTCTACTTATTTGGTTTGTATACCTTGTTGTCCAGGATTGTTGGAAGCAAGAGATTTGAATTGGATCAATCCTCATTTCAACTTAGTTGATAACAAGAGGATTGTTATTGGTGGTTTTGTTAGATAGGAAGACTAGGAGAGTCTTATCCATAAGATCTAATAATAAAATATCTTACATGTGGTAAGGGGACTAGATGTACTCTCAGATTGTAAGGGGGACTAGGATAAATTTATGATGTTCTTTACTTTTTTGCATTTACCACTTTCATCACATATCAAACCAAAAAAGAAAGAAACACATTTCTAAAACAAGCAACAATTTATTACACCTAATTCATCCCCCCTCTTAGGCGCACTCTGAAACTTACAATTGGCATCATAGCAGGTTATAGGTAACTTTTTCCTAGAAGACCCGGAATGGTTTCATAATTACAAATCCAGTTTTCAAAGATGGTGGTAGAAATAATAAGCTTCCATTATTTTGTGGTGAATATTTTGACTTTTGGAAAATAAGCATGAAGGTGCATCTAGAATCTCAAGGAGAGAATATTTAGAAAGTTATCTTGAATGGTCTTTTTGTTCCTACTAGTGTTGTTAATGGGGTTGACACTCCTAAATCCGAAGAGTCATGGAATGAAGATGATGAGAAAAATTTCCTCTACGACAAGAAAGCAAAAAATCTTTTTCAAGATGCACTTAGCATGGATGAATTCTTTCGTATTTCAGCATGCACAATGATAAAGGAAAAATGGGATACATTTGTGGAAACTCATGAAGGAACCGCCGAAGTTAAAAGGTATAGATTGAACACTTTGAGTCAAGAATACAAATTATTCAGAATGCAGCCCCAGGAATCAATCCTCGACTTACAAAAAAAATTATGCACTTAACAAATCACTTGAAGTCACTTGGTAAGACTCTTACTACCGATGAACTTAGTTTTAAAGTGCTTAGGTCTTTAACCAGGAAATGTCAACCAAAAATGATGGCAATATTCGAGAAGAAAAATCTATCCAACATGACTTCGGCAACATTGTTCAGAAAACTTCAAGAATATGAGACGAAACCCGAGAAGACTTAAAAAGTATGAAATTCAACTAAAAGATTCAAAAACATTACCTTAAAGACGAGAGTAAAAATTTTGATAGCAATCAAGAGGATGAGTCAAATAGTGATAAAGATGATGATCTTATCAAGAAGTTTTAAAAGTTTATAAGAAAAGAAAGAAAAAAGGAGATCATTAAAGGGGAAGCATCAACAAGGAATGTTACATGCTTCGAATATGAATAAAATGGACATGTTAAAAAAGAATTCCCTACACTTGAAAATAACATTAAATACTTCATAATAAAGAAGTACAAAAGGCCAAAGAAAGCATATGTAGTATGAGATGACATTGAAATAAGTTCATCTTCAGATGAAGAAGATGTAAATCTTACATTGATAGCAACACATCATTCCGATGATGAATAAGAAGAGGTTTTTAATGAAATGTATTATTATAATAATGATGCACTAGGTGCTATTGATGAATTACTTAATGAATGTAAAATTCTATATAAAATGTGTCAATACAAAAGAAACAAATTTTATCTCTTGAAGAAAAGATTGACACCATGGAAAAAGATTTTGAATTTGAAAAACAATTTTGAAAAAGAAAATAAGAATGTTACATTCAAAGAGTGTGATTCACTTTCATTTCAAATTGTCAAATTAAAAAATGTTCTTGAAAGATTTGAAAAAGGACAAATTGGTTTGGATGGTGTACTTTGTCAACAAAGATATTTTAATGATAAAAGTGGACTTGGTTATTCTAATTTTAACAAACCAAGTACTAGTAAAACTATCTTTGTTAAGGCAAGTGAATATTCCACCCTAGAGAAAGTGAATAAAGCACAAAAAGTTCATCGTCATCCTAAAAGATTGGTTAAGAAAAAGCCTTATGTTCCTAGATATAGAAGTAATTTTATTCCTACATATTTTTATTATGGTATAAGTGGTCATACACCTAATACTTGCTATGTAAGAAACTTTAGTGTGACAAGTGGGCATTATGTATGGGTAAATAAATGAACTAATTATGAAGGACCTAAGGCCTATTAGGTACCAACCAAAATTTAATTTGTTTTGTATGGTTTCTTAAAGACCACTTTAAATCTATGGTATTTAGATAAGTGGGTGTTCTAAGCATTTGATGAGAGACATAAATTAAATTTCATCTCTAATTCTAAAGTCTAGTAATTATGTCACATATGGGGACAACCATAAAGAAAAAAAATTATTGGCATAGGCAAAGTTGGAGCACCACCTTTCACATCCATTGAAAATGTACTTTATATTGATGGACTAAAGCATAAACTTCTAAGTATAAGCACACTTTGTGAATGTTTGTTTTGATTTATCTTGTGATATGTTTGTCAATTTATTATCCTTCACCCATCTTTCTCTTATTTTTGATAATGTCAAAGGGGGAGAGAGATGTTATAATTGTGTATTTCGTTGTCTTAAATTTTTAAAAGGTATAATTACTCCTTCAATATGATCAACCTCAAATATTTCTAAATTTCATATACAAAATAGGAGTTATAAATATTAGGGAGAGAAGTGTTCCGGAAATTACAAAGCATAAAAAATAATGTTTCTCATCATCAAAAAGGGAGAGAATGTGAAGTCAAGCTTCCCTATGTTGGATATGTTTTGATGAAGACAAAAATTTTAGTATCAAAGAAGGTAAAGATGAATCTCAAGATATAGCATCATATTCAAGGCTTTAGAACAAAGGAATTAAGTTTCAAGAAGGAATAATGACAATGCTTACCTTCACAAAATCTTTGGATGCTCAAAAAATAATGTTCATCTTCATCTGTATAGTTCTCAAATTATCATGCATAAAAGTCTTTGAATCAAATGCATAAAAAGCTTATTTTTAAAAAGTTGTCAGCACTTTTTAAGTCAGATACGTTGCATTTTGTAAATTAGGCATGGTTAACTGACTTAACAAAACCTGTTGTTGTTTAAAATTTTAAAATTTATTTGAAATTCAAAAAACGTTATGCATTTGTTAAGTCAGGTATCCATTAAAACCGACTTAATAAGTCGTGTACAGAATTAAAATTATGCCTTTTCATGAACCATTGTTATTCTAAACTATTGTAAACCTTCATGAAAATGTCTCAAACTTTTGCATTAATTCATAGAGGTTTCTTAGAATATATTTAAGGAAAAATAAATTAATATTCAAATAACCTCTTCCAATAAAATACTTAGACTTTCAAAGTTAACATTTCAAGTATTTCATCTTTTATTCAAGAAATTTTCTGCATACTTTCATATCCATAAAACAGAAAATTCTTGAGCATTCTAACACTTTAGTATTTGTGAATTATTGTTATTGGAAGGGAAGATCATCTACATTGGTGCATCACTTAATATTGTAAAAGTTATAATTACTCTACATCTTTATTCATCATTTATTGTTACAAAATTTCAATGAATCAAGGATTGTTTGATATTAGGTGTGTCTCCTTGTTATCCTGGATTTTTGGAAACAAGAGAGTTGAAAAGAAAGGATTGTTTTCTTTTTCTAGTTGTTTGGTTTGTATACCTTGTTGTCCAAGATTGTTGGAAACAAGAGAGTTAAATTGGAGAGGATTATTCTTATTTCAACTTGGATGATCCAAGAGGATTGTTCTTGGTGATTTTATTAGATAAGAAGGCTAGGAGAGTTTTGTCCATAAGATCTAACAATAATAAAATCTCTTACATGTGGTAAGGGGACTAGATGTACTCTCGGATTGTGAGAGAAACTAGGATAAATTTTTGGTGTTCTTTACTTTTCCGTATTTACCACTTTCATCACATATCAAAACCAGAAAAGAAAGAAACAAATTTCTAAAAACCAGAAAAATAATTTACAACTAATTCACACACCCCTCTTAGACGCACCCTGAAACTTAAAATTACACGTACCACTAGCACTTTTCTTGTGTTGCACCCGACAAAATCAGATTTGGAGTACCCGATTAAGTCATAATCTGCTCTTTTGGGGTACGATAAACCCATTTGTTGCGTGCCAGTGAGATATCTCATAAAGCACTTGACGATGGTGATTTGTGATTATTTTGGGGATACATGAAAGTATGCATACATACAGACACCAAACATAATGTTAGGACGAGATGCAATTAAGTAAATAAGAAATTTGATCAAACCTTGATATATTATTTCATTTACTGGTTTTCTGTCTTTGTCTTTTTATAGGGAGCATGATGTTGAAATTGGTGTTGCAAATATTTTGGACTTTTCTATATCAAAACTCTATAGTAGCTCTTTGTAGTACTTAGCTTGATTTATAAAAGTTCCTCCTATAGTTTGATGGATTTGAAGTCCTATAAAATATTTTAGCTCTCACATCATGGGCGTTTCGAATTTGTTGCATTAATTCAGAAAATTCCTTGCACAAGGATTCGTTAGTAGAACCAAATATGATATCATCAACATATATTTGAACCAGTAAAGTGTCATGCTCGGTTTTCTTGATGAAAAGTGTTTTATCAACTTGTCCTTTCTGGAACTTGTTTTCAAGCAAGAATTTACTTAACCTGTCATACCATGCTCTAGGAGCTTGTTTCAGACCATACTGTGTCTTCTTGAGCTTAAAACATGGTTTGGGAAAGTAGGATTGATAAATCTGGGAGGTTAATTAACAAATACCCCATCTTGAATGTAACTATTTAGAAATGCACTTTTTACATCCATTTGTAATAGCTTAAAATTCATGATGTATGAGAAGGCTAATAACATCTTTATGGCTTCTAATATAGCTGCATGAGCATATGTTTCATTGAAATGTGTTCCCTAATATTGATTATACCCTTTAATAGTGAGTCTAGATTTATTTCTTAGAACATTTCCATCTTCATCCAACTTGTTGCAAAAGAACCATCAAGTTCATATTACTAGATTAGTTGAAGCTTTGGGAACGAGTTCCCAAATGTTGTTTCATTCTAATTGATTTAAATTTTGCATAGTAAGAGACCAATGTTCATCGAATATGGCTTGTCGATTCCCTTTGGCTCAATTTGTGAAACAAAAACCATAAAGTTACTTACCTTGTTGAGTGATTGTCTAGTGGTGACTCCTTTGGATATGTATCCAATAATATTATGTATCGAATGATCTTTTATTAGTCTCCATTCTTTTAGGAGATCTAGATTTTCCCGTGGAGCGACTGGGATTTAATCATGAACTGATTAGTCTTCTATGACTTGATTATCATTATAATTTTGCTCTTGGTTCAATTCTTGATCATCTCCTAGACTCGTCTTCTTTATGATACCTGCATAGTTAACAACTTACACTTCTACAATTTTGGGGTTAGTTTTGTCAAGGGTAACATGAATTGATTCCTTGGTTGTTTTGGTTCTTATATTATATAGTATAAAGGCTTAGCTAAAAGTGGAATATCCTATGAATACACCTTCATCAGCTCTTGCGTCGAATTTTCCAAGGTTATCTTTCCCGTTATTATGGATGAAGCATTTGCATTCAAAAATATGAAGGTGGGAGATATTTGAATTTCTTCCTCTATATAGCTCATAGAGCATTCACCTTAGAATTGGTCGTATCAAGATACGATTCATGACATAGCAAGCGACATTTACAACATCATCCCATAGTTATTTAGGAAGATTGATCTCATTGGGAATCACCCTCACAAGCTCTACTAGAGATGTTGTTTTACTTTCTACTACTCCATTTTGTTGGAGAGTTCTTACAATTGAAAAGGTGTGTCGAATACCATTCTCTTTACAAAATGTTCAAATTCCTCATTTTGGAATTCTCCCCCATGATCACTTTGTATGGATGTCATGCTTACTCTTTTTCGTTATGGATAACCTTGGCTAGTTTTTGAAAGACAGCAAACACGTCTCTTTTTTAAAATAAATTTTTTTTCCACGTATATCGAGAGTAGTCATTGTAGCGGCAGAAATGTTGAGACTAAGCCATTGGATTGACTTCACTCATAAAATATCAATGAAGTCGTCACCGCACTTTATTTTATCCAAAATACTAGGAAAAGAGCGAATAAAACTTAAAGTAAAATAGAGATGAGATAAGGGGTTGATTATGCAAAGGGAAGGTGTTAGCACCCTAAACATCTACGGTACTCTGCAAGAACCTCTTTGAAAATCTATGTATTTTGGCTATAAAGAAATATGTATAAAATAGATGGTGGAGATGAGAAAAGAAGTATTTTTTTACAATTTTTGCACTTGTCACAGTTGCAAACCTTTTGTGACTACATACCCCCTTTGTGCAATAGAGGATAAGGGTACTTGTGGTTCACCTCAAAATATTTGAAAAGATTATGTGTGTTGGTTAATTTTAAGAAGAAAAGACGTCATCATCGTATTCAAGTGGAAAACATGCTTACTACACACAATTATGAGAAAGGAGTATTTGCATCACCTTAAACTGGAGGACATAGCTTGGATTTAAAACCAATAAGACATCACTTAACACCCAAGTGGAAAATGGCTCACTTCACTATATATTGTAGAAGTATAGTAGCTTGCATCACTACAAGAATTAACAACAGTCTAATCTTTTGAGAAAAGTTTTAAAATGAAAAGCCAAAGTGGTAAAATGGTTTGAATAAAGCTAATGACTTTTATCCTTCTAAAAAGATGTCAAACTATAATTAAATTGATTAATGGTTTAATTAAGAAAAAGGATTTTGCAAATGCATGGACCTAAGTCCAAATTTATTATGAAAGTGGTTCAGGTTTGAAAAACAAGAAGAGTTTTTAAAAGGAGGGAGAAGATTTGAAAATTAAAAATGATAGGAAAAGATGATGAGACTATCCTATGTACACAAAGTAAAAACTAAGGAAAAGAACGGTCTAACCAACAAGAAGACAACACTTAACATAAATAAGTCAATGTAGATTTCCCATCTTTTGGATTAAAACTAAGCAAGCATAATACTAAACCTCAGATGAATACCAAACTTCAGATGAATTAAGAACCAAACAAAGTCTTCATTGATAAAAATTGGCCAGAGTGACAACTATATACAGAGGAATTCCCAATCACAGGCCAAGTATGAAAATCATAACCACCTACACACAAATAAAATTCAAACCAATTCCATGGAGTAAATCCCAAGGACTTCAGAATAAATTTGAAGAAAAATCATCCAAAGATCATAAAGTTTCAAGGTCTCAGGGCTTCTAATCCTAAATCTCAGAAATCCACAACTCTATAGTGTTAGGGATAGTAACCAGATAGTCCACGTAACCTTAAAGCTTTTAATGATGAAGTTGATTATTAAGTGTATTTAAAAATAGAAAAGAGAGCTCAAATGTGCAAAGATAAAATGACAGAAAAGTAAATGCTCAAGTGAGCAAAGATAAAATAACCAAAAGTAAATGCTCAAGTAAGCAAAAGGCAAATATAATGAGATGTAAATGCTTAAAAGTGAATTACATAAAATAAATACATAAAGTAACATCATAAGGTAAAGTCAATTGTCAATGGTTAATAGTTTCAAGTCAATGATTAACAGTTGATGGTTGGGAATTTTTTTAGATGAGTGATCCATAATGATTTGAACATTGAGCCTAGGTCAAAATTGATGAAGACTCATTAGAGGATTGATAGAATCAAAGCCTCCTAACAATTAACTTTCAAGGTTATTGGCTATAGCTCAGCATTTAATCATCTTTGCGCTTACAAACACAAAGTTTGGTCCACTAAGAATCAATCAAATAAAAGAAGAGATGAGAAGAAATCCAAGTGATATGATCCATGATGATTTGATCCTTGAGCCTAGGTCAAAATTGATGAAGACTCATTAGACGATTAATAAAAATAAAAGTCTCCTAACAATGAGCTTTCAAAGTAATTGGCCATAGCTCAACACTTGATCATAATTGGGCTTGAAAACATAAAGTTTGGGCCACTAATAATCAATCAATTGGAAGTAAAAAAGAAAAGGGATAAGATTAAGAGGGAAAGGGGAAGTCACAGTGTAACCAATGCCTCAGATGAATCACAACTAGGTCTAACTTCCTCAAAATCAATAAACCATTTTAATCATGGATCAGATAAGGGTAGATAGGTCCATGCAACATAGAAATGTAGCGAGACCATCCCTGAAGGGTGAAGCTTTCAGTGAGACCAAAAGCAGTCATGTTGAGACGAGGACGAAGTTCAAAGATAACTTCAAGAAGTTCTCTGAAACTTTGAAAGGTTCTTATGACCATTGGAAGATGAATGATAGATTTTGTATGGAGGAGAGATGACAACTAGATGGGGGTTTAAGTAGATGAGAAGGAAGTGTAACTGGCTGTCTAAAAAATATAAGCAGATGGCAGAGGATATTGGAGCAGTTATTCTATTTAATAAGGTTTTAACATATGGAAGAAAGATGAGACTGAACGGTTTAAGAAACAGACAAGTAGATAATGACATTGAACTGATAACTCAATATATGAAAACTTGTGAGGAAGGTTATAATGACAAGTTCCAAGGCACGTAATACAATATATATAGATTCCTAGAGAATAGATATAGACGTACACAAAGGAGAATTCATAGGAGGGGGAGAATATTTCTTAGTGTTAGGTTATTTAACTGGTTACTTAATTTTTGTTAATCATTTTTAGATTACTCTTTTTAGTTTTCAAATCGTATGTATTTTCCTTGGAGACTTATTTAGGCCCATAAAGACTTCTAAAGAGAAGAAAAGGAACTGAATAGTTATTAAGGCTGAGGATGGGTAGAGATGGAGAATTTGTACAAAGACAATAATATTAACAAGTTATAACAAAATTAAAGATATTGAAAAAAAATCTTGTCATTCAATAATTTAAACAAGCGACATTTTCTGAGCAGGATAACTTATAATTGGTAGAAGTATCTATCTGTTGTACCCCAAAATTTTCCCTCTCATTTTACTCAAAACATACTCCTAGAGATCCTCAATTTGCTCAAGGTTGCCCAAGATTTGACCAGACAAACTCTCTCCTAAGGCAATGTATCTCAAACTAGGGTTTCCATTTTCATCAAGATGGGTGAACTCCAAAGACCTCATATGCTAACCATGGTCCTAATATGTTCTCAAGACCCTCCATGTCAAATTTCAAGCCTTGCATAAGAAGTTTGCTCAGTCAACTGCTCAGATGCTTGAGAATCGACTGTATTAGGTCAAAAGTCAATTGTGGCCCACATACAGTTAAACTTCAAGATTTTTGGTCAACATCAAAATTTTGAAGTTATATCCATCATTTGATCAAGGGTTGATCATGATTCCTCAAGGAATGCCCCAAATTCATCAAAACCCAAAAGTTGCTAAATTAGGGTTTCTTAGGAAAAGTCAACCAAACTTTGACCAAGCATAACTTCTTCGTACTTTATCAGAAATTTTCCATCCAAGGCTTATTTTGAAGAGGATACAATTCCCTACAATTCATCTTCATCTATCAAGTTTAAAATATGCACTCACAAAAAGATATGAATTTCCATATTATAGGTCCTTTTGAAAAGTCAACAAAAACACTTTTTGGGCCAAAGCTCCTTACATGAACATGGAAGACCCAATTGAGATGAGACCAAAAGGGTTGTTTATGGGACATCTAATATTTCTAAAAAGTACAAGAACACCTCTCTAGGGTTAAAATGTGAAGAGATGTGCCTTGTCAAAGTTGACCTTTTTTGCAAAATTGCCAAAAGTCAAATATGCTCAAAATGCATTTTTTGCCAAATGGCCCTAACTTTTTATGCTTGTACCTCACTTATAACATGATCCACAACCCAAATATTCACTCACATGTTATTTGCTTCATTATTGATTTTATTTTGATTTTTTTATTAATTAAAAATTGAATTAAATCAAATAATTGGTAAATAATAGCAAAGATTTGTTTTGATTGGATTTTTGGACAGAATCACAAGCTCATTATGCTGGCATAGTAGAATCAAATCGAATCAAAGTTGATTGGCACAAGAATGGCATGATTAGGCAAAATTTGGAAGGATATCATACAACATGAAAACTAAATCAAATCTTCAAAAATTGCAAAGATACTAGTGGTTTTTATAAACGTAATTCGTTCAAGGATATATAATGAACAAAGCCAGGCACAAAATAAAAGAGGTTGCAGTCGTGAAGAACCCTAGAACAAACTCAAAATTTTGGAAAAAATGGTGATCTGATCTCTACCCTAGAGGACAATTAAAGGCCTTCCAACATTCCTAAACGATTCCTGGATCTTCCCAGAAGCTAACCCAATCGATTGCAGGTCCTTTCACGCCCAGAAACACTCGCTACATCTCATACAGTTTGCTTATTTTTTTCAAATTGATTACAGCCATTCTTGCATCATTAGCACGATTTATTGATATATTTGTGATCATTGATGTATTTCTAACATGTCTGGATTGTTTAATTGGATTTTTGAGGCTTATACGAGTGATTGCCATGGATAGGGTTTGAGGTCACATTTTGGGGTTTCTTGATACAGGTAAAATTTGCCTACACAAAGGGTACCATTGTACTCATGAGGTCAAAATAATTTGATTGGTGTAGCCATAATTCATTTATCATGCATGTGCTGGATTTTGGAAATTTGCAGGTTTGTAGCCATGGAAGATGTCCGTAGGTACAAGTTACTTACCTAAGACGGCGGATCTGTGAAGAAGATAATAATGTGGCAGCTAACCACTAGGCCATTCAAACTGGCGCGCGTTTTTTTGTTTTGTTCACTAATTCAATTGTTTGCATATATTATATATTATTGTTATTATATTGACAAGCAAAACAGGTAGCGCAGCTGGCAAGCGTGCACGTTGGAAAGGGTAGAGGACCTGAGTTCGACCCCAGGTCCCAGCAACTTTCTTATTTTATTCTTCTTTGCAGAATCCTGTACATCATCCACTCAAGCTCTCATCATACACCCCCATCATCCAACCACAGGATCTCATCACATTCATGATCAACCAGGTCCAACGCCTCTACCTTCCAGAGACCATGGTGCACCATCAAGAGGGAGTACCACTGGATCAGGCGCTGACTGGGCTTCAGCTTAGTGGGCATGGGATATTTTCAGCAACACACCCCCTCCAATTGCTTAAGCAGGTCCATTTTTCTTCTTTATTTATTATTTTCATTTCTTATTAATTATTTTCTAATCATATTTCTTTTTTAAAAATAACATCAAAATTATTTCTTTTTAATCAAAATCATAAAAAACACCCAAAAATCATTTTTTTAAAATATTTATTTTCTTTAATTAATTAATTTAATTCAAATTAGGTTAATTTAACTCCTTTTCATAATTAAAATCAATTAGAAATTAGGATTTGATTTTGTATTTAATTGATTTTTTCTTCAAAAATAGCTTAAATATTTTTCTCAAATTAGATTTTTTTATGTTTTCTAATCGTCCTCGCATTTAATTCGTCGCACGTATTTTGATTACTTTTTAATTATTTTTGTAATTGCTACGAGGTTGTAATAGCTTTAATTAGGTTTTAATTCCGCATTTTATTTACCGTCTAAATAATTCTGTATCTGCGAAAGCCATGTAATAGTTAGGATTTCTATTTCCGCACTTTAAATTTCCACAATTATTAACTGTTAGATGTATGTTAATAGGATTGTATAGGAAGAATGCTTGAAAATTAAAATGGTAGATAACCTAAATGTGCAAAGACAAATTAACTGAAAAAATTCACTCGCACATGCTCACTCCTAGGGTTTACTCCACTTCGGTTGCCTTCAGTTAAGAGGTCATGAAGTATAGGGTTTGTTAGTGGTCAACCTCTAGCCCTAAAAGATCTCAAATGACCCATTCGGATGTTGCCTTAAAAACAGATCTTTAAGGCTTTAGGATGATTACTAACACCTCCTAGCATTGCTTTTGTGACCGTATTTGTCCCTTCGAACGTGCCTAAAAACTCCAACGGCGGTGCTACCTATTCCTTAATAATGGGATAGCGTTGTCTAAAGGAAAATGAACAAATTTTTTCCGAGTAGGTAGATTAACTCTTAAGTACTTGCTCAAACAAATAAACTTTTCACACCAACACTTTTCAAAATAATTTTCAAAACAACTTCGTCACATCCTTGAGGAATGATACAAGGTTATCACGAAGTAAACTCTTTTCAAAACAAGAACACACACAAGCAATTTTAAAATGAGAAAGTACCTAAGATCCCATGGAAAACCATAGATAGAAAGGGTGCTAACACCTTCCCTTTCTATAATCTATCCCCGTACTCAGAAATATTCTCGAAAAAGGTTTTTATGTTCTTTTTACTTTTCCTTAGTTGGATGAAATAAAAGTCGGTGGTGACTCTTGCTTACCACGATATTTTGCAAACAAAAAACGTAAAACGCAAACCAGTATTAATAGTCGGTTCTGCCACCGCATCACAGAACTGGCGACTCTGCTGGGGAGTATAAGGAGTGGGGTTTACCTTAGGATATAGGTCATTTCAAATTACTTTCTTGTTTGTTTGCTTTATTCTTAAAGGGTTTTTGCTTGGGTTACTATAGATCCTACACCCAAATCTGGGGGCACCGATTAGGTAAACAACAATAGATCGTGGAGACTGTATGGAGTAGACCGATATGGTTTAAGCAATGGTTGTGTTGGTGTGGCACTTTGGTTGGTACCGGTATCCTTCGTGGGGAAATGAGGAGAATACGGGGCAGCTGTGTGGTGTCGTGAATCACTAACGGACCTTAGAACCTTAGTTGAACAAACTTGGCCATTAGAAAGTAGTGAGATAGCCGACCTCAGTATAGAGCTGAGGATTGGTTGATACTCGATGCTACGCTCATTGAGATCAGACTTTCGGGATATCTCGGCCGCAAGAAAAGATTGCTGAGCTGAGACAATGCCCGATAAAGGATGGTCAGTGATATTGAGATCCCTTAGAACCCAGTTACTTTTTAAGACAGGTTTGAAACCAACTAAACTTTAAGAGGGTATGACCTTTAACCTCATGCAAGCCTTAAACCTAAGAACTTGGTGTGATTTGTATGTGTTTGCTATACCTGTGGTTTATCATGACATCATGCATTATAACATAGCATCCATTCTCATTGCACGAACCATTTCAAAGACCAAGGGAATTTATCTTTGTTCTATTTTGCAGATCATGGCTTTCGTTCGTACAAACACTATCTGAACCAGCTTTATGAAGATACCTTCCTAACTCAAAGAGCTAGTGTCAAAGGTTTCTGAAACTTCCGCGTTCACTAAGAGACATGGTCAACTTCTCAACCTGGTTACTTCAAACTTTGATGAAAATATGGTGAGTGTGCTCTTTTAGTTCTTTGATCCCAAGCACCACTACTTCACCTTTCCAGACTATCAGTTAGTCCTACCATGGAAGAATTCTCTCAGCTGTTGGATATACCCATTCTTGAACAGTTGCCCTTCACAGGTCTGAAAGAAGTTCCTAAGCCAGAAGTCATTGCCTCAGCTTTGCATCTGAAACGGGCCGATGTGGTATCCAATTGGGAAACAAGAAGCAGAGTTAAGGGTTTTCTAGCCAAGTTCCTGATATACAAGGCCCAACTGTTTTGGGATGATATGGATTTTCAGGCTTTTGAGGAGGTCGTGGCTCTTCTAATCTATGGGTTAGTACTATTCCCTAATCCAGACTCATTCATAGAGGTGAATGCTATAAAGATCTTCCTCTCTCGCAACCCTGTGCCTACCTTGCTCGGAGATATTTTGCACACTCTTCATACTCGTACCATGAAGAGAAGAGGGGTTCTTATGTGCTGCATGCCATTGTTGTCGAGGTGGTTTATTTCTCACGTCCCTAAGTCTGTACTGAAGAATGAAGAAGGTGTGGGTTGGTCACAAAGGATAATGTCACTCGCTCACACAAATATTCTCTGGTGTTCCCGAGCTTTGGAAAACACTGCTATTATTGACCGCTGCAGGGAGTACCCTAATGTCCCGTTACTTGGCATCAGAGGGGGTATAACCTACAATCCATGTTTAACTCTACGACAATTTGGTTACGCTCTAAGAGATGGTCCCCATGAGTTACTTATCAAGGGCATTGTATTCAACTATTAGGATGATGTTCAAGAGTATCTCTGGAGGTTCATACGAGCTTGGGGCATGGTTAACAGATCTGGCGCCAAGGCTTTGGGGCCAAAGGCTTGCATTCCTATGGAACCTTACCTCCAATGGGTACGAGATCGCACCCAGAAACTTATGATGCCCTATATGGCCGTTTTACCAGTGATTTTGGAACCCACTACTGAAGGGGGTCTTCCTTACACGATTCTCTATCCTTATATGCCCACTGATCTTGGAGAATTACAGAGGTCTTGGATTCAGTTGAAGAAGGAGCGATATACTTACAAGGATCAGTTCTATGCTCAGGAGAGGAAGGTTTTGGAACTCACAAAGCAGCTCCATGAGGAAAAAGGACTCAATGTCTATCTCGGCACAAAGAGGAAGCATCCATGGGAATTTTGATTTTTTCTAGTTTCATATTTGTTTTTAATTGTAACGCCTAAAAGGAATTTGAACCTTGAGTTCAGCTAATAAAATCTTTGTTTTATTTTGGTTTGCAAATTTAAATTTCCCAAAGTCTTTGAAATCATTGCATGCGCATACCATTCATAGTATTGTATGTACAGGTACCATTACAGGTTTCTCATCTTCTTCGCTGTTTATTTCAGCAGAAATGTCTTCTGAACAAAGCATCAAGGACCTTCAGGCCCAACACGCCCAGTTCCAGCAAATGGTCATAAGTCTGGAAAAAGGGCAGGAGGATCTGAAAGCCCTCATCCTGAAAGAGAAAAACAAAAAGAAGAAGGCTTCCGGTATTCTGAATATGGGCAAAAGGTTTGGAGAGCGATTGAAGTGACAAGTCAATCTGACGTCTTCATCCAAAGAAGGGGAGAATCAAGAAGAAGAAACAAGGGAGAAGGATCCCAGTCCTGAAGTTTCTGACAATGATACCGACTACAATGATGAGCCGTATCCTCCTGCTGATGATAGATACAAGCAGTTGGAAGATCATTTAAGTGCCATGGAAGTCCAGAGGATACCTGGGTTGGATTTCAAAGAATTGGGATTGGCATCAGGAGTGGTCATCCCGCAGAAGTTCAAAGATCCAATTTTTGCAAAGTATGATGAGGTGTCCTGCCCAAAACTCCATCTCTGCTCTTATGTCAGAAAAATCCATCCCCACACCGCTGATAGAAATTTTTGGGTTCATTTCTTTCAAGATAGTCTGTCAGGGACTCAACTTGAATGGTTCTATCAACTGGAGAGAGCTAATGTCTGAAATTGGGAAGATCTGGCTGATGCTTTCTATAAGCAGTATCAATACAATGCCGACCTTGATCCTACTCGTACTCAACTCCAGAGTATGTCCATGGGTGCAAGTGAAGGCTTTAAAGACTATGCGCAGAAATGGAGAGACTTGGCTGGAAGAGTTCAACCCCCATTGTCTGATAGGGAGTTGGTTGATATGTTTCTGGGGACGCTATCTGGTCTATTCTTTAATCATTTGATCGGCAACTCGTCAGCTGGTTTCACCGAGCTAATTTTGACTGGAGAGAGAGTAGAAGCTGGGATTCAGAGCAGAATAATATTGAAGGATACCTCTTCGAGTTCAGTAAAGAAGCCTTTCGCTGGTAAGAAAGAAGCCAGTGCCATCTACAGCCTGAGGGGCCAAAACAGGGCTGAACATCGTCAGACAGTAAGTGCCGTAATTATGCCTATGCCTGCAGCTGATCCACAACGCAACAATCAACAAAGGGTGAAAAGACCACAACGACAGTTTACCCGAATCAATATGAAATTGGCTGAAGTTCTACCTCATCTGCTTAGATCCAACTTGGAAACCTTGAAAGAGGCTCCCAAGAATCCAAATACCACATCTCCCCGATATAATCTAAATGCTCGGTGTGCCTATCATTCTGAGAGTCCTGGCCACGATACCAATGAATGCTGGGCTCTAAGAAATAAGGTACAAGACCTGATTGAAGCCAAGGAAATTGAGTTCAATGCTCTGGAGAAGCCCAATGTCATAACTGCTCCCATGCCTAAGCACGGTCGTGGAATTAATGTTGTTGATACCGACTTGTTTGTGACCTTGGTGGATGAAGTTTCTACTCCTCTCATGACTGTGAAGAATAATTTTTTGATGGCCGGTTTATTTCCGGGTTGTGGTGAAGGTTGCCACATGTGTTCATTTCTACCTTCTGGTTGCCATTTGCTGAAGTCAGGTGTTTAGCGCCTGATGGACAACAAATAAATTTTGTTTGAGAAAACTTTGGTTCCCGTTGTTCCGTCTGAAGACATTGCCATTATAACCATTTTCGCCAATCCTTCCAAGGATTCCTTGAGAAGAATTGTTAGGATTACATCTGCTCCAAGAATCGCTCCGCTAATAATCCCTGTTCCTGGTCCTGTCCCGTATGTCTTGGACAAAGCTTTCCCCTGGAATTATGGTGCCGATGTGTACTATCATGGCGTCAAACAAGATTTGAAAAATGAAGAGGTTGATCCTGATATTGGTAACATTGTCAGAACCAGCAAAGTTACCCGAAGTGGAAGGGTCTTCTCTCCCAAGATTTCTCCTAAGACTGTCAACAAGCCTATTGTCATTCCATCTGCTATTCCTACTGGTACATCAACTACGGCTCCTGTTCTTACTCCAATTATTACCCCTGTCGAAAAATCGTCTGATACCCGCGACAAAGAGGTTATAGGTGAGCCTGCCAAGACGGAGGCGCCTAGGAAAATTGTCGTGGAGGCCTCTAAGCAAGAGATAGAGGAAATATTGAAGATAATTAAGAAGAGAGACTACAATGTGGTCGAGCAGCTGGGGCAGACCCCATCAAAGATATCCATGTTTTCTATGCTATTGTGTTTTGAATCCCACATAAAGGCTTTGATTTCATTCCTCAAGACTGCGCATGTGCTGCAGGAAACTTCAGCTGATTAGTTCAAAGATTGTGTGGCCAGTCTGATTGTTGATAATGGGCTGGGTTTTTCAGATGCATACTTGACACCGAAGGGAAGGAAGCATAATGATGCTCTGCATGTCTCGATTGAGTGCAGGGGAACCACTATGGCTCATGTGCTGGTAGATAATGGGCCTTCGCTGAATGTTCTGCCGAAGAAAGCATTGGATCAGTTGGATTACGAGGGTTTGACTTTAAAGCCTAGTAACATTGTGGTAAGGGCTTTTGATGGGTCGAAGAGAATGGTGCACGGGGAGGTGGACATCCCTGTCAAAGTGGATTCTCAGACTTTTGGGTCCACCTTCTATGTGATGGACATCAGGCCGTCGTATTCTTATTTGTTGGGCCTTCCTTGGATCCACGAGGCTGGGGAAGTTACTTCTACACTACACCAAATGCTGAAGTATCCGGTAAAAGGGAAGATTGTCATTGTGCGGGGTTAAGAGGAGTATATGGTGAGCCACCTCGATTCCTTTCGCTACATAGAGATGGACGGGGAATTCATAGAGACTCCTTGTGAGAACTTCGAAGAGGTCCCTCAGATCTTGGCATCGACTGAAACTACTACCAGCAGCAAACCTCCTCTGAAGATGGCTTCTCTCAAGGACTCTGGGGCCGTGGTTGAAGAAGGTGGGTGTACCAATTGGGGTCAGCTCCCTGATTTCACTCACAAAACTGACAAATTTGGTTTGGGCTTTACTACAGGGGCTCAAAGGGCTGTTTGACGCACTCGGGCTAGAGGACCTCCCCTACACATCAGTAATCGTGGGGTTAATGCCATTGAAGACATCGTGGAAGACTCACACATCGACAACTGGATCTACCCAACTACCAACGGTGGACCGAGCAACTGGACGGCTAGGGACCTTATACCAGTTTCTTTTATTCTGCAGTAATTTTCTTACTTGTTTTGAGATTTGTAATAAACAATTTAAAACTTTACGGCCTTGTGCCTTGCCCGAGGCACATTGGATTTGCTTGTGAGGGCTATTATTTGTCATTTCATATGTCATTAATAGAGCATTTGACGTTTCTTGCATACAAATTTTGCGCTGTCTGTTTTTTCTTTTCTTTTCTGTTGTCACTTTATCAAAATAGCTATTCTCTTACACACACTCACGTATCATACTGCAGATCCATAACCACTCTGGATCCCATTGATAACAGCTCTGCTATTTCCAGTTATGACTTCAAAAATCTGATCAACCAAGCCGAAGAGGAAGGTGAGGATGATTGTGAGGTGCCTGGAGAACTTGCTAGACTATTACAGCAAGAAGAAAGGGCCATACATCCCCATGAAGAGCCGGTTGAGACAGTGAATTTGGGTAGCGAGGAAGACAAAAAAGAGGTTAAAATAGGTGCAAATATGGAGCTTAGCGTCAAACAGAGGTTGATATAAATGTTGCACGACTATGTTGAGATCTTCGCCTGGTTATATGAAGACATGCCTGGTTTGGACACTGATATTGTGGTACACCGCCTGCCGACTAAAGAAGACTTTCCTCTGGTTAAACAGAAGGTCCACCGTATGCGTCCCAAAATGTCAGAGAACATCTAGGCAAAGGTCATGAAGCAGTTCGAAGCAGGATTCTTAGCTGTCACTTCTTATCCACAGTGGCTTGCCAACGTCATTCCGGTACCTAAGAAGGACGGTAAGGTACGGATGTGTGTAGATTACAGAGATATGAACAGGGCAAGCCCCAAGGATGACTTCCCACTTCCTCACATTGATGTTCTGGTCGACAACACTGCACAATATAAAATCTTCTCCTTCATGGATGGTTTCTCTGGTTACAACCAGATCAAGATGGCTCCTGAAGACATGGAGAAGACAACCTTCGTTACACAGTGGGGCACCTTCTGCTACAAGGTGATTCCTTTTGAGTTCAAGAATGCTGGGGCAACTTATTAGTGCGCCATGGTTGCTTTGTTCCATGATATGATTCACCATGAGATCGAAGTTTATGTTGATGACATGATAGCCATGTCTCAAAATGAGGAAGAGCAACTTGATCATCTACAAAAGTTATTCGATAGGTTGAAGATATATAAGCTGAGGTTGAATCCGAACAAGTGCACCTTCGGGGTAAGGTCTGGTAAACTTTTGGGTTTCATTGTCAGCGACAAAGGCATCCAAGTAGATCCTGCAAAGGTAAAGGCTATACAAGAAATGCCAGCCCCCATACAGAGAAGGAAGTTAGAGGTTTCTTGGGACGCTTGAATTATATTGCCAGGTTCATTTCGCATCTGACTGCTACTTGTGAGCCCATCTTCAAGCTTCTGAAGAAAGATCAAGTGGTAAAGTGGAATGATGAATGCCAGACCGCTTTCGAAAGAATCAAGGAATACCTTTAAGAACCACCAATTCGGATGCCTCCAATTGAAGGAAGACCTTTGATATTGTACTTGACAGTGCTAGACAATTCAATGGGGTGTGTGCTGGGGAAGCATGACGAGTTTGGTCGAAAAGAGCACGCAATATACTACCCTAGCAAAAAGTTTACCGACTGTGAGACAAGATACTCACTGCTCGAGAAAACTTGTTGTGCTTTAGCATGGGCTGCTCGCCGACTAAGACAATATATGCTGACTCACACTACCTTGTTGATATCGAAGATGGATCCGATCAAGTACATTTTTGAGAAGCCTGCACTCTCCGGAAGAATAGCAAGATGGAAGATGATCTTAACTGAGTACGACATACAATATACAATCCAGAAAGCAATAAAAGGGAGTGTATTGGCTGATCATTTGGCTCATCAGGCCGTGGATGACTACCAGTCCATGAATTTTGAGTTCCCGGATGAGAATATCATGCTGGTGACTGACTATGAAGAACCTGGACCGGATGAAGGACCCGAGGAGGGATCCTGATGGTCTATGTTTTTTGATGGAGCCTCAAACACACTAGGTAATGGTATTGGCACCGTAATCATATCTCCTGAGGGCTGTCATACTCCGTTCACTGCCCGATTATGTTTCAACTGTACCAACAACATGGCGGAGTATGAAGCATGTATCATGGGTCTTAGGGCTGCTATTGACCTAAGGATCAAGTTCTTGAGTGTATTTGAGGATTCCGCTTTGGTGATAAGTCAGATCAAAGGCGAATGGGATACGAAGCATCCGAATCTCATCCCATATAAAGAGTACGTGTTGACATTGCTCCCACACTTTGAGGAGGCAACTTTTAAACATTTCCCACGAGAGGAGAACCAGTTAGCGGACGCGCTAGCTACCATGTCTTCTATGTTCAAAGTTAGGTGGGACAATGAAGCTCCCCAAATCACCATTGAGAGGCTGGATGAACCGAAACACTGCTGTGAAATAGATACCGATGAAGTGGCAGACAAACTTTGGTTTCATGAAGTCAAAAGGTATCTTGAGGCTCAAGAGTATCCCGAAGGGGCATCTGTCAATGATAAGAAGTTTCTGAGAAGGTTCGCTGCAAAGTTCTTCCTCAGTAATGGAATCCTCTATAAACGCAATCATGACTCCACGCTACTACGGTGTGTAGACAAGAGTGAAGTAGAGAGGATCATGACAAATATACATGAAGGCACCTTCGGAACCCATTCCAGTGGACATACCATGGCAAAGAAAATCCTATGGGCAGGATACTACTGGTCCACTATGGAAGCCGATTGTTATCAACACTCTCAAACTTGTCATAAGGGCCAAATCTATGCTGATAAAGTGCATGTGCCTCTGGTCCCCTTAAACATCTTGACAGCTTCGTGGCCCTTTGCAATGTGAGGCATCGACATGATCGGAGAAATCAGGCCCACCGCTTCCAATGGACATCGCTTCATCGTAGTAGCCATTGATTACTTCACGAAGTGGGTTGATGCAACCTCTTTTGCTACAGTAACCAAGAACGTTGTGGCGCGGTTTATCCGACATAATCTGATCTGTCGATATGGTGTACCAGAGAGAATCATTACTGACAATGGTATGAATCTCAACAACACGATGATCACTGAGCTCTATAAACAGTTCAAGATACAACATCATAATTCTTCTCCCTACCGGCCGAAGATGAATGGAGCTGTTGAAGCAGCTAACAAAAACATCAAGAAGATTGTACAGAAGATGACGGTGACATATAAAGACTAGAACGAGATGTTACCATTTTCTCTTCTTGGGTACCGTACCTCAGCACGGACATCGACATGGGCAACACCCTATTCTCTAGTATATGGCATGGAGGCAGTCCTACCCATCGAAGTCAAGATACCTTCTCTTAGGATTATGAAGGATGCGGGTTTGAACAAAGACGACTGAATCCGAACCCGACTTGATCAGTTCAATCTAATCGATGAAAAGAGACTTACTTCTATCTGCCATGGTTAGACGTATCAAAAGCGAATGATCAAGGCTTTTAACAAGAAAGTCAGACGTCAAGAATATCAAGTCGGGGATCTAGTGATCAAGTGCATCATACTGCTGCAAGGTGATCCCAGGGGTAAATGGACCCCCACGTACGAGGGGCCATTTGTGGTTAAGAACATTTTCTGGGGTGGAGCTATGATTCTAACCACCATGGACGGTGACGACCTTCCTCACCCTTTCAATGCAGACATAGTGAAAAGATACTACGCCTAATTAAAAGACCTGCCAGGTTGATTGACCTAGGCAAAAGTAAGGGCTTCCCGATGAACCAAAAGGGTTCGGGCAAAAGTAAGGGATGAAAATGAAAAAATCTGTACACCCGGCAAGTCGAAAACCCGAAAGGGCGGATTGGGCAAAAAAGGGTATCCCGGTGGGCTGAAAACCCGAAAGGGCGGTCCAGGCAAAAGTTAGGGATATAAAGCATACCACTATGTCTCATTGGATCATCTTGCGACCAGACTTCAGTATCGACTATCAAGCTCGGACGACACCAATCAATCTGATCAACTTTCGACCAAAAAGAAAAGTGATGAGACGCTTGAAGATATAAAGGCAATAGCAGAGTTAGAACCCAATGGGGGTTGTTTCACATAGCTGTTTTTTCTTTCTTTTACACAAATTATATAATTTCAATTTTTCGGCGGCGTTCTATTACTAGAGCGTCAGCCTCTTTGTACAAAAACGCCTATTACAGGCCAACTTCAAAAATCAATACAAATCATTTTCACAAGAAACTTCGAGTTTGTTTTTCTTTTTCTATTTTGTTTTGCAAGAACGTCCAATGACTTATTTTTAATATATGCATTTGAAAATGATTGCTGCTCATAAATATTTACAAAAGACAATTACTCGTAATTCCAGAAACAGGGAAAAAACAAGAAGTGCCAAACCCGACAGTTACTCCGCCCAGCAGGTACCGGGATAGAGTCAACTTTGGAGCATAATCATTAGTACATGCACTCCCTACAAAGTAAAAGTATTAATCTCAGCTTTCCTGAAACAGGACGTAACCTCCCTCAGTCAGGTTCATTCTGAAACCTGACAGCTATATCCCTCAACCGAATTCCATAATCACGGGCGAGTCAGTAAATTGCATCCCCCAAGAAGAGTTTATTTCTCTTGATACAGAGGCTCAATCTCCGACAAAGTTCACCACTTCAACTACAAGAATTCATTTCCTAAGTTTGTTCCCTGCAGAGTTTATTCTCAAGTGGCATCTCTTCCCGACAGAATATTTATAAATCTCCAGCAACTGTCAGGGATTTATTTTCCCAGACGCGGACATACCACGATAGCATTTCGTAAACATACATCATGACATATGCATACATAGCATATACAACATAATCTCATTTATTTTGAGAACATCATTTCACCTTGTATTTCATGTATCGCATATAATTAACCCTGATATCTTTGCAGAAAGAGACAATTAGCTTCAACAAATCCAACAATTATACAGGTCACACCTCTACCTGCCAGAGACCATGGTGCACCATCAGGAGGGAGTACCACTAGATCAGGCGCTGACTGGGCTTCAGCTTGGTGGGCCTGGAATATTTTCAGCAACACACACCCCTCCAATTGCTTAAGCAGACCCATTTTTCTTCTTTATTTATTATTTTTATTTCTTATTAATTATTTTCTAATCATATTTCTTTTTTAAAAATAACATCAAAATTATTTCTTTTTAATCAAAATCATAAAAAACACCCAAAAATCATTTTATTTTAAAATATTTATTTTCTTTAATTAATTAATTTAATTCAAATTAGGTTAATTTAACTCCTTTTCATAATTAAAATCAATTAGAAATTAGGATTTGATTTTGTATATCATTTATTTTTTCTTCAAAAGTAGCTTAAATTTTTTTTTCTCAAATTAGATTTTTTTATGTTTTCTAATCGTCCTCGCATTTAATTCGTCGCGCGTATTTTGATTACTTTTTAATTATTTTTGTAATTGCTACGAGGTTGTAATAACTTTAATTAGGTTTTATTTCCGCATTTTATTTACTGTCTAAATAATTCTGTATCTGCGAAAGCCATGTAATAGTTAGGATTTCTATTTCCGCACTTTAAATTTCCGCAATTATTAACTGTTAGATGTATGCTAATAGGATTGTATGGGAAGAATGCTTGAAAATTAAAACGGTAGATAACCTAAATGTGCTAAGACAAATTAACTGAAAAAATTCACTCGCACATGCTCACTCCTAGGGTTTACTCCACTTCGGTTGCCTTCGGTTAAGCGGTCATGAAGTATAGGGTTTGCTAGTGGTCGTCCTCTAGCCCCGAAAGATCTCAAATGACCCATTCGAATGTTGCCTCGGAAACAGATCTTTAAGGCTTTAGGATGATTACTAACACCTCCTAGCATTGCTTTTGTGACTGTATCTGTCTCTTCGAACGTCCCTAAAAACTCTAACAACGGTGCTACCTATTCCTTAATAATGGGATAGCGCTGTCTAAAGGAAAATGAACAAACCTTTTTCGAGTAGGTAGATTAACTCTTAAGTACTTGCTCAAACAAATAAACTTTTCACACCAACACTTTTCAAAACAATTTTAAAAACAACTTCGTCACATCCTTGAAGACTGATACAAGGGTTATCACGAAGTAAACTCTTTTCAAAACAAGCACACACACAAGCAATTTTAAAATGAGCAAGTACCTAAGAGCCCATGGAAAACCATGGATAGAAAGGGTGCTAACACCTTCCCTTTCTATAATCTACCCCCCGTACTCAGAAATATTCTCGAAAAAGGTTTTTTTTGTTCTTTTTCCTTTTCCTTAGTTGGATGAAATAAAAGTCGGTGGCGACTCTTGCTTACTGCGACATTTTGTAAACAAAAAACGCAAAATGAAAACCAGTATTAACAGCCGGTTCTGCCACCGTATCACACTATCAGTACTTTGTTTAAAAGGCGTGTAAATAATAACCTGAGGTTTTGTTAAGAGAAATCATTTGGCTTTATTAATGAGCTTGTTTATGCACAACCCTTAGAAAGAGTACCTTCTTGTATATACAGACTCCCTTCAGTAGGTTCATGATCAACTGATGTAGATTCTAAACACTTCTTAAGTAAAGTTTGAACAACATTAGCTTCTGATTTGTTCTACTCTCTGGTGAATGGAAATTTTCTCCTCTTGACTCCCAGTTCTTTTGCGCAACATTGGTGGATCTTTCTGAGATAACATTGATTAGATCCATTGCAGATTGTAGCAGTTTTACATTTGGATGAGAGCTTCAGTTGATGAATTGGAGTGCTGATTTTTGACCTTTGCTTCTGATGGTGAGCTTCTGTTGAGTGAGAAGATGAACTCCCATTCCACCAGGTACTTGAGCCTTCAGAATCCTGAGAACTTGTTTCAGGGATTCTGTCTTAATATTTCTGATTCTTGTCCATAGTTTTGAATCCTCTACGGAATAAGTTTTGAATCAGAAAAGCTTTTTATCATTTGAGTAGAAGGTAGCTATAGAATTTTCTCTTTACTGTATATCTCTTCATGGTTAAGTGTTTGATTCTTAAATCAATAACAAAGCCGTGATCTAATACCAATTAAAGGTAGAGAAAACACAAGAAATGGGAGGGGATTTTAATTGTATTCATAGAAAACATTCCCCTTTAGAAAATCTAAGCACTCTAATGATAATAGCTATAAAGACAATGAAGAGCAAAGTACACAAGTATTATATCCATTGAAATTAAATTGTTTTATTTCAAACTTAAAAGAAAAATAATCAATATAAAATAAGAAGTAAATAATGAAACAAAATCCTAATTTGACTTTTTCAAAACCAATCTCCTATTTTTATTGAAACAAAATCCAAAAGACACAACGTGGAAGGAATTTTAAATATAAAAAATAAATATAATTAACATACTACTATAAACTTACTTAACTTTAGAGAGAGTTCAGTTCTAAATCTATCTGCTTTTTACCGACACACTCCACATTCTTTCTAACACCTTCTTCTCAACTTCTCTTATTCTTCAATCAAATTGCTCCTTATATCTTCTTTATAAACTCAAACACACAAATAAAATTATGGACTTAGATTTGAATTAAAGAAAAGATGGAAGATAGCTTACACACAAGAGATCCGCGGCGTGAGATTTGTAGTTGTTGCTTGGTGATTTTGCTCATCGGTGGAGAAAATATGCGGTGCTACGTGGCTGGTCTAGGTGGAGTTGTGAAGGTTGTATGTGATAGTGTTAGAAAACTCGCCCCCCAATTGTGAGAAAAATTTTAGGTGTTCTGTTCAGAATCCTAAAATAATTGTTGATAAGATTGTTGATCTCCAAATGATTGTTGATAGAGACTTCAAGGTTTCTTTGTTATTGTTCTTCGATGAGAAGAGTAACCATATTTAGGAGAACTCTAGTGAGTTTTTTATCTGCAAATAATTGTTTATTCTCCAAATAGTTATTGATGAAAAATTTAGGGTGAAGAGAGCCCTATTTGTAGATTTGAAATTAGGCTAAAGACATCCCAAAAAGGAAATAGTCCACACCAAGAAAAGACCAAAGTTTATAATTTTATCTTGGTCAGCAAGTCTACAAACTCTCACCAGTGAGAAATCGGTTTTGTCAATATGTGACCAATCAGAAAGTGATAAATCATGTGATTTTGTTGTTTTTATATTTTATATGATTTTTTGACTATTTTTTAATTAAATATTGAAAAAGGTGAAAAAAACTATTTTTGGAAATTTATTAATTAAAAAATATGAAAATAATAATTTAATAATAAAAAGTGGGTTTTGGGGAAGATTTATATCAATTGAGACTTGATTAAAATTTGGAGGACAAAATTATGAACCTAGACACTTTTGTGATTTTTTCTCAATATTATGATTGATTTAGTGATTAATAAAAATTGATTTTGAAAGATTTCAATTATTTTTAACACCTAGACTATTAAGTGTATAAAATCAAACATTTAAAAAAAATAAAAAAATAATTTTAAAATACCCTTAAAATAGAAAACGAAAATAATAATGAAATAATTGAAAAATCACTTTTTTATTCTTTTTATCCTTTTTGTTACACTACTTCTCAACTTTCTTTCTAACACCTTCTTCTCAACTTCTCTTATTCTTCAATCAAATTGCTCCTTATATCTTCTTTATAAACTCAAACACACAAATAAAATTATGGACTTAGATTTGAATTAAAGAAAAGTTGGAAGGTAGCTTACACACAAGAAATCCGCGGCGTGAGATTTGTAGTTGTTGCTTGGTGATTTTGTTCATCGGTGGAGCAAATATGCGGTGGTACGTGGCTGGTCTAGGTGGAGCTGTGAAGGTTGTATGTGATAGTGTTAGAAAACTCGCCCCCCAATTGTGAGAAAAATTTTAGGAGTTCTATTCAGAATCCTAAAATAATTGTTGATAAGATTGTTGATCTCCAAATGATTGTTGATGGAGACTTCAAGGTTTTTTTGTTATTGTTCTTCGATGAGAAGAGTAACAATATTTTGGAAAACTCTAGTGAGTTGTTTATCTGCAAATAATTATTGATTCTCCAAATAGTTTCTGATGAAAAATTTAGGATGAACAGAGCCCTATTTATAGATTTGAAATTAGGTTAAAGACATCCCAAAAAGGAAATAGTCCACACCAAGAAAAGTCCAAAGTTTATTGATCTGACCTGATCAGAAATGGACCATCACAGCTGGCTCCGAGCAGAAGGCTTTTTGAACGAAGTGGGGGGGGGGGTACCTGCAAGGCACTCCGATGCTGAAGTAAGTAGGAGTACGAGCAGATAATAGCAAGTGTAAGGTTAGAATGATGAATACCTGACCCTCTGGAAGCAGAGGGTATTTATAGCCCCCAGCGCTGGGCCAAGGTTCCTTCATTGGGCCGGGCAGGTTTGGCCCAATGGAGGAACTGCTAAGTTCTACGTGCGTAGTGGGGACCCGCACGTGGTCCCCTTCCTGGATGTTCTGCGTGAAGTGCGGGCGGACAGAGACGCGGTCTTTTCGGGGTATCGTTGGGGGAACAGTGGACTGAGTCTGCCCTAGCTGGGGTGCTCGAGGTAATGTCGAGCTGGACCTCAGGATGTGGTGCTGGACCGCAGCATGTCGAGCTGGAGGTGTGCTGTCGAGCCTGCGACTACCCGTCGGGCACGGTCGTACTCTTTGGTCTGCGTGGCCCTTGTAAGTCCATTTGGACTGGGCCTTTGCAATGCTTTTGGGCCTGTCGGGCCCAGTCCAGAACAAGAGCCCCCCAAGTCGTGGTTCCTTTGTGAGGAGCCATGGCTTGAACTCAGGTCGTTTCCTCATCGAGGTCTCGTGCCCGGGACATAGGTGTAGACCCTCGAGGGCCTCCTCGTGCCGTGCTCGGAGACATCTTCCGCGGTGGATGCCTGGAGGATCCTCACTGGGGCGCGTCTGTCGAGCATACGAGGTATCTTTCGGGAACTGTGTCGCCACCCTATGGGGATAGGGTCATCATTGCATTGGGAGCAGCGCGTCGGGGAGAGAGACTCCGTGGTTGCCCGAGGTGACGTTTGGTATTCCACGTCATCACTATAAATAGGAACCTTGGGCCCCATAACACGTTTCTATTCTTTGTGCTCTCTCTGCTGTTGCTCTTCCAGATTTTTCCCAGTCGCGATCTTCTGTCACAGATTCTTCTACTCCGTAGCCGAATCCTACTTTTTGATTCAAGTAAGTGGTTTATCTTCTTCATTTTCCTGTTAAAATGCATGATTCTTGGCGTTTGTAGATGTTTTAGGGACTGTGCGCGTGGGATTAGCCCGGTAAACTCATACTTAGCTCGACATATTCATGCTTAGGATCGGCAAACGCATGTTTGTGGTCGGCATATTCATAGTTTTAGGTGATAAACTTCAGCGCTGCCCGGGGTCTTCATGATCCAGGGCGCCTGATTCATGATCGCGCCCGGTATGTTCATGGTCTTGGCCGTAGGCCTCATGATGTGGCTCGCCATACTCATACCTTGGGTCGACATGTTGGAGAGTGGCCGCGTAGTTGGTTTGAAGAAGAACACATCGAGTTTCAGGATGTCGGGGAGGCAACCACTCGTGTAAACTGACTATGTGGTCGTGCATGGGACGACGTGGTTTGTCGAGCGTATGGCTTCGTGCCCAATTGACTGGTTTCCCGTGCTCTGCAGGTAACCATGGCGGACGAGCCGTGCTCCTCCGGGCGCCACGATCGTGAAGAACAAAGTGCCGATGAGTCGGTCAGCTTGATTGATACTGTCGACGACCCTTTGCTGGATTGGGTGGGCGCCGAGCCCCGAGGGATCGCGTCGATCTACAGCCGGGGAGACCGAAATCCATATGCTGTCCTCGAAGCGGGCCAGGGCCAGCCCGACTTCCAAAAGAATTTCGTTGTCATGTGCCCGTCCTCCCATTCAAGGATCTGCTCGGTGTATCCAGAGTATAGCTTCGCGATGTACGAGATCGCGTTCAAAGATCTTGGACTGCAGCTGCCCTTCACTGATTTCCAGGTCGGGGTCTTCACTCACCTGGAGCTGGCCCCGTCCCAGCTACATCCAAACTCACTCGCCTTCATCCGGGCGTTTGAGCTGACGTGTCGCTATCTGAGGATCGGGGCGACCATACCGCTCTTCTTCTGGATTTTTCATCTGCAGCGCCAGTCTCGAGGAGGGAAACACAGCTGGGTCTCCTTGAAGCAGTCGAGGAGACTCTTCAAAATGTATATGGACTCCGTAAGGGGTTTTAAAGACAAGTGGTACGTTGTGCGGCCAGTTACCACCTCGGCTTTAGGATCCCTGTACGAGGAGGAGGAGCCCCTAAGCGATGATGACGGGGAGGCGGTTTTGGGCGACGATGGGAATCCTGTGATGGCCCGTACGGCTAAGTTCCCTGTGCACTGGATGTTCAGGCACTACGAGCATGGGACTGGTTACTACCACACTGCTGCCGGGGACATGTGCTCGGAGGACGAGGAGGCGTATGCCACACTTTGTCGGTTTGTCGATAGCTTCCACCCTGCCCGGTGGGCTACGAGGGAAGGGGACGATATCTTGGACGCAGAGGGTTACCCAATGTTTGAGTCCCGGCCGATTGATACTAAGGCACTCGTGGAGTGCCAGACGTACAGGCAGGCTGCCCGTCTGCTAGGTTGTTTATTGCTTGAATTTCTTTGCTCGTTATTTATTTATGAGCTTGCTTGATACTAACCCATCTTTTATTTCGTGCAGGTTCAATGGCCGGTCGACGGGAAAGGCTTTTGAAATTGTCCTGCGACCAGAAGCGAGGCAGGAGGGTCGTGAAGGCCCCCCAGGCGACGAGGATGGGCCCGCCACACAGTCCAAGTGCTCCTCAGCCGGTGAGGGTGGACTCGCCGCCCAGCTCGGGGGCCGCGTCGGATGGGACCCCAGAAGTTGAAGAGGTCGACCCTAGTGCCGTCCTGATGCAGAGGAAGAGGACCCGGGTGGAAAGTGGTCCGACTGTTGGCGAGGACGCCAGTGCTGTCAGGTCTTTCGCGTTCCCCCCTTGCTTCAAAGAGGAGGACTTCTTTGAGAGATTCCCTCTGACAGTGGTTGCCGACGAGGCTGAAGCTATAAAAAGGATGAGCAAAGAGGATCGGAAGATGTATCTGGCCGCCAGCATGGACGGGCTGGTGAAAATGGCCGAGATGGCCCTGGTGCTATCCGAGGAAGGGGGGGATCCTGTCCGTATCGAAGAACTCGAGCAGGAGAAAGCGGCCCTTACCTCGAGCTCGCGGAAGTTGAAGACCGCTCTGGAACGCTCCGAGGAGATGTTCCGCGAGCAGACGACGATGCTGGATGCTGAGAGGGAGATGTTGACCCTGGAGAAGGAAAAGTCGGGGAAGCTGGCTGAGGAGGGGGAGCTTCTCCGCGCGGACAGGGATCGTCTGGGGACCGAAGTCGGGCGCTTGGCCCAGCAGATCGAGGAAATGAACGTGGCCATGCAATCTGCCGAGGACGAGCCGGAGGACATAGCGGCTTTAAAGAGTCGGTCGGAGCTGGTCGCCCATATCCGGCTCCTCGAGGCAGATTGCGTCGGTGCTCTGGAGGAGGGGTTCGACTCCGCAGTCGGTCAGCTCTCCTTGTTGAACCCAGGTCTGGTCAATGAGGGTATAGGCCACACACATCAGATCGTGGATGGCGTGATCGTGCCCCCGCCCGACTCTCCAAGCGTCGACAATGATGGTTCTGGGGAAACCTGACTAGGATAGCGGGCTTGCGTGCCTTTGACATTTGTATTCTTTGGGCCTGCGTGCCCGTTTGTTGTACGTTATGAACATCGCCGGCCTTCTTGGTCGGTTTATAATTGCTTTGTCGCCTTCGGGCATTTTTATCTGAATGCTGTTTTACATTTTGAATGTTTTGCCCTTGCTTGAAATCTTATATATTTGCATAAAATTTTAGCCTAAGTCATGGGCCCGAGGCGTGCCTGTAAGTGGCTGTGATTTGGCGAGCGAGTCTGCCCGCCTTCCGTTTGTATACGTGCCCGGCCCTCTTTCGCTGGCCAGAGTCACCTAAGTGTTGTGCTCGAGGGGAGAGACTTCCCTTTGACCCTTTTAGATGGCCCGTCATTCTTGACGACTTGTCGGGCATTTGGAGCGAAGTTGCTCAGTCGGGCGTGAAGCCCGGTAGGGACTATTCGCCCTTGGCGTGAACTGCCCATCGTGAGCTGGGTGTTCTGCCTTATGGGTACAACGACGGTGGTGCTCGGTATAGCTGTCCACGTCGGGCACTATCGATCGTTATCGTTTGCCGTGCGATGCTGTGCGATTTGGCCGTATGTCGGGCTTGTACCTTAGCCTTTATACGAAGTCGGACGTTTTTCCTCGTTGACCGAGTGCGGGTGCCGTTGGTCGAGGGTCCCAGGTGTTGGTAGTTTCTAACTGTAGTACTGCTTTAGCTTAGTAGCGTTCCAGGGTCGTGGTAATGGCTCTCCGTCTAATTGCTCGAGGTAGTACGCCCCGGTACCCGTGGTGCCGTGGACGCGATAAGGTCCTTCCCAGTTCGCGGCCAGCTTCCCTTCGCGGGAATCTTTCTGGTTCCTGCGTAATACCAGACTGCCGATTTCGAACTCGCGCTTGATGACCTTGTCGTTGTGGCGTAGAGCCACTCGTTGTTTTAGGGTGGCTTCGCGCAGGGCTGCACCCGATCGGATTTCCTCGACTAGGTCGAGTTCATCCCTTAGTGCTTCTTCGTTCATTTCTTCGTCGAGGGGGTCCTCCGTTTGTCGGGATGGTTCCATGATTTCGACCGGGATGACAGCCTCGGTGCCATATGTCAGTCGAAATGGTATCTCACCCGTCGTTGAGTGGGGTGTGGTGCGGTATGCCCACAAGACGCTGTGGAGTTCCTCGACCCATCCTCTCTTGGCTTTGCCGAGCCGACGTTTGAGCCCTCGGAGGATGACTCTGTTCGCGGCTTCGGCTTGCCCGTTGGTCTGAGGGTGCTCGACTGATGTGAAATGTTGTTTTGTCCCCAGTTTGGTGACGAAGTCCTGGAACCCGTGGTCGGTGAACTGGGTACCGTTGTCGGTCACCAGGGCCTGCGGAATTCCGAACCTAGCGAGGACGTTTCTTTTGTAGAAACGGAGGATATTGTGCGAGGTGATTTTTGCGAGGGCCTCGGCCTCGATCCATTTTGTGAAGTAATCCACGGCGACGATGAGAAATTTGTTCTGGTAGGTTCCTTGCACGAAGGGCCCGAGGATGTCCATGCCCCACCAGGCGAACGGCCACGGGGACGACAATATGCTCAGCTCGTGCGGGGGGATGAGGTGCATATCCCCGTGCTTCTGGCACTTGTCACATTTTTTTACGTGTTCCTTGGCGTCCTGTTGCATCGTCGGCCAGTAGTATCCTGCTCGAAGGGCTTTCCGTGCCAAGGATTTACCGCCCATGTGCTGGGCGTTGATCCCTTCGTGTATCTCCCGTAGTACGTCGGGGATGGTGGATTCGTCGATGCATTTCAGGAGGGGGATGGAGAATCCTCTTCGGTACAGTTTCTGCTCGAGAACTACGTAGGAACATGCTCGTCGCTTGATAATGGCATCTTCGGCCTGGTTCGACGGGAGTTCTCCTTTTGTCAGGAAATTATAAACCGGGGTCATCCAGGACGTGGCATCCCCGATGGCATGGATCTCGACTGTAGTCGGGGGTGGTTCGATACTTGGACGTGCTAGAGATTCCTGGATGACGGATTTATTTCCGCCCTTCTTTCGTGTGCTCGCAAGTTTGGACAATATGTCTGCCCTCGTGTTTTGCTCGCGGGGAACATGAGAAATTTCTGCTCGTACGAACTTTGTCATGTGTTTTTTGACTAAGTTCAAATACTCGATGAGGTTGTCGTTTTTGGCCTGGTAGCTCCCCTGTACCTGAGAGGCGGCGAGCTGGGAGTCGGTGTAAATCTGTACCTCGCGGGCTCCCAGGTCCTCGGCTAGTCTCAGTCCTGCGAGCAGGGCTTCATATTCTGCCTGGTTGTTTGACGTCGGGAAGGAGAGAACTAAGGAGTGCTCGATTACTACGCCCTCTTCTTTTTCCAAGAGGATTCCTGTGCCGCTTCCGGACGAGCTGGATGCTCCGTCGACGAAGATGGTCCACTTGTGTGCTTTCCCCGAGGGAAGGTCGTGAGTGGTCATTTCCGCGACAAAGTCGGCCAAGGCCTGTGCTTTCAGGGCTTTCCTGCTTTCGTACTGAATGTCGAATTCAGAGAGTTCCAAGGACCACTTCAGCATCCTGCCCGCCATATCTGGCCGACCCAGGAGTTGTCTCACCGGCTGATCGGTTCGCACGATGATGGTGTGGGCTAGAAAGTAATGCCTGAGCCTCCTCGCAGCATTGACGAGGGCCAGAGCAACCTTTTCTATCTGCTGGTATCTGCTTTCGGGCCCTTGTAGGGATTTGCTCGTGAAGTAGACAGGTTTCTGCCCGTCGGGGGTCTCGCGGACAAGAGCTGCGCTGATGGCTTCATTTGAAACGGCCAGGTATAAGTACAGCGGTTCCCCGTCGTCGGGTCGAGATAGTACGGGCGGCTGAGACAAGCTTTGCTTTAGGTGGCGAAGTGCTTGCTCGCATTCTTCATTCCATTCGAAGGCCGCTTCCTTTCGAAGGAGTTTGAAGAAGGGGAGGGCGTGCTGAGCGGACTTCACGACGAAGCGGGACAGCGACGTAAGCATGCCGTTCATGATTTGTATCGACTTCTTCGACGTCGGTGTTGGGAGGTCAGAGAACGCCCGGAATTTGTCGGGGTTGGCTTCAATCCCTTGTTCTGTTAGATAGAATCCAAGGAATTTTCCTGCCTTAACCCCGAACGTGCATTTCTCGGGGTTAAACCTCATTTTGCATTGTCTTGCTTGGGCGAAGACTGTCTTGAGATGAGCTGTGTGATCGGTGTCTGCTCGGGATTTGACGATCATGTCGTCCATATATACCTCGAGCATGTCGCCGATCTGTTTGTTGAAAACTCTGTTCATTATGCGTTGGTAAGTTGCTCCGACGTTTTTTAGTCCGAAGGGCATTACGTTGTAGTAATAATTGCCCTAGCTGGTCATGAATGCCGTGCAGCGTTTGTCGCCCAGAGCCATTAGGATTTGGTTATATCCCGAGTAGGCGTCCATGAACGACAAAGTTTTGTAGTCGGTCGAGTTGTCGACCAGCATGTCTATGTTAGGTAAGGGAAAAGCATCTTTCGGGCAAGCCCGGTTGAGATCGGTATAGTCAACACACATTCTCCATTTTCCATTATTCTTTTTCACAAGTACAACATTTGACAGCCAGGTGGAATACCGGGCTTCAGAAATAAAATTTGCCTCTAGGAGGTCTTTTACAGCTTTTTCAGCAGACTCTGTTTTTTCTGGAGACTGCCTACGCCTACGTTGTACTACGGCCTTGGCGGCTGGATCAATGGCGAGGTGGTGACAGGCGACCTCAGGGTCGAGTCCGGGCATCTCTGCAGCGCTCCAGGCGAAGAGATCAGCATTCTCGCGTAGACAGGCCTTGATTTGCTTCCTGGCCAAGTCAGGGAGGTCTTTACCAATCTTCACTCCCTTGGTCGGGTCTGTGCCGAGGGGAACGAGTTCAAAATCCCCGTCCGGAATTGGTCGGAGTGGGATTTGCTCGCTGCCGGATGGCTCGTCCTGATCGAAGCGAGCGTCGAGGGCTATGGAGTCGACCTTTGGTGGGGCCTTCTGGACTTCTTCCTCGGGGGATGCTTTCCTGTCGGGCTCCTGTTTTGTCCTTTTGGCGGGTCTGGTCCCTACGTCGACGGTATCCCGTCCCTTAGAAGCAGCATTGAAGCACCTACGGGCAGCGGCTAGGTCTCCTTGGATGGTGGCTACCCGTGCCCTTTTGGTGTAGAACTTCATCTTCAGATGGACGGTCGAGGGCACCGCCGTCAGCTCCGCCAGTGTCGGTCTCCCCAAGATGCAATTGTATAGAGACGGGCAGTCAATGACGAGGAAGCGGACCTTAACCTGTCTCGTAGCCGTTCCTTCGCCGAACGTAACCAGGAGCTCGACATAACCCCAAGGTTTGGAAGTCGATCCGTTGAAGCCTTGTAGATCCGACCCCACATACGGAGAGAGATGTGAGTCATCCAGTTGTAAGGTCCGGAACAGCTGGCTGTACATCACGTCGAAGGAACTCCCTTCGTTGACCAGGATGCGATGCACGTCAAAATTGGCCATTTTTGCCCTTATCAGTAAGGGGATGACCGCGTTCGGGGCTCCGCCGGGGAGTTCTTCGAAGTAGAAGGTGATGGGCTCTGACCTGCCCTTCACCCTTTCGAACGTTACAGTTTGCGGGGGAGCTATATCGACCAGCTCGTCCAACTTCCTCTTGGCTAAATTGATGGTGAGGTCGTTGAACCTGCCCCCGTTGATGACCATGGCGGAGGGAAAGTATTCCCACCTGCTGTGCGTTGTCAGGGGCTCCTGCAGGAGCTCGGGAATGTCGAAATCCTCGGGCCTGGTTATCGAGAAGGCGGTCTGGATAGGCACCGACACGTCTGATGGTCGGGCGTCTTCTTCGGGCTCCTTGGTTTCATGGGCGTCACGACGAGGAGCGTCGTTTCGCCTGTACTGCGCGAGCCTCCCTCCTTTGATGAGGGTTTCAATGGCGTCCTTGAGGTGGACGCAGTCCTCTGTCAAATGGCCATGACTCCTATGGTACTGACAATATTTATTTTTATCTGCCCCTGGCTTGGCGGGAGCTGGCCGGGGATGCTTGACGCCGCTGTCCTTGAAGTCTGTACTGGCACACTCCGCCAGGATACGCTCGCGGGAAGCTGTGAGCGGAGTGTACTCGGTGAAACGGCCCGAGGGGCCCCTTTGCTCCCGGACTTCCCGGGGTCGGTCTTCTTTCCTTTTCTCCCCCGTACGTCGGGGAGGAGCCTCTTGTCGTGAGCTGCTGCTGTTGTTTGGACCCCGAGCCCTCGAGTCTCGGGCCCTGTTGGCAGCTTCCCTCTCCTCGTAGTCCATATATGCTCGGGCCTTATCGAGGAGGGAATCAAAAGTCGGAGGTGGCTCAATACCCACAGCCTTTCTGAATTCTGTGCCGGGGAGGAGACCCCTCTCCAGCAAGTATCTTTTCATATGGTCCGTGCAGGGGACCTGTATTGCTTCTCGGTTGAAGCGGTTGATGAACTCCCTCAAGGTTTCATCCTGTCTTTGGATGATGGCCTCGAGGGTCGCCTCGGTCTTCGGATGGCGCCGAGAAGCTGTGAAGGAACTGATGAACTGGTTCTTCAGGTTCCGCCACGACGTGATTGAGCCCGGGGCGAGTCCTTTATACCAGTCCATGGCCGCTTTCCTGAGAGTCGTGGGGAAAAGACGACACTTGATGGGCCCCCCGACATTATGATAGTGGAGCATGGCTTCGAACCCGTCAATGTGGTCGACCGGGTCCGCAACTCCGTCATACTCCTTCAGATGTGGGGGCTTCTCCATGCCCGGGGGGATGGGTGCATCCATGATGGCATGCGACAGGGGACCGCGGGGGTCGTCCTCGTCGCTCCTCTCCGGAGAAAGAGATGGGGACCTGTAGTTTTGTCTGGCACGGTGGTTGTGCTGAGTTTCCCTCGAGCGTGATGCTCGGTGGTTGAATGTCACACGCCCGTCCCCGGCGTGCCTCTTGTCGTGCCTTGACGGGTCGCGATTGGGTTCTCCGGCAGGGATGGCGGGCTGTCTCTCATAGTAGGGCCGCCTCTGCTTTGGCCGGGGAGAGGGGCTCCTGGAGTTCTCCCTGTATTGTCTCCGTGGGGGAGAAGGGTGTCGAACTTCTGTGACCCGAGGAGGTGGAGAATGTGGCCTTCGATGCCTCCTCGGGGGTCGTCGGTCATCTTCAAGTGCCCTTAGTCTTTCTCCTTGGGCGAAGATGAGATAGTTTGTCTGATTAATGGCCGCGAACAGTGCCTGAGTCGTGGCATCTGCCCCGGCGGGGATTGGGACTTCGTGGAACCGGGCAGCTCTGTAATGAGCGAGAGCTACCGGGTCGTCTTCAAGTGGTGGTGGGATCGGGGAGGATGATGCAGTAGCCCCGTCCCTGTAGGAGGAAGTTCCAGGGGCGGTCGTCACAAGAATGGTACTGTGGTCGGGATCACCGGGGTTATCGAGGTGTCCATTCTTGTCCGTGGTGCCGTTATTAGTGTCGGCGACACGGACGTGCTGCTCGTCGCGAGCTGGATCAGCCATGACAGGTAGTTGAATTGAGCTTTGGTCTTTAGAGTTGTTCGTTAGACGGGGAAGCTAGTTTCCCACAGACGGCGCCACTGATCTGACCTGATCAGAAATGGACCGTCACGGCTGGCTCCGAGCAGAAAGCTTTTTGAACAAAGTGGGGGGGGGGGGTACCTGCAAGGCACTCCGATGCTGAAGTAAGTAGGAGTACGAGCAGATAATAGCAAGTGTAAGGTTAGAATGATGAATACCTGACCCTCTGGAAGCAGAGGGTATTTATAGCCCCCAGCGCTGGGCCAAGGTTCCTTCATTGGGCCGGGCAGGTTTGGCCCAATGGAGGAACTGCCAGGTTCTACGTGCGTAGTGGGGACCTGCACGTGGTTCCCTTCCTGGATGTTCTGCGTGAAGTGCGGGCGGACGGAGACGCGGTCTTTTCGGGGTATCGTTGGGGGAACAGTGGACTGAGTCTACCCTAGCTGGGGTGCTCGAGGTAATGTCGAGCTGGACCTCAGGATGTGGTGCTGGACCGCAGCATGTCGAGCTGGAGGTGTGCTGTCGAGCCTGCGATAACCCGTCGGGCACGGTCGTACTCTTTGGTCGGCGTGGCCCTTGTAAGTCCATTTGGACTGGGCCTTTGCAATGCTTTTGGGCCTGTCGGGCCCAGTCCAGAACATTTATGATTTTATCTTGGTCAGCAAGTCCACAAACTCTGACCAATGAGAAATATGTTTTGTCAATATGTGACAAATCAGAAAGTGATAAATCATGTGATTTTGTTGTTTTTATATTTTATATAATTTTTTGACTATTTTTTAATTAAATATTGAAAAAGGTGAAAAAAACTATTTTGAAAATTTATTAATTAAAAAATACGAAAATAATAATTTAATAATAAAAAAGTGGGTTTTTGGGAAGATTTATACCAATTGATATTTGATTAAAATTTGGAGGACAAAATTGTAAGTGTTTGGTTGTTGGCATTTTTTTTGTTGGTAAAACCAGTTGTGTGAATGTCATGACTGATGTCATAACATTCAGGGATACAAGGTACATTCTGCAGAAAAAGAATGTCATACAGGAGCTACTCAATATGAGTGTTTAGCTGATCATTAAGCAATGATCATATTTATTGCATTCTACCAAAATCAGTAAACAGGATTCTTGTTGTCATATCCAATGTTAAGACATCCTGTACTGATCTAACATTTGTGCATATTTGTTATTCCTGAGAATTTTCAGGAATCTGGTTTATACAGTCCAGATCAGATTCTCACGTGGACACTAGGTTAACTCTGCTTAACCCTAATCTGGTTGTTAAAGACCTATGACCAAGTCTTGAGGTTAACCCTAGCTATTTTAGTGGAAGCCATAACTGAAGAATAGCTGCCTATATATTCCTCATGAAGACTGTTGGTGAAGCACACCTTTTGACAGAAGATCAATAAGGGATTGTATAGTTGTAACTACTGTGATCCAATCAATTATCATTGTGATAAGTGACTTGGAGTAGGATTTGATTGTAAGGGTTGTGTATCACTCAAAGCTTTGAAGCACGAGTGTTTGTGTCACTTGATTAAAGCTTTGAAGCAAAGTCAAGTTAGGGTTGTGTATCACTCAAAGCTTTGAAGCAAGAGTGTTTGTCACTTGATTAAAGCTGTAAAGCAAAATCAAGTGTGTGTACTGAAGAGTATCTTCATAATTTTATTAATCAATAGTTTAGTATCACTGTTGTGATTGAGGGGGAGTGAGCATGAACTCAGGTTTAAGTTGATCTTAGATTGAAGTTGCATTGGGTAGGTCTTAAGTGAAGGAGATAAACTGGTTGGTTTATTCCTAAATTAATATCTCTTATAGTGCATTTCCTCCCTGGCTTGGTAGCCTCCAGAATAGGTGTTGTTACACACTGAATTGGGTAAACAATTGATTGTGTTCTTTACTGCTTTTAAAATTACTGTCTTGAAGTGTGTCAGATACGGTGTCATAACATTCACTGTGACATTGAGTATCTGCTGCCAGAATTTCAAAAATTATGAACCTAGACACTTTTGTGATTTTTTCTCAATATTGTGATTGATTTGATGATTAATAAAAATTGATTTTGAAAGATTTCAATTATTTTTAACACCTTGACTATTAAGTGTATAAAATCAAATATTTTAAAAAATAATTTTAAAATACCCTTAAAATAGAAAACGAAAATAATAATGAAATAATTGAAAAATCACCTTTTTATCCTTTTTATTAAAAAAACACACAAAAGAATATAAATACTAAAAAATAGTGTAATAGGACTTGAACTCAAGACCTTCTACTTGAAAGCCATACTCCCTTATCAACTATGCTATGTCATTCTATTCGAGAGAAAAAGGCTCATAGAAGCATATGAAGGTGGGCAAATATTTTTCTATTTTAAAAATACAAATAATTCAAAGTAAATTATTATATATTTTAAATAAGCAAAAATAAATTATTGTTAAACAAAATGTGAGTGCCCAAAAAATTTATGAAACCAAGTTTAAAAATAATTTGAATATTTTAAAAATAGGGCAGACAAATTTGGGGTATGATAGTTGCCTCTATTTAATTACTCTTTGATTGAAGCGTCTGAGTATACGAAGTTTCACACATTCGGATCAGAGAGTTATTAAATAATGAAAGACCCCAAAATTTGGATCAAAGATTATAAGGATACATTGTACAACGTTCCTAAGAGTACGGAAAAATAGGTAAAGATGATGATGTATCATCCTACCAGAGTTAGAGCAAAAAGTGAGATTGACCTAGATATGACAATGCGGACAACTCGTCAATACCTAGAAAAGAGATAGTAGATTTTGAATATTTACCGTAACCTAGGAGGTAAATAACACAAGTTTAAAAGTTGACTTACTAACACTTTGAGACTAACATAGTAAGCTTATAACGCAAATTTTGTCTATTCATCACGGCCTAGGGGATAAATAAAACAGAGTTGATAATCTATTGATGCATGGATACTTAACACAATGAATTATATTGCAGAGAGACAGATAACTTATTGCTGCTTCGAGACTAACATAATGAGTTATATCGCAAATTTCGTATATTTACTACAACCTAGGGAGTAAATAATACAAATATAAATTTGTGTATTTATCACGACCTAGAGGATAAATAACACAAACCTGATAATTCATTCTCGCTTAGAGACTGACACAATGAACTATAGATTTTCGCATAATTCTTTATGACATAATTCTTGAAGCATTGGAAAGACAAGGTCACAAACTTTACAATGTTCCAATAAAGACTTCACTTGGATAATTGAGCACAAATTTATTTTCATTTGAAATCGTGAAAAACAAACTGATCTTGGTACTTAGAAAAAATTCTAAGTGTTGAGCTTCAAAATGACCTATATTGTTCTTCAAAGTTACAAGCTCTTCCACACACAATTGAATCTTGATCTTTGAGGATGAAATGGAATAGACTCTTCAAATTGAATTGTGAAATTGAGATCACTCAAAAATTATAAAATTTGAAAGAGTTATGGACTTTGGAAGATGATGAAATTTTCTTGAGGAGTCCATGGATGACCTATAATCTTTTCAATTCTTTAATGACTTTCCAAGAATTTTTAAGCCTTGGAACTTGAAACACAGTTGTAGTACACACCCTTAAGTTTATTGTGGAAAAATAATGAGCTCAAGGAGATAAAAATTGACCATGTTATGATCCTTGGAAGTCACTTTAGAGAATCTAAGAGATTTTTCAAAGGACTTGTAATCTTCTTCCAACTTTAATGATCTTCCATTCAAAATTGACCTTAGATCCTTGAAGAGAAGTTGTTAAGGACTCTTTAAAGAGAATCGTGGCTTTGGAACCAACTCAAAATCTCAAAAGTTGAACAAGATATAGTCTTTGGAAATCAACCAAGCCTTACTCAGAAAGTACAAAAGTGACTTGCAACCTCTTTCAACTTTTGATATTTGTCCTTGTAAAATTGAATCTTGTCATGTGAAGAGCAGTTATTGTAAATGATGATAAGAATCAGTAGCAAAAATAACCACTTCAAAATATTAAGAATTGAGAGAATTATGCACTTGTCATCATAGAACTAAGGACTTGTCCAATTAGGTCAAACTACTTGAATCAACTTTGCATCTTTTGAACTTTCCTTGCAAACTAAATCATTATGAATCAAATTAGCCCTTACAATGGTGTTATTTTGAATCACTCTTAATGATGGAGCTTATATCCCAATGAAACTTGTTGAAGAAGGCATGGAAATAAACACATGAACCTATGAATTTTCTTGATGAATCCAACTATTCTCTTTGAGACAAGTTTGATCTATTAAGTTGAGAGTACTCTTTAGACCAAATAATTTTAATGCCATGACCATAGCTTTTAATTTTAAGCTTTTGAAATCCATTGAATAATCAGTTGGCTGATGATCAACCTTCAAAACCCTAGGGTAGATGGTGAGATGGATATAATTGTGTCAACACCTACAATATAAACATACAAGGAAAACATATATACATATTTTGATGTTAGTTAAGAATAAGATGCACATGTACAAGATACACAATTCAAGGTGCTTGGTGATCCCTAGAGAGAAAACTTTCAGATAGAAGAGAGAACCAACCCTAATGTGTGATCTTGGTGTATTATGATGATGTGGAGTGATGTAGGATCTTAGGGGGAAAATGGGATATAACAGCCATCCACAATGATGAGAGCATATACGTTTTCGCATAAACTTATGTTTCTAGATGGGCCAAAAAGGTCCATGGGAAGCTGATGTAAGGGTCGATCAATAGAAACTATATTTTTATATTTAAAAGCGGCAATTACTTTCTTCCCTTTTTGACATGCATCACATAATATTTTCTTTTGAAAACACAAGTTTGGAAGTCCGTATACAAGATATTTTCGAACCAACATATTTAAGTGGTCCATGTCGATGTGTGCTATTCTCCTATGCCATAAGCAATATTCATCTTCGTTACTTAGGATATATACACCAGTTGAAGGAATTTTGTTTAAATTCACTATGTAGGTATTTCCACTTCTTGAGCTAGTAAATAGAGTTTCATTTGATTTTGATTTTATGAGCTTGAAACTAGAAGAATCAAATGTTACATTGTTACATTTGTCACACATTTGAATAATGTTGAGCAAATTATGCTTAAATCCTTTTAACAAGAAGACCTCCCCAATCCTTGGATTTTGGAACTTACTGATGGTACAAAAATATAGTATTTTCCCCATATTATTATCTCCAAATGAGACAAATCCTCATTCTTTGAGAAATAAGGTGGATAATAAGTTTTTGACACCTGTCATATGCTTTGAACAACTGCTATCAAGATACTATTTAGTGTTTGAGACTGTAAATCATTCCTACAGAAAAATGTTAGTTCTTAACTTTAGGTACCTATATCATCTTGGGTCGTTGTTAGTTAGTTTCATAAATAGTTTTCATTCTTGTCTTAGATACATATTCATTTTCAAAGTTAGATGACATTTTATCTTTGTGTTCACAATATTTCTTATAGAAGTGTAATATGGAATGTCCTTATTTGCTTTGGCTTTTCCTTATAAAAGAGAACATGGCTACGCGACCTTCTTTATTGCAATATTTGTTTTTTTAATGCTTAATAATGAGTTATGCTCTTGGTTCTACATATGTTCTCAAAGTTTTGCTTATTGTTCATAACCTAATATGGATTTGTTGTATGGGGCTCTTTGATTTCCTAACAAGACTTCTTGGTTATCTCTCCCTTTGGTGAATTTTAATAGTATGTTCTGAAGATCGCATACTTCATTTTTTAAGTTGTTACAACTATTAAACATGTCAGGTTCTTCATTTGAAGTGGACGGATTTTGATTGAAGTTTTCTTCCTTATCTCTAAGGTGTTATATTTCCTTTTTTAGGGTTTTATTTTTAGTTTCAAGAGAAGAGGTAAAATCCTTGGATGTAGAAATAATTTTCTCTAGTTTGGTTGTTTTGTTCATTAATTTATTACATAATCTAAATAAATCATGATAGGAAAATTGAGAGGTTACCTCACCATCTCGATGTTTTATCATCAGACACATGTTGCCTTTTTCTTCTTCATTATCCGAGGATTCCATATCATTATCTTCCAATGCGATATATACTTTCTTATTCTTCTTGATCTGATTTTTTTTTGAAATTTTGATTTACCGTTTTCAATAGAGGACAATAAAGTTTGATATGTCATTTCTTTCCTCAATTGTAACATGTTGGAGTGAATTATTTTTCTTCATATTTTTGTTGTTCTCTGATTTCTTTTTCTCATACTTCGTAAATCTCTTGAAGTTCTTTACTATGAGGGCCATGTCAACATCTAAGTCAGATTTTTTAGCTTTGAGTGTTAGACTCTAGTTTTTATTTTCTCCTTCTTCATATATGGCAAGTCTTTTGAGTTTTTTTCATGCTCCTGCAATTTGCCAAAAAGAGTGTATAGTCGCCAAATCCTTATATTCACAAATCGAAGTGACTTTGGGTTTCCATCCATGGTTCAAGCATCTAAGAATTTTTATGACTGATTCCACATTTGAGAATGTTGTCCCTATAGTTCTCGTATGACTCACGATGTGAGTGAATCATGTTTGCATTTGATTTATGTCATCTTCAGGTTTCATCTAAAGAGTTCATACTCATAGATTAATGTGTCCAACCTTACCCTCTTTACCTCAGTAGTACCTTCATGGGTAATTTGGAGGATGTTCCACAGTTCTTTAGCAATTTTGCAGTGAAAAACTCACAAGAACTCATCAAGACTGAGTGTAGTGGTGATGATGTTCTTAGCTTTCAAACTGTATTACACATCTCTTTGTTTTGTTTGGACTAGTCCTTTTCAGCTTTATCCACTACAAAACTATTAACATCGCATGTAGGGACAAATGGTCATTCTTTCACAGTCTTCCAAATACCACAATTCGTTCCTTCTATGAAAATTTTCATTTTCTCTTACCACAAACTATACCCTTCTCCATTGAAGGATGAAGGTTCGTTTAATGACTAGCTTGAAGACATTTTTCCTCCTGAGAAGATTAGTCCTTAATAAGAGTTAGACTCTTATGCCACTTATTGGACAAGTGTCTTCAAGCACAAGAAGGGGGAATCAATTAATTGTTTTATTCAAAATCTGTGATTAATTTTAACCTTTCTCAATTAATATCTTATTAGTAATTTTTAGGTGAGCAATCACAACAAAAATAAAACACTAAAAGTAAATTAGAGAAAATAAAATGATAGGGTTAGAAAGATTGCACCAGAGATTTATATAGGTTTACTCGAACAGTAGCCTAGTCATGTTCCTAAGAGGTTTTCTTGAGAGTTTCACTATAAACTTTGAGCTTTTGAAGGTTATACCCTCGAACCTTTAATATAATATGATCATAAGATTTTAACAGGCTTATCCCCAACCAAATGACATCTTTTATCCCAGGCTGAACTATTGAATCGTTTCGAGATTTATGGCGGATCTCAATAACCATAACAATTTTTTCCCCCAAAGCTTAATAAACCAATAACATAGATTTTATAAAGGTTGATCTCAAGAACCAAACTCAATCTCTTAAAGATATCGCACCCTTAAGAATATAAACAACCAACACGACCACTTCAAAATTATCTTGCTCACGAGTAAAGCTTCACTTAATAGAACTAAGACAATCAGAAGTGAGTAAAAATATTTTGAGAGAGAGAGAGAGAGAGAGAGAGATTCCCCAAAAATATGAAAATATTGGAGAGTGGCGTCATTTGAAATAAGGGCGAGCCTCTCTTATAATGTAGTTGAAAAATAAAATAAAAAAGAAATAATATATAGGCCGAATTGATTATCTATTCGGTTGGATAAATACTCCATTCAATTGGACATCTCAGAATCGATGGTAAAATAAAAATAAAAATAATTGAATATAAATTTATTCCAAAACTTTAATGTGATGTCTTTATTGATTTTATAATCCATTATCACTCTTATAATCTTTTAACATAGTGCCCCAATCAATCAACTTAATAGACTTGCTAGATTTCCACCCCTAGCTCCAACCTAGATTCCCCAGTATTTCCAAATAGATGTACTAGTATGCAATAAAAACTTAATTTACCAATGGTTGAATTCTTGGATGAATTTTAATTGGTTGATTTCTGTTATTGTTGTTGATATTGTTGTTGTTGATTGATGGGTGAAGAAATTTCATGATCGTTTGGATTCATCATTGTTGATTGATGGGTGGAGAAACTCAGTTTTGAAAGAATAAGTAAAGTTTTTGGAGTTTTCTACTAATACCATAATACAACATGAATTCTGAATTAGATGAACATGCATTTAAGCTTACTTATCTCATTGAATCATTTCCTAAATATACATAACATGGCAGCCACTTATAGTAGGCTTGTTGGAAGAGGATAGAAAAATAGTTGCAACCTACATAAAGAACTTAGTGCGATTAACATAACTCACTTAGTGAAAAAGTATATCGGCTATAAAGAAACATAATGGCTAGTAAGATACATAGATTAGTTTTCAATGAAATACAAACAAAAATAACATTTGTAATTAAAAAATTGCTTGTTTTTACATGTGGTCAAGATTTGGCTATATATAATAAATGATGATCATTAAACAATAATCAAATAAAAATAAAAATAAAAATGCTAAAACAAATTTAAAATATTAATTCATAGGCATAAAATAAAACTTACTCACATGTACTCAATCAAATAACTTTTCTAGATTAGTTTTTAAAATGTTTATAGTGTGATTTAATTAAATATTTCATCTATATCACTTGTTTAATAAGACTCTCTTTAGTAAAATTAACAGTTGATTGATAAATTAGTTAATAATATATAATTTATGATTGACGAATAATGACCGATAGTTTATAGTTTATAATTATTTATTGATGGTTGATAGTTGATAAGTTAATTGAAATATTTAATAAAATTAAAGATTCAACTAATTTATAAATACAAAATGACATAAAAATATTTAATATATAATTATTTTATTTTAAATTAAAGTAAATTTAAAAAATAATAAACTATAAATTAAATTAAAATATATTTAAAATAATATTTAAGAAATAAACTATAAAGACATAATGGAAAAAACATTACTAAATAAATATAAATTTATAAGCTATAAAATGTGTGTTTTCAAATAAAGGCAAAATGTAAGAAGAAGAAAAAAATGGAGTAAATATAATGTCTAAATATCTTTTTGTAATGAAGGATTGGGATTGGGTTTGTCATCCATCAGCTGTTTTCACATTGCTTTTATCCATCTCTTTAAAATGGACCCCACTTTTGGAAAATCATGGTTCTTGGAACTCATCTTATTTTTTTCCTCATTCACACCCCCCTAGCCCCCTTGGCCTAATCTCTTCCCCCACATAACGACAAAAACCTCACAACCATAAAACCCCTTCCTTTCTCCCAATCCCAAAAATTTCAATCCTCCTCAACAAAACATGGTAACCCCACAGTCTAATCTTCCCCCAGGTTTTAGGTTCCACCCTACTGATGCAGAACTCATTCTTCACTATCTTAGAAAAAAAATTGCCTCTATTCCTTTACCTGTTTCCATCATTGCTGAAGTTGATATTTACAAATTAGATCCTTGGGAATTACCAGGTTTCTAAAATTTTATTTCTAATGAGTTTTACACAACTATTAATTAAGTTGGTTTAATTAGACTTTGTCAGTTTCTTATATTTAATAATGTGTGGTGTGGAATATTAATTAATTTTTGTTGTTGTTTTTCAGCCAAGGCTTTGTTTGGTGAGAAAGAATGGTATTTTTTTAGTCCTAGAGATAGAAAGTACCCAAATGGTGCAAGGCCAAACAGGGCAGCTGCTTCAGGGTATTGGAAAGCCACTGGAACTGATAAGACAATAGTTGCATCATTGCCATGTGGAGGAAGGTCACAAGAGAATATTATTGGTGTCAAAAAGGCACTTGTTTTTTACAAAGGAAAACCTCCAAAGGGCATTAAAACTAATTGGATCATGCATGAATATCGCCTTGTTGATAATAATAAACCAATTAAACTCAAAGATTCCTCCATGAGGGTAAGCGCCTCATTACTATAAGAGTCATATATGATTGTCATATCATGTCTCAATGACTATGTTCTTCTATGTTTTTTTGATTAATGTTATTGTTTTTACAGTTGGACGATTGGGTATTATGCCGAATTTATAATAAATCAAAATGCGCGTTATCATCAACGGAGTCAGAATCAATAATAGGCGAAATAGAACACGTGGACGATACGTTATTCAAAGAAACTCATTTTCCAATCACAAAGAACACAACACCTCCTCACCAAAACACACTCATGTCACAAAAATCAGTCTCTTTCTCAAACCTATTAGATGCTATGGACTACTCCATGTTAAGCAATTTCTTATCAGAAAACCATTCCAACAATCCATCAGGAATTGGAACAAGTTCAAACTTCAACAACACTGAAAACTTTAACCAACAACAACAATCTTCCCAAATCAACACCAACAACAATTACATGTCACAAAACAAGAATCCTTTAAAGCACCATCTTTCAAACATAGATGAGGACAACAACATGTTATTGTACCCATCAAAGAAATTCTTGAGCTCCTCTTGCAATTTCTCTAACATCAATACACAATATGAAAGCTACCTCATGAAGCAATCTTTGATGAATCAACAATTGGTTTTAGGTCCTCATCATCAATATCAAGGATAATCCAAAATACCACACAAAAATTAAGTGATATTAAAAAAAAATTATTAGAAAATTCAAATAGTTATGTAAAATTTCTAGAAGTTGAGCCCACAGAAAAACGCCAATGGGAGCATTTCATTAAGAATTACTACTAATTTTCTATTCTAGTACTAGTACAAAAAATAGTGTGTGTTTTTCTTTTTTTTTTTTCATTTTTAGTTTGTGCTAGAAATTGAAGGATGGATTAGGACTTGTTTGTTTGGAGTCAAAAGAAAGATTCTGCAATTGAAGACTCAATAAATTGTGAAAAGAAAATATTAAAGTTTTATGACCAATTAGAAATAGTCGTGTACAAAAAGTTGATTTGTTCATGTATTGGGTTTGGCAACTTAGCTTTATGATATATACTATACTATGTAGATAAGTATTGTATTCATTGTTATTATATTTTTGCCACTTTATTCCTTAAAATACATTATTCACATACTTTGAACCATTACATACGTACACTATTGAAGCAATATGAATTGAACAAGTAAATAAATAAATAAATAAATAAATAAATAAATAAATAAATAAATAGTTTTCTTTGACAGATTTAAATAAATATATTAATTGAATAGTATTCAATTAAAAGTATATAAAGTTTACCTTTTGTTTCAATAAAAAGATTCCCTTTCACGCCAACTTTGTAACATTCTTTCAATATTTTATTATCTTATCTTCCAAAAATGCCAAGTCCAACTTATTTGTATTATATTTAGACTTTAGAGTATGTAATAGCCAAGTCGAACATTGATGCATTCACATTTTGTGATCACAAAAAAAATGAGAATTTTTTTATTCAAAAAGTGCATGCATTTGCAGTGTGAAAAAGTTTTTATGGTTACTCTTTCATAATTTGTGTATTTTTAAATAAATAATAGTGTGATATGATTATATAACACTACCCAAAAACAACCAAAGTTTATTATGTTATATGGATGAATTTTTATTATAATATTTTATTCAAAATTATGTTTTTATCTAAATCAAGATCAACATCTTTTTTTAATAGTTTTTGTAAATTTTCCTTCATCTATAAATATTTGATTTTTCTCTACTTTTATATATATATATATATATATATATATATATATATATATATATATATATATATATATATATATATATATATATATATATATATATATATATATATATATATATATATATATATATATATATATATATATATATATATATATATATATATATATATATATATATATATATATAAATGTTCAAATTATTTGAATTAATATAGGTGTTATCCCAATACACTCTCTCTTTAATATTCTCATTTCTAATTTTATGTCTAGCTTTATCACGCATCTAACACAATATCTTCTTCTCTACTATATTAATTTTATTTTTGTGTAGATTAACCGATCAACATTTTATCATATAAAACATCGTAAATCTTATCTCAATTTGATTAAATTTTTCCTTCAACTTAAGATATACTTTTGTATCTCCAACTTAAGATGTACTTTCTATCATTTTTATATTACCAACCCAAAATATTTAAACTACGCGATTTATAAGTGATATGGTCTCTAACTTTCAACTTGATGTTAGAAATACTTATCCATTTAGTTAACTTACATTTCATATAGGCAAAAACCAAATGTTTCTAAATCTCATCTCTATGTTTTTATTGGTTCATTTAAATTCTCATTCAATCTTCTTTATAGAACTATATTATCTACAAAAATACACGTCTCAGTATTAACTTTGAGATATATTTAATAAATACATTCAAAATTAAAATATAAAAATTAAAACTCATAATCAAACATTAATACAAATTTATTAAAATAAAAAAATCGGTTGTCTCACCATCCTATGACCCCATGCTAGTTGATACTCTTTATGATTGTATGTCACTATATAAAAACATTGTAATATATATATATATATATATATATATATATATATATATATATATATATATATATATATATATATATATATATATATATATATATATATATATATATATATATATATATATATATATATATATATATATATGGGTGTTCGTGGTCCGGTTTGGATCGGTTTTGAGACAAAATATCATCCGATCCAAAAATATATAAAGCATACGGTTTGGTTTGGTTTTCGGATGACAACAAGAAAAATCCAATCCAATCCAATTCAATTTATACGGTTTACTTCGGTTCGGTTAAATCGGTTTTATTCGGTTTTTAAACCAACACTATTTAGAAATTTAAAAAGAATATATTTCAATACCAGTTACAATTATGTCACCAACGTCTACTGAGACAATATATAATTGCTATGTTCATATGGCTATTTGATGTCATTATTGCAAAGTTTCATTATAATATATGTATAATATTTATCCCAACGAAATAGACATGACTATAATATATAATATATATGAAGATATGCTTAGTTCTTATATGGAGATTTGTATTATAAATTAAATATATGACAAATATATAAAACAGTGAACAAATGAAGATTCCAAAGCTATATTAAAGCGAATATAATAATAAAACTTCAAGAAAAATATCAATAACAGTGGACATGCGAAAGTTGCATCACAAGGAATATATAATAATAATATGACAAACTGCATTATATATAGAGAAAATATAATAATAATAATATAATTAATTTGGGAGGATGACTATAAATGATTCGATATTAATTTATTTTAAATAATAAATGGCAAGTAAATGGAAGTAATACCGGTTCAGTTTGGACCGGTTCGGTTCTCATAAAGCCAACCGTAAACCGAACCGAACCGGTCGGTTATGCTACATGGTGATCCAAATACATCTAAAAAAATTCGATTTTTTTTTAATTTTAGTTTTTTCGGTTCGATTTTTGAATTTTTTTTGGATCGGATTGGATCTGAACACCCCTATATATATATATATATATATATATATATATATATATATATATATATATATATATATATATATATATATATATATATATATATATATATATATATATATATATATATATATATATATATATATATATATATATATATATATATATATATATATATATATATATATTTGTCTTTTGTTATATAGAAATATATTTTTATGTACGAATTTACAATTCTATTTATTTATATTCATTTATTTTTAAGTAGTAAAATTTTAATTAGTTAATATCATAACTGCAAATAAAATAAATTTAAGTAAAACTTTAATTAAAAAGAAAAAAAATTAAAAAGAGACCAACTTTTCGCAAATAGCTTATTTATGAGTTTATTAATCAACATCATAAACTCATGGAAGTTTTAAAGAGAAATTATTTTTAACAAGCTCGTTTAATGTATGCCTATATGATAATAGATATAAGTATCTTAGAAAGTAATACTTAATTAACTAGCATGTAGGATGAGATAAATGTTTGATTTAATCTAACTAGGATAACATCATCTATTTCGAGTGGATTCGCAATTAATTATTTATTTGTGTATTATTTTGGCATCATTATAATGTTCCATAAGGGTAATCCTTATCTATATAACTACTTCTCACGTGCTCTTGATTAATTATTAGTTGTTATATGATCCAATGGATTTTGACTCTTACAAAACATTGATCGATTAAGGACTAAGAATACAATGTGATTGCTTACTATGGTCACCAAAAACTGCAATTATTAATTTATAGAGCAAATACAAGGAAGAAAATAATAATAAAAGACGAAAAAGCTAGCACAAAAAACTAAAAACGAAAAGTAAGAGGTCTTTCTACAATTCACACTCTCACAAAATAGTTTTGCAAACGTAAGCTAACAAACTTGTATGACTCAACAATCATGGATGAGAAGACTGGTAGATAAGGTAGTTAAAGTGTCCTATGTATGGGATGGGAGATTCAAGTGGAGAGTGGTTTATAAACTATTGTATCGAGTTATGCTCCAATGGAATTATTTGAGGATTATTTTTCTATTTTATGGGTGTTCTCACACTACGTTAAAAGTCACATTTGTTTTTAAAATTTAGATATGAATTTTCGAACTCACATTTGTTTTATATATATATATATATATATATATATATATATATATATATATATATATATATATATATATATATATATATATATTTTGATGAATCATTCTTATTTTTCTAAAATTTAATTTAGAGATGTATTTTTATATATTTATGAGGGTTAATCTAGAGATGCATATCTAGAATATCCTATATTAGATCAAACCAAAAATTAATAACAAGTGCAGAAAATTCAATGAGTATTACGAATATACATCTCTGAAATATACTATAGTCCCTAACCAATAACAGAAACAATGACATAATGTTTGAAGAACAACATAAATTAACATTAAAAAAACTTAATATTGCATAGATAATGGTTAACATAAATTTAATATTACATTTCATTAAAAACGGGTGATTCAAGACCGTTGCAACATTCTTAGAATGTATTCGATAGATCTTACAATTGTCACATCCACTTCAACTAGACTATTTGATGAGTAACGATAAAATGTACTTAACATAACTTTTAAATCCTCATTCGTCTTTAATTCAAAGTGAATAATACTCGAGCTTGACAACTCTTCGATTTTTTGAATATCGTAGAAGAATATTCAATTTGAATTTTAGATCGACGAGAGATATGTCATCGCATGCCCTAAATTGAATTGGAGGATTTTGTGCCATTGGAATATACAAATGTAAGATGGAGATATGTATTCATTCTGGTGTGTTGTATTTTTATAAAAAAAAGGGGGAATGTGGGACATATATTTATTAAAGTATTAGAGTCATTGGTCCATAGAAACAATATCCGGTAAAAAGAGTGTGAATACAACTTCGCTTCAAAAGTGTTTTGTATGATGACAAAATGGAGATAAGATGACACTTCTGTGAAGTAGATGGTATTCCTATGTCTTGTGACATGATAAACCGGAAATGTATCAAATATTTGAATCAATTTACATGAATTTTATCCGCATTTTAATTAATTAAATTACTCTTTATTCGTATTATGCTGGTATTTTCTATGTTTTCAAGAATTTAATATTTGCAAGGCTTGTGCGAAGAAAGTCAAGAAAAGTCGAGCTAATCGTATTTAAAATCCGCACAAAGAAAGAAAAATTATGCAATTGAGGGGTGTGTGGAAAAATTGGGTGCATTACAAGTAAAAAGCCTTGGAAGTCCAAAGAAGAAACACATGTTGGGCCCAATCCACCTAAGGTCTAAGGGGTGTAACAACCGTTACACGTCACCTAACCCTGGTGTAACGACCGTTACACCTTGCCAAGCTAGCTCCTCCTCAAAAGAAGGGGGTGTAACGACTGTTACACCTTGCAGCGCTAGCCCCTCCTCAAAAGAAGGAGTGTAACGACCGTTACACTGAGTCCTTCAATCCGTAGCGGTCGCTACAGAGGAAAATCTGAAGGAGAAAATGTCTCAACTCCCTGCGCGTCTCCAAGCCTATAAATAGGACCTCAAATCTCCATTTTTAAAAACGTTTTCTTTTCTCTGTTTTTACTGTTACTCTGACGAATATTTTCCGCACTATTTTCTTTCCGTTTATTTTACCGATCTGCGGGAGACATCTGATATCAGCCAAATATTCTGCCATAATATTTTCAAGTTTAATTTAAGTATTTTATTTATTTATGCCAGGATTGTATGAAATGTTTAGTTTATTTAAATTTTTTGATAGTAGTTATTTCTGTTGCACTGTTATTGAATTGTTTAACATGTTAGGCTAAATTTATTTACCGGTATGTAAGGTCATATAGCCAACAGGGTTTAGCAACGCCAATTGATCAGTTCCTTTTAAAAAAGAATAATTTTCTGGTTTCAATTACTAGTTCTAAATATTAACTATTTTGTTACGAGAGTAAAATACAGATAGAAGTTAGGATCAATAAAACGAGAGTTTGAGATAATAACTGAACAGTGGTAATTGTGCATCAACTTAAAATACAACGAGGGCACTTTTAAGTTGATAAGGTTTTGTTTGTTTCCAAAAACTATTTTTGAACTCTAATTGAAACAGCGAGAGCACTCACTTAGGTTTGATCGTAGGACCTGAATGAATAAAAACGAGAGTGTGAGAAGAGGGTTTTCAAACAAATAATTCCTACTGAAAACTGTTTTGTTAATCAGAGTTAGGTCAATGAGTTGCTAAATCCCCGAAGTCCGACCATTACATACTGATATTCTCCCTTGAATCTAAACTAGATTATAACCAGTTAGGTTCCCTAAACCCCATATTAATTACATTATTAGCCTCTACGAAAGCGCTTTTAAGAGAAAGCGCTTTCGTAGCCTTTAAAAAAAATTCGCTTAAAAAAAGCGCTTTTATAGGGTTTCCTACGAAAGCGCTTTTCAGAAAGCGCTTTCATAGGTATTTGAAATATCTAACCTACGAAAGCGCTTTTGAAAAGCGCTCTTATAGGTGGCCCTATAAAAGCGCTTTTGAAAAGCGCTCTGAAAGGGGGACCTACGAAAGCGCTTTCTAAAGCGCTCTTATATGGGGCATACGAAAGCGCTTTTTACCTCAGAAGCGCTCTCATATGGGGGGCATACGAAAGCGCTTTTAAAAGCGCTTTCGTAGGTTGTTTTTATAATTAAATTAAAAATCCCTAAATCTGATATTTGCCCTCACTTGGTAAATTCGTTCGTTCAGTCTTCTTCATTTCTTCGTCTTCTTCATTTCTGCCGTCTTCGTCGTCGCCGCCGTTCGTTCCGTCTTCTTCAGTCGTCGCCGCCGTTCGTTCCGTCTTCTCCATCTTGGTAAGTTTCTTCTTCTTCCATTATCTTCTTCCATTATCTGTTCCATTATATGTTCATCTTATATTAAACAAAAACCTACATCTTGAACAAGCTTAACCTACATTTATGTTTCGCCTTAAATTGGTTCAATGAAATTCATTGTTGTGTTCTTGGGAGTTTTGGGCTAGCTTTTCTTCCAGTATTGATTATGAGTAATGTTTAAGGAGGGATGGTAAATGTTGCTTCCACGGCCAAGGTTTAGTTCCAGTTAACCATATAATTAATTATTAGATTTGGACGGTTCAGATTGGCTTATGCATGATAACTTTGGGTATTGGCTGCGTGAAAATGGGGTTTATTGGGGATAGTTAGTCTCATTGTTAGATGGTATGATTATTTTTATTAAGGAGTGGAACAAGGACATATTTGGAAAACATTTGTTTATAAGGTGATGATGATAATTAGGAATGAAATTATGTTGGATGTTCATGAGTTAGGTTAAACTTTGGATTGTTGAATTGAACAAAGTTTTAATTTCATGAGTAAATTTGACATTGAATTGAATATTGGGGTGTGATTCTTGAAGTTGACTTGTTAAACAATTATATGATTCTTGAATTGTGTTGAACTTTGTTCTTGAAAATTCATGATATATTTGAATTATTGAATATGCATAAGTCTTGATTTCTTGAACAGTGTAAAAAGGATGAAAAGAGGAATAGGTTGATTGATGAGTATCTTTGTTTTAGAACAAGAGTCTAGAGTATAAATGTTAGATTCATGTTAGTTCATGGTTGTTGGTATCAAATCATGGTGAATTGGTGAATTTGATGTTGAATCCAGATAAATTTTGTTGATAACTTTTGGATGTCGAATTATACCGGAACTCTTGAATACCTTGTCAATTGAACTTTAAAATTGTTTGATGCCTATTCTTGCATTTTGTTACGTTTGTGGATTAATGCGATTGAGTTACACCGTTTTTGTTGAGGTTTTTCAAGCCACTCTTTATTGAGGTATAAGGTTGTCCGGTATTAGAAGACCATGAAAATTGTTCAATTAATTATTTCTAATCGTTTAGAATAGTTTGTTTTGGTAATTGTCAAACACCAGTACCATTTCAATTGATTTCAGAACTAATTTTATGTGCGTTTTTGTGAATAAAATATGTTGTCCGGACTTGGTTCCATGTACATATTTCGCCTTAATTTTCCGTTTGACATTTATCCGCATTTAATTGAATCTTTCGTGAATGTTAATGCTTAATTTTCTTGTTTCCGTTAGCAACTTCCGATTAACTTGTGTTATGATAACAATGCTGCCCCATTTCTAGTCTGAGTATCTTAAACCATTTCATCCTATTTCCATATGCAATGTGATATATGAACTTGTTACTAAAAATATGGTGAATCGTGTGAAGCATTTATTTAATAGTATCAGTTCATCGCATCAACCTTATGTTGACTTTGTGAATTCACTATTTCTAATATTTGTGTTGTATTATTGTCATAGCTTTCCCAAACATTGAAAATATATATGTGACATTTATTGTGAACCTTTATGTTAAAATAGTATATATCTTTCGACAATCGATCCGAAATATTGAATAACATTCTAAGAAATTGCAGCGTTTCCCGGCCTAGTTCGACGTACGACGCTCATTCTCCGCGTTTCTTAGAGTTCGAAACATCTGAGAGGTAACTTTCTTCCTCAAATTACTGGTATATATTGTGATGAATTTGTCTTAAATTGTCTTTCGTATGTTGCATTTTCTTGATACGGATTCATTCTGTGTATACTTTGCATTTTGACAGAAACGCAGTATACTACTGTTTTGTGCACTAATTAGTTGATATGGATAAGACATGGATGTATTCCAATCGATTGTCGAAAGACTACGAGAATGGTGTTTCCGAGTTTGTTAAGTTTGCTGTTGCGCACGCCAAAGACCCCAGTCGTATGACATGTCCCTGTTTGTATTGCTATTATGGGAACCGGGTTGACGCAGTTCAGTTGGCATCGCATTTAATTCGGTATGGAATTGATAGGAGTTATACATGTTGGAATATGCATGGTGAGAAAAGTAACGGGAATGTTGAATCGGGGTATGCAAGGACCTATGTTTCAAATGATGATTGCACAGATACATACGATTATGATCGAGTCGAAGAAATTGCAGAAGCGCTTGAAGAAGATCTTAACGATTGTCCCAAAACGTTCGAGAGGTTGGTAAGCGATGCAGAGAAACCGTTGTATAATGGTTGTACAAAATTCACAAGATTATCTGCGGTGTTAAAGTTGTACAACTTAAAATCCGGCAATGGATGGTCGGATAAAAGTTTCACAAAGTTATTAGCCCTTATGAAAGATATGCTACCAGAGGATAATGTTCTTCCCAATCGAATGTATGAGGCCAAAAAGATGTTGTACTCCATTGGCATGAGCTATGATAAGATACATGCGTGTCCAAAAGATTGCGTTTTGTTTCGAAACGAGTATGCATCGTTAAATGAGTGTCCTAAATGTGGTGCCCCTCGATATAAGAAAAAGTTGTCTCCGGCAAAAGTCTTATGGTATTTTCCTATAATCCCGAGATTTAGACGGATGTATCATAGTGAAACTGATTCAAGACAATTGACTTGGCATTCAGATGAAAGAATTATTGATGGAAAATTTCGACATCCGGCAGATTCTCCACAGTGGATGAAAATTGATAATGATTATCCTGAATTTGGAAAAGAAGCAAGAAACCTTCGCTTGGCATTGTCTACTGATGGAATGAACCCACACGGTATTCAAAGTATCTCGCATAGCACATGGCCTGTGATTCTTATGATTTATAACCTACCTCCATGGCTATGTATGAAGCGTAAGTACATGATGCTGTCTATGTTAATTTCTGGGCCTAAACAACCAGGAAATGACATAGACGTATACTTGGAACCATTAATCGAAGATTTGAAGATTTTGTGGGAGAACGGTGTGGAGGTTTATGATGGTTATAGGAAAGAAAGTTTCAACTTGAGGGCGATGTTGTTTGGAACAATTAACGATTTTCCAGCATACGGCAATCTATCCGGGTATAGCATTAAAGGTGAAAAAGCGTGTCCTGTTTGTGAAGACGGAACCGATACCATGCGATTGAAACTTTGTCATAAGAATGTCTTTCTCGGTCATCGTAGATTCTTAACTTCTAAACATCAGTATCGTGGATGGAGAAAAGCGTTCAACGGAGATACCGAACAACGTAGAGCTCCGCCTGGTTTGACAGGTGAACAAATTTTTGAAAAGGTGAAAGATGTGAATATTCATTTTGGCAAGCCTTTTGCACATAAAGTTGTCACAGGTGGGTGGAAGAAGAGGTCGATTTTTTTTGAATTGCCATATTGGAAATCTTTGTACGTAAGACATTTTCTTGATGTGATGCATATTGAAAAAAATGTATTTGACAGTGTTATTGGTACGTTACTCAATATAAAAGGGAAGTCTAAGGATGGCCTTAAATCAAGGGAGGACTTGGTAGACATGGGAATAAGAACTGAACTGGGACCCGTGAAGAAAGGAAGACGGACATACCTACCACCTGCTGTTTACACTCTATCTAGAAAGGAGAAAAAAATATTGTGTAAGTTTCTGAGTGAAGTTAAAGTTCCAGAAGGCTACTCATCAGATATTAGAAGACTTGTGTCTATGAAAGACCTCAAGTTAAAGAGTTTAAAGACGCATGATTGCCATGTTATAATGGAAAATTTTCTACCGATAGGTATACGTTCTATTCTGCCAGAAAAGGTAAGAAGCGCAATAACTAAATTGTGTTTTTTCTTCAAGTCAATTTGCAGTAAGGTGATCGATCCTGAGATCTTGCCAACATTGCAAAAAGAAATAGTTGTTACTTTGTGTGAGCTTGAAATGTATTTTCCTCCCTCGTTTTTTGACATAATGGTTCATCTTGTCGTTCATCTTGTGAAAGAGACACAATTGTGCGGACCAGCTTATATGAGATGGATGTACCCTGCTGAACGTTATATGAAAATATTAAAAGGGTATGTGAAAAATCGGAGTCGACTAGAGGGTTGTATTGCCGAAAGATACATTATTGAAGAAGCGGTTGAGTTTTGTACTGAATATCTGTCAAATGTTCAGTCAATTGGACTCCCCAAATCTCATGTTGTTGAAAAAAAAGAAGGTAAGAAGCTAATTGGAAATAAAGTTGTGACAGTATCAAGGGTCGAACGGGATCAAGTGCATTTGTATGTTTTGCACAATGAGATTGAGGTTGAGCCGTATGTCGATATACACAAGGGTGTTCTTCGAGGTTTAAATTCGAATAGAAATGAGAATTGGATTGTACGAGAGCACAATCGAAGTTTCATACCATGGTTTAAGGAACATATTTATTCAAAGTATCATTCAGATCCCGCCTCAGTGACAGAAAGGTTGAGATGTTTAGCATATGGTCCAAGTTTGGTTGCGTTTTCTTATAGCGCATACGCAATTAATGGATACACATTTTATACCAAAGAACAAGATGATAAAAGTACTGTGCAAAATAGTGGTGTCACCTTGGTAGCTGAAGCAATGCACATATCTAGTGTGAAGGGCTTAAACCCGAAATTTGCAAATCTGTCGTATTTTGGGGTTATCGAGCGCATTTGGGTCTTTGATTACGAGAAATTTCAGATTCCTATATTCGGTTGCAAGTGGGTTGAAAATAATAATGGTATACGGATGGATAAGTCAGGATTTTTGCAAGTTGATCTTAACAGGGCGGGGTACAAAGATGAGCCTTTCATTCTAGCCTCTCAAGCTAAACAAGTGTTCTATGTCACTGATCCGACAAGTACGAAATGGTCTATAGTGCTTTTCTCTAACAAAGTAATTGATGAAAAGATTGGAGACCAAGGCGATACTGGTGTTGACATTGAATCTTTTACCAGAAATGATCAAAATGATAATGAATCATGCATTAGAAATGATCATAATGAGAGTATTTGGATCAATCCAACCGTCCGCGTTGTTACGAGACGAGTAGAACATATTCCTACCAAGAAAAGAAAGAGATGTTAGTGAAAAAGGTAATAGTATATATAATTATAGACAATGTCATTCAATAAAATGTATATATATGCCATTTCATTTTTTTCATTATAGTATAATATATATAGCCTATATCATTTCATTTTTTTCATTATAGTATAATATATATAGCCTATATCATTTCATTTTTTTCATTATAGTATAATATATATTGCCTATATCATTTCATTTTTTTCATTATAGTATAATATATATAGCCTATATCATCCAGTAAAATTTAAATATACGTCATTTCATTTTTTTGCTTTATGGAATTTTATGAAATATTTGTTATCTGACATCTTTGCTTTATGGAATTTTATTTATGTTTCGACGTACGACGCTCATTCTCCGCGTTTCTTAGAGTTCGAAACATCTGAGAGGTAACTTTCTTCCTCAAATTACTGGTATATATTGTGATGAATTTGTCTTAAATTGTCTTTCGTACGTTGCATTTTCTTGATACGGATTCATTTTGTGTATACTTTGCGTTTTGACTGAAAATTTGTTATCTGACATCTTAGTTTTTTGAAATATTTAGGATTGTTTTATTTATGTTTTGATGTAGGTATATTTCTTTTTCATTCTTTATCAGTTCGTAACTATTTAATCATAAATTTAATAGTATCCATCTTTTCATTCTATTTAATCCATTGTCCGAAATATTGAATAACATTCTATGAATTTGCAGCGTTTCCCGGCCTAGTTCGACGTACGACGCTCATTCTCCGCGTTTCTTAGAGTTCAAAACATCTGAGAGGTAACTTTCTTCCTCAAATTACTGGTATATATTGTGATGAATTTGTCTTAAATTGTCTTTCGTATGTTGCATTTTCTTGATACGGATTCATTCCGTGTATACTTTGCGTTTTGACTGAAAATTTGTTATCTGACATCTTAGTTTTTTGAAATATTTAGGATTGTTTTATTTATGTTTTGATGTAGGTATATTTCTTTTTCATTCTTTATCAGTTCGAAACTATTTAATCATAAATTTAATAGTATCCATCTTTTCATTCTATTTAATCCATTGTCCGAAATATTGAATAACATTCTATTTAATTCATTCCGTGTATACTTTGCGTTTTGACAGAAAATGTATCACGATGTTCCACAAGGAGATGTTCCACAAGATAATTCAGAAAATGTTCCTCAAGGAGATGTTCCACAAGATAATGTTCCACAAGACACTTCAGATAAGGACATCACACGAGGCATAACTATCATGCGGGGAATCATCCGTGATAGAGATAGAGGTATTACGTATAATGTAGATTGGAATAATGATGACCAACTAATTGGGCCTAATTCTGCAAAGCTGACAAGCTACATCAGTACGCTTGTTCGTATGCACATTCTGATCACCACTACTAGCTGGAAAAAAGGAGAGTTGGATGCTAAAGAAAGAATTTGGACCGAGATAAAGGTATCATATATGGTTGTTGTTATTTGCTTTATTTTGACGAAAATATTGTTTTTAAATTACATATACTAACACCCTCTATGCGTATGTTTTTTTGTAGAGGTCTTTTAACATTGAAGATGCCCGCAAAAAGTATATAATGGGCTTGGCCGGAAAAAGACATAGAGGGTGGAGAAATATTTTGACAAATAAGTTTCTTAAAGACGATGAAGGAAATTTTGTTGAAGAGGAACCTGAACGACCAAAAAAATATGAGAGCTTCATTACACCCGAAGAATGGGTTGCTTTTGTGGGCCAAAGAAAAGACGATAATTTCAAGAAAGTGAGTGCTGTAAATCGGGATAGAGCGTCAAAACCCGCATATCCATATAAAAAAGGTCGTTTGGGATATGCACGCTTACAGGAAAAAATTGTAAGTAAATCTCAATTCTACGATCTTATTAATTATCTCAATGTGTATTATTAATTTGTAACAATGTGTATTGATGATTTTATTATTTGTAACAATGCGTAGTTGGAGGAGACGCAGAGTGACGAAACATCACTACCTGCACATGTGCTGTGGAAGGAAGCTCGTGTTGGCAGAGATAAAGTTGTTAACCCCGATCTGCAACATATTTATGATGAGTGTGTAAGTATACCATTATGTCTTTAATTAATATATAATTAACGTTGTGTCTTTAATTATCGATATTTAAATGAATTACAGGAGACTATATCGCAATCGGTATCCTCGGGTGATGACTCGAATATCAGGAGCGTACTCAGTCGAGCACTATGTGTTGCTGAGTATCCGGGACGAGTGAGGGGTAAAGGCCATGGTGTGACTCCTACCTCTCTGTATAAAAATCCAAGAAAAAGAAATCCTAGCAATGCGGAAGTGATGCAAACATTGCAGGATTTACAAGCACAAGTCCGTGAACTGCAGAGGGACAAAGAGAGGTATATGGCCGAAAGGAGCAGTTCACAGTTGAAAGAAACTAGTGACAAGGCTAGTATCAACCGTCAACAAAATTTTCCCGAGGTAATTAAGATGATAATCCATTATATTTAGAGAAAGTATAATTATAACGGTTATTATTGTCAACATTAAAGGAAGTCTAACGGTTATTATTGGTTTAGGGCATTTCATGTTGTCAGCTGTATCTAGCTTCTCCGACTTATCGGGTAGTTGGCAAGGGAAAAGTGCACAACACCTCGGGATATTTAATTAACCATAGACCGCTCCCGGATGGCCACATGAAGGTATCGGTTGATGTTGTTTTAGATATGAATGCATTGCTACCGGTACCTGACATTGTTGCGGAGACCACATTGCTGCGAGATGCAGTAGGATCTTTTGTGGCATGGCCATCAGACCTCATCTGCATAGATGATCAGGTATGTTGAAAACCATTATGAATCTTTAAGTATTCAACTGACAGTTCTGACCTGAATTTTATACATGGTAATTTTAGACTCCTGCAAAACCCGCATCTAAGGATAAAGGGATTTTGCAGCGCGGCGAGTCTATTGCATCGCAAAGACAGGTACTTTTATAGTGTTTCATTTATGATCGGAATAAAAAACTGCATAACTTTGTATCTTACATAATTCTATATGATTTTTAAGGTACCTTCTTAAGATCAGTCACAGCAGGTGAGCCAGAAAGGTAGTAGGGTTCCACCTAAGAAGAAGGTTCCTGTCCGTAAATTTGTGCCTAGGTATCGACAGTGTCTGGAGACACTAGTTGGCACATCAGATTTGATGAATGATGGAATTCATCAAATCGATGTGGATGAAATTGTCTTTGGTTTTCCATGTACCGAAACAATTGGATTAGAGGACATGGAAAAAATCTTTCATCATCGAGAGTTAGGCATCAGTGTGATGCACTCGTACATCCGGTAACCCGATCAATATATTATTTAATTGGTTGAACATTTTTTTTAAACATTTAATTGAAATAGTCTAATATTAATTATGTTTTTATTTAAGGATGTTATTTGACAAATTGATGCGCGGGAATCAATTGTCAAATAGATTCCGTTTCGTGTCTTCCTCCCGTGTTAGCGGAGCAACAATTTCTAGGGAACCTGATTCAGTAAGAGAACACTTGGTCGAAAGATTCAGGACAACTGCCAGTACAGAGAGCTTGTATATTTTGCCTTATAATACAGGGTTAGATTTTCATTCTAAGCTCCTTTTAATATTTGTATTTTTTACATTAAAATTCGCTTCTAAATTGTTGCTTTAATTTATAGATGTCACTGGTTGTTGCTTGCAATCAATCCCATAAAAGAAGTGGTCTATTACCTGAATTCGGTTGACGGTGATTGGACAAATTATCCGGAAATGAAGCTAGTGATTGATACGTAAGTGACATTATTCTAAATATTCGTTTGTGTTTATATATTTAATTATTTCAATGTCATTGTTCTAAATAAATATTTTAATTTTGTCATCAGTTCAATACAAGTATTCCGATGTCAAAGGGGAGCACGAGTACCACGGTCTAGATCAAACAACATTAATTGGATCAAAGTACAGGTATATAAATTTCAACAATTTTACTTATAATATTTATGCTACTTGATAAATCAATAGATGTGTATAATCTTATTTGTTTTTCTATGTAGTGCCCTCAACAACAAAACGGCATAGATTGCGGATACTTCGTTTTGATGTTTATCAAAGAAATCATTCAAATGAATGAAATCGAGATTCCAATCACGGTATGGATTTATACTTTGTTTTATTACTTATCGGATTTTGCATATAATTTATTACATTAAACTAAATCACGCATATATTTTGTTTTGTAATGTAGTATTTTGATCAATACAATTGTCCATATTACTCGCCACGTCAATTGGAAGAACTCAAAGAGGAGTTGTGCCAATATTTTATTGAGCTAAGAATCTTATAATAAGGTACGAATACATTGTTGTGTGAAAATTGGTTAATTATGAATATGTTGTTTTGTGTATACAACACTGACCGTGTTATTATGTTCATATTGCAGGATCAGGACCTTGGATATATATGTAGATTAGGATTGATTTACTTAGTGTTATATAGCTGATTTCTTAGGGTGTATTTTGTTACGTTTAAAAACATGTTAATATTGAATTACCATGGTGTATATATATTTTGGATATGAATTGATTATAATGGTATTTGTATATATATATATATATATATATATATATATATATATATATATATATATATATATATATATATATATATATATATATATATATATATATATATATATATATATATATATATATAATATTTGGTATTTGAATTACATTTGGTATTTGGATTAAAACTAATATATATTGGTATTTCTAGATTAGATTGTAAAATACCGGTTTAAGAATTACAGGTTTGCTGCAAAAAAATGCAGGTTTAGAAATTTTTTAAATTTTAGATTTTTCAGTAGAAAACCTATGAAAGCGCTTTTTTCTTAAAAGCGCTTTCATAGGTAGGCCTACGAGAGCGCTTTTAGCTGAACAAAAAGCGCTCTTATAGGCCTACTTTATACGCATTCTGAATACACCTATGAGAGCGCTTTTTCAGAAAAAAGCGCTCTCGTAGGCCTACCTATGAAAGCGCTTTTAAGAAAAAAGCGCTTTCATAGGTAGGCCTACGAGAGCGCTTTTAGCTGAACAAAAAGCGCTCTTATAGGCCTACTTTATACGCATTCTGAATACACCTATGAAAGCGCTTTTTCAGAAAAAAGCGCTCTCGTAGGCCTACCTATGAAAGCGCTTTTAAGAAAAAAGCGCTTTCATAGGTAGGCCTACGAGAGCGCTTTTTTCTGAACAAAAAGCGCTGCTAAAACCTTTAGCAGCGCCACCTACGAGAGCGCTTTTAAGCGCTTTTAAAGCCCAAAAAAAGCGCTTTCGTAGGTTATTTCTGGCATAGTGTGTAACGACCGTTACACCTTGCCAAGCTAGCTCCTCCTCAAAAGAAGGGGGTGTAACGACCGTTACACCTTGCAGCGCTAGCCCCTCCTCAAAAGAAGGAGTGTAACGACCGTTACACTGAGTCCTTCAATCCGTAGCGGTCGCTACGGAGGAAAATCTGAAGGAGAAAATGTCTCAACTCCCTGCGCGTCTCCAAGCCTATAAATAGGACCTCAAATCTCCATTTTTAAAAACGTTTTCTTTTCTCTGTTTTTACTGTTACTCTGACGAATATTTTCCGCACTATTTTCTTTCCGTTTATTTTACCGATCTGCGGGAGACATCTGATATCAGCCAAATATTCTGCCATAATATTTTCAAGTTTAATTTAAGTATTTTATTTATTTATGCCAGGATTGTATGAAATGTTTAGTTTATTTAAATTTTTTGATAGTAGTTATTTCTGTTGCGCTGTTATTGAATTGTTTAACATGTTAGGCTAAATTTATTTACCGGTATGTAAGGTCATATAGCCAACAGGGTTTAGCAACGCCAATTGATCAGTTCCTTTTAAAAAAGAATAATTTTCTGGTTTCAATTACTAGTTCTAAATATTAACTATTTTGTTACGAGAGTAAAATACAGATAGAAGTTAGGATCAATAAAACGAGAGTTTGAGATAATAACTAAACAATGGTAATTGTGCATCAACTTAAAATACAACGAGGGCACTTTTAAGTTGATAAGGTTTTGTTTGTTTCCAAAAACTATTTTTGAACTCTAATTAAAATAGCGAGAGCACTCACTTAGGTTTGATCGTAGGACCTGAATGAATAAAAACGAGAGTGTGAGAAGAGGGTTTTCAAACAAATAATTCCTACTGAAAACTGTTTTGTTAATCAGAGTTAGGTCAATGAGTTGCTAAATCCCCGAAGTCCGACCATTACATACTGATATTCTCCCTTGAATCTAAACTAGATTATAACCAATTAGGTTCCCTAAACCCCATATTAATTACATTATTAGCCTTAGATTTACATAGTAACCTAAGATAACGGTAGTTCGACATTTAGTCCCTTAGGATTCGATAATCTTTAAAGCTACACACGATAGGACTATATACTTGAGGTCTAGATTCTTTAAGACTCACAATGTCGCGATCAAGTTTTTGGCGCCGTTGCCGGGGAACTAACAAGTCAATATCATAACTCTTTTAGTTACGCTATAGAGACTAAAGCACCATTCCCAATTGTATGCCAAGCACTCACTCTAAAGGTGAAGGCTTAGTGCTACCAATTTCCGAACCTGAGCGCTCTATTACTAGAAGATGCCGAGTACGAGTATCTCGTACAAATCAATCCCTCACTCAATCTTATATCCCTGCCGAACTAGTTGAAGAACCATACATGGGTGATCAGCCACGTCCGCTCAAATCTTATGCTATTCCTTCGTAGGAAGAACCACATAACAACATTGCTGCTCCTCCGATTGAGGCTAATATCTTCGAACTCAAACCTTCCTTATTATCTGCTGTACAACAAAACCAATTTTCTGAAGGGTCAATGGACGACCCTAATCTATATTTATCGATGTTTCTACAATAAGCAGATATAGTTAAGAACAATGGAGTCAGTCAAGAGGCGATAAGGCTTCTTCTTTTCCCTTTTTCCCTAAGAGACAGAGCCCGAGCCTGGCTCCAGTCTCTACCAGCTAACTCGGTTACCTCTTGGGATGAGTTAAAGAAAGTCTTTCTTGCAAGATATTTCTCACCAAGTAAGACAACTATGCTAAGATCCAAAATAAGCGATTTTTGACAAAAGGACAACGAGTCTCTTTTTGACGCTTGGGAAAGATACAAAGACATGCTGAGGCTCTGTCCACATCATGGCCTAGAAGAATGGTTAATCATCCATACCTTCTACAATGGTCTCCTTTATAATACAAGATTAACGATAGATGCCGCCACAGGTGGCGCACTTATGGATAAATCCTACGTTGCTGCTTATGCTCTCATAGAAAGTATGGCTCAAAACCATTATCAGTGGGGGAGTGAAAGAGGTCAAGCAGACAAAGCTCATGTAGATAAAGCACCAACAAAAGACGGTATGTACGAGATCAACAGTCTAGATAGCGTCCATGCTAAGGTAGATGCTCTCGTCCAGAAGATAGATAGCTTAACCGCAGTACCTCCAGCCACCGTGGCTGCTATAACTCCGAATTGCGAGATATGTGGAGTACCTAGATATGCTGCTACTGAATGTCAAATCTTAGTAGGAACCCCCCCCCCCCCCCCCCCCGACCAAGTACATTATGCTCAAGAAAACCCTTATTCGAACACTTACAACCCTGGATGGAAACATTATCTAAATTTCTCATATAAGAACACCAATGCGTTGTATGCGCCTGGCCAAGCACCTATTGTACCACCAGGATATCAAAAAGCACCTGCAGCTGCTCCCAATATTCCTAGGAAGTCTAACCTCGAAATTCTAATGGACAATTTTATAGCTACCCAAGATCAAACTAACAAGGAATTTCTAAACCAAAATATTCACACTAGTGAGAAAATGAAACAGTTAGTGAACAAAGTAAATGCTTTAGCCACCCATAACAAAATGCTAGAAACCCAGATTTCGCAAGTGGCCCAACAACAAGAACCTAATGCTTCACCTGCTGGTACATTTCCAGGTCAACCTCAACCAAATCCAAAAGGACATGCTCATGCTATTATATTGCAAAGTGGAATTGAATACGATGGACCAATTGATCCTGGAGCTGAAAACCCAGCCATGTCCCAAAGTTATAGAAAAATAACCGAGGAGGAAAGCGAACCAAAAGAGAAGGAAAAGGTAGGTGATGAAGAGATAGAAGAAAAGGAAAAACCTTATATGCCTCTGTCGCCTTACAAACCACCAATCCCGTATCCTCAAACACGTTCTCAATCTAGCAGTGTGGGGCAATTTAAGAAATTTGTTGAACTTCTGTAACAATTAAACATCACGATACCATTCACAGAAGCTATCACTCAAATGCCCTCGTACGCTAAGATTCTCAAAGAAATCTTGTCAAACAAGAAAAAGATAGAGGATAACGAGAGAATTACACTTACTGCTGAGTGTAGCACAATCATTCAGAATAAAATGCCTCAGAAGCTGAAGGATACAAGAAGTTTCTCTATACCCTGTAATATAGGTAAGTATGTCATAGACAAAGCTTTATGCGACTTAGCCGCTAGTATCAGCGTCATGCCCCTGTCCATATCCAAAAAGCTTGACATGGGAGAATTAAGACCAACCAAGATGTCAGTACAACTAATGGGTCGCTCTGTCAAATACCTCGTGGGAATTCTAGAAAACATTCTGGTACGTATAGGTCAATTCTACATCCCTACCGATTTCATCATTATGGACATTAAAGAAGACAACATAACTCCTATAATATTGGGAAGACCATTTTTAGCCACTGCTGGAGCTATTATAGATGTTAAAAGAGGAAAGCTAACTTTTGAAGTTGGAGAAGAAAAAGTTGAGTTTATCCTGACACGGTTCCTACATGCCATAGCTATAGATGATACATGCTATATGTTAGAGGTAATAGACGAATGTGTCAAAGAGATGGAGTCAGGAGAAGGAACTCATTCCAAAACTATGAAGATTCTAACGCCCCTAATTTTTGAAGATGATGATTGGTGTCCCGAATATCGAGATGACAGTTTAAGCGAATGCCTAGCACTGACACCAAATCATATGCCTTGTTCGAAGAAACCCAACTTGGAACTTAAAGTTTTACCCAAAACCCTAAGATACGAATTCCTAGATTCCGAACTTAAAAGAACCATGATAGTCAACGCAAAATTAGGACAAACTGAGACGGAAAAACTATTGCACGTCTTAAGAAAATATCCCTCTGCTTTAGGATATAACATTGCTGATCTTAAAGGAATAAGTCCTTCCATCTGCATGCATCGCATTATGCTAAAAGAAGATTGTAAATCTTCTAGAGAACATCAGAGAAGAATTAACCTGATCTTGAGCACTGTAGTCAAGGATGAAGTAACTAAACTTCTAAATGCAAGTATCATTTATCCAATCTATGATAGACAATGGGTTAGTGCAGTCCACTGTGTACCCAAGAAAGGAGGAATCACAGTCACGACAAACAAAGCGGGAGAACAAATACCAGAAAGAGTCATGAGTGGAGCCTGAATGTGCATTGACTACAGGAAACTAAATAAAGCAACTCAAAAAGACCATTTCCCTCTACCTTTTATTGACCAAATACTTGAGCGATTGGCTAAGCATTCTTACTACTGCTATTTAGACGGTTATTTAGGATTCTTTCAAATTCCAATCCACCCTGATGACCAAGAAAAGACAACATTCACGTGTTCTTATGGTATGTTTGCTTATCGATGAATGTCGTTTGAACTATGTAATGCGCCTGCAACATTCGAAAGATGTATGATGTCCATCTTTGCCGATTTTATAGATGATATCATGGAAGTCTTCATGGACGACTTCTCTGTATGCGGGCGAAGTTTTGAAGGATGCCTGTCAAACCTGGAAAGGGTACTGGAAAGATGTGTACATGTAAACCTAGTGTTGAACTGGGAGAAATGCCATTTTATGGTAAAACAAGGAATTGTACTTGGACACATAGTTTTTGAAAAGGGGATCTAAGTAGACAAAGCTAATATTGAAGTAATAGAAAGTCTCCAACCCCCAAAAATCGTAAGAGAAATACGAAATTTCTTAGGCCATGTCGGTTTCTACCGACGCTTCATAAAATATTTCTCAAAAATTTCTAAACCTCTGACTAACCTCTTAATGAAAGAGGATGAGTTCATCTTCGATGATGACTGCTTGAAGGCGTTTGAATGGTTAAAAGCAGCTCTCATGTCCGCACCTATCATACAACCACCTGATTGGAGTCTACCATTCGAGATAATGTGTGATGCAAGCGATTATGCAGTAGGTGCAGTCCTGGGACAAAGAAGAGAAAAAAAACTCCATGCAATATACTATATAAGTAGGACTTTGGATTCTACACAGATAAACTACGCCACTTCATAAAAGGAACTCTTGGCAGTCGTTTTTGCATTAGATAAATTCCGTTCCTATCTAGTAGGCGCAAAGATTATTATCTACACTGATCACCCAGCTATTAGATACCTATTAGCTAAACAGGATGCCAAGCCAAGATTATTAAGTTGGATCTTACTCTTACAAGAGTTTGATTTGGAAATCAAAGATAAACCAGGATCTGAAAATCTTGTTGCCGACCACCTATCTAGGATGGAAAATCTTAATCCTGAAGGGATACCCATCAATGAAGATTTTCCATATGAACACCTGGTAGCCAGATGAGGTCTGAAAACTCAGCTCAAGAATGCCCTGAATTTTGCAACAATGACGAGACAACTGAAGTATTGGAAGCAATATCTACTCAAATTTCACTACCCTGGTATGCTGACTATGTCAACTACTTAGCAGCAAAAGTCCTTCCACCTGATTTAACTTATCAGCAAAAGAAGAAATTCTTCCACGATCTCAAACAATATTATTGGGACGAGCCCGTACTATTCAAGTGAGGCCCCGATGGTATCTTCCGTTGATGAGTTCCTGAGAGTGAAATAGAGAGCATAATATCTCATTGTCATGAATCCCCTTATGGTGGACACGCTAGCACCTCAAAGACTTGCGCAAAAATCCTACAAGCTGGCCTTTATTGGCCCAGTCTATGGAAAGATGTCCATGATGCAATTACAAAATGTGACCGGTGTCAACGCACTGGTAACATATCTAGGTGCGATGAGATGCCTCAAAAGGGTATCCTAGAAGTAGAGATATTTGATGTATGGGGAATCGACTTTATGGGACCTTTCCCATCGTCTTATGGCAACAATTACATATTAGTGGCAGTAGATTACGTATCCAAATGGGTGGAGGTTGTAGCCTCTCCAACAAATGATGCACAAGTAGTGATTAAGTTATTCAAAAACATAATTTTTCCAAGATTCGGTGTTCCGAGATTAGCCATCAGTGATGGTGGCTCTCATTTCATTTCCAAAATTTTCAATAAACTCTTAGCAAAGTATGGAGTCCGACACCGCGTAGTAACACCTTACCACCCATAAACAAGCGGGCAAGTGGAAATCTCTAACATGGAGATTAAGAAAATACTTGAGAAAATTGTTGCCACATCTAGGAAAGATTGGTCGCCTAAACTACATGAAGCATTATGGGCATACAAAACAGCATACAAGACACCCATTGGAACCACACCTTTCAAACTGGTCTATGGTAAATCATGCCATCTACCCGTAGAACTGGAACACAAAGCTTATTGGGCCATCAAAACCCTTAATCTAAGTTATAAAGTCGTTGGAGAAAAGAGAAATCTAGACATCCATGAATTGGAAGAGCTTAGGCTAGATGCATTCGAGAATGCCAAAATCTACAAGGAGCGAACTAAGAAATGGCACGACAAACGCATCTCTAGGAAAGAATTCAATGAGGGCGATGTAGTACTTCTGTTTAACTCCAGACTTAAACCATTTCCAGGGAAACTTCGCTCTAGATTGTTAGGACCTTTTGAATTTATTAAAATACTCCCAAGTGGCGCTATAGAAATCAAAGGAAAAACCAGCGATCCGTTTATTGTAAATGGGCAACGTTTGAAGCACTACCATTGCAACGAGAATATGGACTACTCAGCTAGTTTGAGATTTATACAGCTGCCAGCTGAGTCACCAAAATAGATTTTCGATTTTCAATATAGGTCGAGCTTTCGACGTTAAAAAAAGCGCTTTATGGGAGGCAACCCACCATTTTTATTAAAATTTTATTTACTAAAAGTTTTTTTTTTATGTTTCTCTTAAAAAATTTACAAAAATTTTCTGTTCTTTTCTTCTTTTCTATTTTTAGGCATTAGGCCGATGCTGATTTAAAACTATTTTCAGATTAACTAACAGGATTCACATTTCTTTTTCTTCACTGATTTTCGCTAAGGACTTTTCTGACACTATGCTTGTCACCTTCGTGGGTGATGCTCAGCAAAAGCGTTATGATATGCTTTCTCTGAGAGAGATGTATCCCACCATCTTTGTGCATGACCCCACATTATTCACATTGGGTATCAGGGAGAGTGTCAACTTCATGTTTAACCAGATTGGTTAGGATTATTTTATTCATCATCAGCAGCCTACCTACCGCAACCTGACGCTGGAGTTCCTCAATTCATTGCATTACAACCCTGATATTGGTTTAGGGTTGGCCAAAGGTTTAGTTTCATTTCAGATTGTTTGGTTTTACCCACAGGTTCACCATCCATGAATTTGCTGCTTTATTGGATTTCTCGATTAGTGCTGATGTTGTCATTGAGATTCCAGATGACAAGTATGTGGACAACCAGCTTGGCCACTTTTGGGGAGAGATATCTGATCTGAGGCAGGAGAGCTCTATTCCTAGGCACTCTTCAGAGATTCATAACCCTGCTATTAGGTATTTCCACATGATTCTGGCGTTTACCCTATTTGGAAAACCTCATAATGATACCTTAGTGTCTAAGGAAGAGTTGTTTATCATGTTCTGTGTGTTTCAGTCTAGAACGGTAGTTGGTGCATCCTTTATGATTGCCCGTCTCCTGAGTATAGCCCAGGATCCTCATGGCCCGATTTGTGTTGGTGGTTTAGTGACTATGATCGCTAAAGCCCTATTTTTGAGAGAGCCACTGTCCCGTCTAACCCCTGCTGGTAACTATACCCCGTTAGACCTTACTCTTTGTTTTAATGTTGGTATAATCAGATATTTAGAGTCGAATCAATTTCAGTTACTGATACATCATGATCCGGTATACCACTTCACACTTCCAGACATTGCACAGTCCAGTGTGCATGAAAGGAAGAACTGGATTTATGACCTGGAGGGTGTAGCTGAGAATGACATGGAAGAGGAGTCTGATCCTTTGACACCGCCCCATTATTATGACTGTTGTACCCCAAAATTCGCCCTTGCATTTTTCCTCAAGAAATCACAGCTTCAGGCGTTTCTTGATTTTTTCAAACTGGCTCAAGAATCGGTCAAACAGACTTTTCTCGCCAGTCAGACAAAATTAGGGTTTTCATTGGTTTTCCTGGCTCTAGAACAATTCAAACAGTTTGTTTAGGGTTTTTTGGTTGATTTTGGTTTAACTTCGATCAGGCGAACGCTTCTTTGGCATTTAATCAGGAACTAGGTTTTTGTGCGCAGATTTTAGAAAGACTAATTCTACAGTGCTTTTCAAGTTTATTCCAAGATATGGACTGAGGCATTTAGATTAAATTCGCATTGTGTGACTAAATCAGTGAAAGGATGCATTGGGTTTGAATTTGCCGTGTTTGATTAAAGTCAGTAAAAGGAAAATACGTCTGGGCAGTTGTTGTGATGGACTGTGCATTAATTTGGATTTGTGAAGCGCCAAGTTTAATTTATCAATGCCGAAACAATGTTTATTTAATTATTTACTATTCTGAATTTAAATGATTGGAATTTATTTTCCATTATTATAATTTAAAGAATTTTAAATAATAAATAAACAATGGGAGAAGAAAAGAATTAATCAAATAAAAGGACTTTTTTATTTATCTTTAAATTATTTGTATAATTGTTTTTGTTTACAAAATGTTTACAATAATAATATTACACTTATTTAAATTTAAATAAAAACTATCCTAAATATTTTTCTAAATCTTCAATTCTTCATCCTCCATCTTTTGTTATTCCTCTCCATTTAATTTTTATCTGCAAAGAAAAGAAAAAGAAGTCAGAAGCAGATAAATAAATAAGAGACAGACAATTAATTTGGGCTCATCATTAAAGGCAACTGACTGGGATCAGTTAGCCCTTTCTGCAAATCACAGGATTTCTCCCGGTTCACAAAAAGGGATGAATATTTGCTTGCTAAACTTGGAATGCACAGAATTAAAAAATGCACAAGTTCAAAGTTTGTCAAAAACTACATAGTTCAAAGCAAGACAGCACTACAAAGTCCAAATCCAAATTGAACCACAAAGTCCCAAACTGAGTTCATATTCAAACTTTCCACAAGCTGCCAAAAAAAGGCTGTCAAAGATATCAAAGTATCAAAAGGTACAAGATGCAGCACAAAGTATGGAAAAGAGAAGACAAATATGCAGAGTTAAACTACATATGCAAGCAAGCATAGCTCATTTCATCATTTCCCAGTGTTGCCTTTTCAGAGAAAGGTACAAACACAAACATTTTTTATTGTTTTAAGTTGTACTGGAGAGAGAAGAAGAGGGAAAAGAGCAGGCTTACTGGCTTTGAGGCTTGAGAAAGAGAAATATAAAACAAAACTGCTAACACAGTAGAAAAGGGGGGAGAAAATCACAAACCAAAAGAGAACTCAGAACATAAGCTCCCAAGCCTAAAACCAGTTCACTAAAAAACCAGCATAAGCCTGAAGCCTAAAGCATAGCTTCACAAAACATCAACCCTATCAAAACTAAAGCCAAGACCACTATCCTATCTGAAGCCTTAAGCCTGAAAACCAGTATAACCTGCAATCAAACTCAAGCCTAAACAATACCCTGTCAAAAAACCTTCAAGCCTCAAGCTTAACAGCCAAAACCGTGTCAAAGCCATAAACCTGCCAGTCTAAACCACAAAGCATCAAGACTATGCAACACAAACAGAAGCACCAAGCTTAACCATACAAACTTGTATATAAAACCAGAAAAAAGCCTCATACTGTAACACAGAAAATTGAAGCAGAACATCAAACTCCAAACCATAACCTGTTTCAGTTCAACAGCAAACATGAAGGCAACTCAGAGCCAACTGAAGAAAGTGAAAGAGAAGCCTCAGAAAATTATCTCACATCAAGCAAAACAAAAGAAAACAACTCAAAACCCTCAGAGTTCCTCATCATTGGGTTACCAACATAAACATAACATTCAAGATATCAAACACTGACCAAATCAATCTCAGCATACGAAGCATTCAGAAGCAGCAAGAAGAAGCGGATAGAAGAAGACAAAAAGGTTTTCAGGAATCATCACTGAACCAATACAAAAAAAAGAGGGCAAAAGACACAGATACCAGGCTCTCCAACGAAGCAAGCTAGCCCACAACGCATCATCAGGCCACCGTCTCCACCGTTGTTCCTCCGCCTCGGCCATCCTGAGCGCCTCCCAAATCCGTCTCCTTGCCCTCCCTCCAATTAAAGGTAGCATTTTTCTTCTTTTCTTTCCTTTCCACAACCACAACAACAAATAATAACAAGGCTAAAATCATAATCAAAAGCAAAAGCGAAACATGCGAGACATAAAAACGAAAAAACCTAACGGGAAAGACTCAGAAAGCGTTACCTTCGCGTCACGTCGCTGAATGACCCATGGAAGAGAGAAGACGGAGATGGCGTTGTTTGGCTTAGGCAAGGAAGGACGTCGTGGTTCCGATGGCCTGGCGAACGAAAAGGAACAAAGACGAATGAAAACGGCGCTGTTTCTCAAACCCTAGTCTGATCCAAATGAACAAAACAAATTAAAACCCCTTGGTGTTTTTCTGTGTCAAACACGCTGGGCTTTTGCCCCACAAAAGCAGGCCTAAAGCCCACTTCTAAAGCCAGCGCATACCCCCCTCATGTCCATTCTGGTTAATTTCCTTTTGGCCTATTCAACTCTTTTCCTCATCTTTTTTTTACTTGTTTAATTAATATATTCAAAACACTAAAACATTTTCTTTTTTGTAAAAAAAAAAAACTTAAACCTTTTTTTGTTTTATTAAAACATTTTATTTATACAATGACACATAATATAATGGAACTAAAAACTGTTCTTTTCTTTCTTTTATTAAAATGTTCTTATTTGTAAAAATACATAAAAGAATAGAATCTAAAATATTTTCCTTTCTTTTCTTAAAATACATCAATTGCACATATTAAACAAAAATACAAGAATACAAATTAAATAAACAAAATATTTAATTCTTTTCATCAAATTAACAATACTTAATTTTCCTATTAAGTTAACACTTTTCAACTTGTAAATAATTCTCATATACGTACACGTACACCTACACAATACACTTTACATTTGACAATATACATTTGCTATTCTTATACTTTACATTACATTGTTTACATTTGATCGCGATTCAATTTGGTTGTAAATTATTGGACACTATATTCCTAAAGTCTCATCCCCATTTGTAAATTTGTACCCCCACTCCCGGATACTATTTGTAATAGCGCAGACTTTAAATTCTTGCAATTTACCGCTTTCGAATTATACCATGGTTACACCTAGGGTTGGTATGTACATAAAATCGAACGCTAGATAACCTAATACAAAGGCAAATGCATGAAATCAATACACAATCACACTTGCACCCCCTAGGGTAATCCCACATGTTGCCTTCCAAAATGGGCCATGCTTGCACGTCGAGTTTCTTTGGCAAAACAAATTCAAATGATCATAAGTCCCTCGATGACGCTTTCGAAAGTCGCCTATCAAAATGATCAAGTCCCTTCAAGCAAATTGCCAAAGACACTTGGCACCATTGCATTCATGGTCTATACGATGACCCGCGCCCGTCCCGTTAAACATCCTAAACGCAAGATTGTCCACCAAATTCAATGGTGGAACAAAATTGTAAAAAGGGGTTGAAAACATAGAGAAAACATTTGAGTACAATAGGGGTAGACAAAGCTCTTAGTTACTTGAGATCAACTTGCAAAAACACTTGCCTCCTTTTCAAAAACCACACTTCACAAACACTTTCAAAACAAACTCTTCAAAAACATCTTGAAACATCTTTTCGAAAAGATACACACCTTCGTATATACTCAAACACGAGTCATTACATTGGTTGCCTAAAACAAGGCATCTCTTTCAAAAAAAAAATTTCAAAACACACACACACACACCACAATTTCAAAGCAATCGAAAATCAAGGCAAGTGATCTAAAAAACCAAGTAACTAAGAGCCCATGGATAACCATGGATGAAAAGGGTGCTAATACCTTCCCTTTTCATAATCTACCCCCCGAACCCACGAAATATCTCAAAAGGTTTTTGCTGTGATTTTTAACCTTTCCTTTAGGATAAAATAAAAAGTCGGTGGCGACTCTTGCTCAACCGAACAAGTGCGAATACAAACGCAAAACTCAAGTCAGTTCTCCCACCGTATCACATAACTGGCGACTCTGCTGGGGAAAAACTTAAAAGTGGGGTTACCTTAGGGTTTAGATCACCTTTGTTTTCAATTGATTGCTTTGTTTGCTTTTACATTTGTGGGCTTTGCATCGGAGTTTCATAGATCCTAACCTGGATCTGGGGAATAACTTTTTTAGGTAGCATAATCTGTGAGGGACCTGTCCGGGGTATACCGACATGGGTGAAGCAATGGCTACATTGGTGTGGCACCTTGGTCTGTACCGATATCCCTTGTGTTGAAACGGGGAGAATATGGGTCTTCCAAGGAGTCATTAAGCACCAACCGACCTTAGAACCCTAAATTGACCCAACTTGGCCATTAGAACAGTAGCAGTATGCTACACTCATTGAGGCTAAACTCTCGCGATGGTTCCAGCCGCAAGAAAAGATAGCGATGTTGGAGTTATGACCGATTGAGGGTAGTCAGTGATATTGAGATCCTCTAGAACCCGGTTACTTTTGATAGGACAGGTTTTAACCAAAGAAACTGAAAGAGGGTAGTACCTGAACCTCATGCAAGCCTAAACCTAAGGACTTGTTTGCTTTGTGTGAATATGTTTGTCTGTATATACACTCACTTGCTTTTTGCATACATGTACATCATAACATCATACCATAGCATTTTCAATAACCATTTCAAGGATCTCGAGGGTTCTTTTGATGCAGGGTCACGTTGAGCCAGACGTCTACCAAGGGGCAAGAGGTTTCTCCTCTAACCAATGCCAATCAAAGTTCAAGTGTAACAACTTGAATCAGGGGCTATGACCCACTTGACATGGTGAGCTTGATTCTCGTGGAAAGACATCCACAGGTGCAAAGTCCTCCAATCCAAGATCGAAGTTAAACCTCTAACATTCTCTTGTGTTTACCCCAAGAGATCCTTGAAAACATTGCATATATATCACACATATCATTGCATAACAGGTTTCTCCCATACAGGTCTCCTTATTCTTCCTACTGTTTATTTCAGTAAGATGGATATAAAAAAAACAGTGAAAGATCTCCAAGCTCAAAATGCTCAATTCTAACAAATGCTGCTGGCTATGGGTAAAGGGCAAGAGGATCTGACAGCTCTTCTTATCGAAGACAAGAAGAAGAAGTCTAAGAAGGCAGTCCGCATCCTGAACTTGAGGAGAAGGCCTAAGACCCAAGACCTTGCAACTCCATCCAACACAGGAGGTAGTCTTGAAGAAGACCACAATGTGGAGATTGTTGAAGAAGAAGCTGACTACTCCGAAGGGAAATATCCTCTCGTTGATGACAAGTACAAAGAGTTGGAGGATCGCCTCAGTGCTATGGAGATCCAACAAATACCTGGCTTGGATCTAGGAGACATGGGCCTAGTCCCTGGATTAGTCATCCCTTCAAAGTTCAAAGTTCCTACCCTTGCTCTGTACGACGGAGTCTCTTGCCCTAAGATGCATCTAAAGTCTTATGTCCGCAAGATTCAACCATACACAACTGATAAGAGGCTTTGGATCCATTTCTTCCAAGAAAGTCTAGTAGGGGCTCAACTCGAGTGGTTCTATCAATTGGAGAGTTCTCGCATCCACACCTGGGAAGATCTAGCCAGGGCTTTTTACGAACAATATCAGTACAATGCTGATCTCGCACCAACTCGAGTACAATTGCAGAGCATGACCATGGGTTCTGACGAGAGCTTCAAAGGGTATGCTCAAAAATGGAGAGATCTGGCTGGTAGGGTGCAACCTCCTTTAACCGACAGAGAGCTGATTGACATCTTCATGGGAACTTTGATAGGGCCTTTCTTCAAACACTTAATTGGAAGCTCCTCAGCTGGGTTCACCGAGCTAATACTGACCGGCGAAAGGGTCGAAGCTGGCATCAAAAGTGGAAAGATCCAAGGAGCTACATCCTTGGATACTCGGATAATTCCCTACAACGGAAAGAAGGAGTCCAATGCCGCGAGCAGTCAAAAAGGTCGTCTTGACCAACATGTAGGGGAAGTCGTGATCTCTAACCCTACACTTGCTCAGCAAAGACAGGGGCATCAGCATAAGGAGGTCGCACCTAAGAGGCAATTCACCAAGATCAACATGTCACTGTCTCAAGCACTGCAATACTTGTTGAAGAGGGATCTGATTACATTGAGGACTCCTCTCCGGAACCCAAACACTTATGCTCCTACTTATCACCCCAATGAAAGATGTGAATACCACTCTAATAGCCCAGGGCATGATACCAACAACTGTTTGCCTCTGAAGAACAAGATCCAAGACATGATCGATGCCAAGGAGATTGAGTTTGGTCCCCCAGAGACCTCAGCATGATCACTCCTCCTATGCCAGCTCATTGAGATTGTGTTTGTTTCATTTTGAACTTTCAAAGTTGTGATCTTTTGTCATTCAAACAATTATCTGTTGATGTTAAACTCTGTTTCATTAATGCATTGCATATGTTTGTCTTGAATTCATCCATTCGTTTTCACTACTCTTATGCTTTATTTATGATATTTGACTCTTGATAAAAGGCTACAAGCCTTTAGAGGGAGGATGACAAAACAATACCATAATCTCATACAGTATGCTTTTGAACAGACCTTGCTGATGATGTACAGGCATTTCTTTCAATTCCCGAACACTGGAGTTATAAGGAAGTTAATCCCTAGTCAACCCCTTCGAGCCAAAGAAGTAGGAGTTTTCTGTTCTAAACAATCAAAACCTTTGATATAAACCCGGGGCAGGGTAGTATCTCAGTTAATTCAAGAGAAAACGCGCATTGAGGTCGCAAACTCTCAGTTCGTAACACAACGAACGACGTCAAAGAAAAAGAAAAGCATTCCCTTGGAATCAAAAGACAGGGTGGTTCCCTATCACATAGGCAGTCAATCTCTCAAAAGAGAAAAGCCCACCAAGCCAAAACCTATAAAGGAGGCTTGAGAAAGCTGGGGAATCCCGCTGACTGTAATCTCGAAAATGGGTACAGTCAGGCAAAAGTTAGGGATAACAAATCAAAATCAAAATAGTGAGGTCATTACAAATCCTCAACAACATGAAAAATGTTGAAAAAGAAAAAGGAGATGATGACTGTCTCCCCAAATTCAACTAGTGAACCATCGCCCAAAAGTCGTTTCAAACTCAAAACAGAGTGCGACGCACAATTAACTGAGCTTAGGTGTGAAGAACATCACGAAGAGCGGGTGGGTACAAATACACTTTGAGCCTTTATCCTTTGTTTCTTAAACCGTGAACTAGGCCACGTTACAACCCTTTAAAAGTCCTAATTGAAGCATGGGTTAGTTTGAAAGCATACTGTTACAAAAGGTATCCTGACTCCTGTAAGGCTTTGCTCTAAATCTTGTGTTGACTTGTCTTGTAAAAAGTTTTCTGCTAAAAAATGCATTTTGCAAAACTTCGAGACAAACATAAACTTTGCATTGCTTGAATATCACTGTTCGCATTTGACAGCGAAGAATTTCATACAGCGAATGTTCGGAGGAACGAAAACTCTCTCAGTGAACAAAATCACTTCAAAAGGATGACACGTCCAACGACAAATCTCCTATCAACAAGGGGCACGACATGTCACCGTCCAGTTAACCTGGGGCAGTCCAGTCAAGGTCCAACAGATCTTCCAAAGTTCAGTTAACCTGGGGCAGTCCAGTCAAGATTTCAAGAAATCTCTCAATCCGCAGAGTAATCTGATTCAAGACTCCTTCATCTGGGGCATTCGAATGTCAAAAGGGCTCAACAATTCCCTCATCACCTCAGAAGGTTGATATAGTTCAAGATGTGACCCAGAGATGGCGACATTCTATAACTCATTCAAATTTGCATCCAGATATAGTTCAAGATGTGACCCAAGATTTGGCGACATTCTATAACTCATTCAGACTTGCTTCCAGAAATAGTTCAGATGTGACCCTGATTCGGCGACATTCCGTAACTTATTCAAGATTTCCTTCATGATATAGTTCCAGATGTGACCCAGAAATGGCGACATTCCGCAACTCATTCAAATTTGCATCCAGATATAGTTCAAGATGTGACCCAAGATTTGGCGACATTCTATAACTCATTCAGACTTGCTTCCAGAAATAGTTCAGATGTGACCCAGAGATGGCGACATTCCGCAACTTATTCAGATCTTCTTCCAGATATAGTTCAAGATGTGACCCAAGATTTTGGCGACATTCTATAACTTATCCAAGCCTGCTTCCAGAAATAGTTCAGATGTGACCCAGAGATGGCGACATTCCGCAACTTATTCAGATCTTCTTCCAGATATAGTTTAAGATGTGACCCAAGTTTGGCGACATTCTATAACTCATTCAGATTTTCATTCCAGATATAGTTCAAGATGTGACCCAAGTTTGGCGACATTCTATAACTCATTCAGATTTTCATTCCAGATATAGTTCAAGATGTGACCCAAGATTTGGTGACATTCTATAACTCATTCAGACTTGCTTCCAGAAATAGTTCAGATGTGACCCTGATTTGGCGATATTCCGTAAGTTATTCAAGATTTCCTTCCAGATATAGTTCAAGATGTGACCCAAGTTTGGCGACATTCTATAACTCATTCAGATTTTCATTCCAGATATAGTTCAAGATGTGACCCAAGTTTGGCGACATTCTATAACTCATTCAGATTTTCATTCCAGATATAGTTCAAGATGTGACCCAAGATTTGGTGACATTCTATAACTCATTCAGACTTGCTTCCAGAAATAGTTCAGATGTGACCCTGATTCGGCGACATTTCGTAACTTATTCAAGATTTCCTTCCAGATATAGTTCAAGATGTGACCCAAGTTTGGCGACATTCTATAACTCATTCAGATTTTCATTCCAGATATAGTTCAAGATGTGACCCAAGATTTGGTGACATTCTATAACTCATTCAGACTTGCTTCCAGAAATAGTTCAGATGTGACCCTGATTCGGCGACATTCCGTAACTTATTCAAGATTTCCTTCCAGATATAGTTCAGATGTGACCCTGATTCGGCGACATTCCGCAACTTATTCAGATTTTCATTCATGATATAGTTCAAGATGTGACCCAAGATTTGGCGACATTCTATAACTTATTCAGATTTGTTTCTAGAGATAGTTCGAGATGTGACCCAGAGATGGCGACGTTCAGTAACTTATTCCAGACCAACACCTGCAGCAATCAGAGGACTCTCGCAATCCCCATCCAGAGATCTTTCCAGAAGCTAACTCCCCTCAGAGTCAAGTTTCATTATCCCCAGCGGAGCTAAAACTTCCAACTATCAATCCCCAAGCAGAGTTGAAGACTCTCGTTCTCAGTTCGCCACAGAATATTCGAATATTCTCCGGTGAAGATCTCCTCAAGACAAGGATTCCCCAGTAGATTGGCATACAACCCAAGCTTCTGATTTCCCCCACAGTGGTCCCAAGACTTATCATTTCTTAACAATCAAAGATTCTTGCCCTCCGCAGCAGCAGCCAAGGATTTACTTTCCCCGGCAGCAGTCAAGATTCATTTATCTTCAACCATCCAGGATTCATCTGTCCTCAGCAAGACAGCTCATTAGCTTACACGCGCATTCATCACATTCATGTCATAAACATTAATGTCGCATACATTGCATCACGCATCATGACATTGCATACAACTAACTCTTCACCTTTTCAGGAAAGATCAGTCAACAAACTAAGACCATCATCTTCCGAGATTCTTTTCTAGAAATAGTTCAGATGTGACCCAGACATGGCGACATTCTGATACTTATTCCAGATTCACTCAGAGACAGTTCAGGGGTGACCCAGACATGGCGACATTCTGATACTTATTCCAGATTCACTCAGAGACAGTTCAAGGGTGACCCAGACATGGCGACATTCTGATACTTATTCCAGATTCACTCAGAGACAGTTCAGATGTGACCCAGACGCAGCGACATTCTGATACTTGTTCCAGATTCATCCAGATGCAGTTTTACACGGACTCATCATCAGGAAACCCTACACCAGTTCCTCCTTCAGACTTCTGAAAATAGTTCACGGATTCTTCCCAACACCGGATGTTAATCTATCACTTGTTCAGATGCAATTGCTTCACGGACGCTTCCCAATAACGGATGCTGCTTCAACCCCTGAAAACAGCTCACGGATTCTCCAGACACGGATGTCAATCTATTGCTGGCTCAGACCCCCAGTTCAGAGATGTCCCAAAACATGGATACCTTTCTGATACTCGTCCACTCACCAGTGACATACAGTTCAACAATCATTTCCAGATGGCATCTTTAAGCCCATTTCCAGATGGCATCTATAAGCCCATCCTCCTACCAGCAGTCACCAGATGGCATCTTTAATCCCATCACCAAATGGCATCTTTTAAGCCCATTCCCTCTACCGTCACGTCACCAAGTGCAAATTTCCGGGCACTCTAGTGTCCAATCTCCTTTTACCTTCGAGTCGCGAAAGGCAAACTTGCCAATCTAACTCTTCAGGTCCAAGAAGATTAAACAGGGGCAACTGTTGTACCCCAAAATTTGCCCTTGCATTTTTCCTCAAGAAATCACAGCTTCAGGCGTTTCCTGATTTTTTCAAACTGGCTCAAGAATCGGTCAAACAGACTTTTCTCGTCAGTCAGACAAAATTAGGGTTTTCATTGGTTTTCCTGGCTCTAGAACAATTCAAACAGTTTGTTTAGGGTTTTTTGGTTGATTCTGGTTCAACTTCGATCAGGCGAACGCTTCTTTGGCATTTAATCAGGAACTAGGTTTTTGTGCGCAGATTTTAGAAAGACTAATTCTACAGTGCTTTTCAAGTTTATTCCAAGATATGGACCGAGGCATTTGGATTAAATTCGCATTGTGTGACTAAATCAGTGAAAGGATGCATTGGGTTTGAATTTGCCGTGTTTGATTAAAGTCAGTAAAAGGAAAATACGTCTGGGCAGTTGTTGTGATGGACTGTGCATTAATTTGGATTTGTGAAGCGCCAAGTTTAATTGATCAATGCCGAAACAATGTTTATTTAATTATTTACTATTCTGAATTTAAATGATTGGAATTTATTTTCCATTATTATAATTTAAAGAATTTTAAATAATAAATAAACAATGGGAGAAGAAAATAATTAATCAAATAAAATGACTTTTTTATTTATCTTTAAATTATTTGTATAATTGTTTTTGTTTACAAAATGTTTACAATAATAATATTACACTTATTTAAATTTAAATAAAAACTATCCTAAATATTTTTCTAAATCTTCAATTCTTCATCCTCCATCTTTTGCTATTCCTCTCCATTTAATTTTTATCTGCAAAGAAAAGAAAAAGAAGTCAGAAGCAGATAAATAAATAAGAGACAGACAATTAATTTGGGCTCATCATTAAAGGCAACTGACTGGGATCAGTTAGCCCTTTCTGCAAATCACGGGATTTCTCCCGGTTCACAAAAAGGGATGAATATTTGCTTGCTAAACTTAGAATGCACAGAATTAAAAAATGCACAAGTTCAAAGTTTGTCAAAAACTACATAGTTCAAAGCAAGACAACACTACAAAGTCCAAATCCAAATTGAACCACAAAGTCCCAAACTGAGTTCATATTCAAACTTTCCACAAGCTGCCAAAAAAAGGCTGTCAAAGATATCAAAGTATCAAAAGGTACAAGATGCAGCACAAAGTATGGAAAAGAGAAGACAAATATGCAGAGTTAAACTACATATGCAAGCAAGCATAGCTCATTTCATCATTTCCCAGTGTTGCCTTTTCAGAGAAAGGTACAAACACAAACATTTTTTATTGTTTTAAGTTGTACTGGAGAGAGAAGAAGAGGGAAAAGAGCAGGCTTACTGGCTTTGAGGCTTGAGAAAGAGAAATATAAAAAAAAACTGCTAACACAGTAGAAAAGGGGGGAGAAAATCACAAACCAAAAGAGAACTCAGAACATAAGCTCCCAAGCCTAAAACCAGTTCACTAAAAAACCAGCATAAGCCTGAAGCCTAAAGCATAGCTTCACAAAACATCAACCCTGTCAAAACTAAAGCCAAGACCACTGTCCTATCTGAAGCCTTAAGCCTGAAAACCAGTATAACCTGCAATCAAACTCAAGCCTAAACAATACCCTGTCAAAAAACCTTCAAGCCTCAAGCTTAACCGCCAAAACCGTGCCAAAGCCATAAACCTGCCAGTCTAAACCACAAAGCATCAAGACTATGCAACACAAACAGAAGCACCAAGCTTAACCATACAAACCTGTATATAAAACCAGAAAAAAGCCTCATACTGTAACACAGAAAATTGAAGCAAAACATCAAACTCCAAACCATAACCTGTTTCAGTTCAACAGCAAACATGAAGGCAACTCAGAGCCAACTGAAGAAAGTGAAAGAGAAGCCTCAGAAAATTATCTCACATCAAGCAAAACAAAAGAAAACAACTCAAAACCCTCAGAGTTCCTCATCATTGGGTTACCAACATAAACATAACATTCAAGATATCAAACACTGACCAAATCAATCTCAGCATACGAAGCATTCAGAAGCAGCAAGAAGAAGCGGATAGAAGAAGACAAAAAGGTTTTCAGGAATCATCACTGAACCAATACAAAAAAGAGAGGGCAAAAGACACAGATACCAGGCTCTCCAACGAAGCAAGCTAGCCCACAACGCATCATCAGGCCACCGTCTCCACCGTTGTTCCTCCACCTCGGCCATCCTGAGCGCCTCCCAAATCCGTCTCCTTGCCCTCCCTCCAATTAAAGGTAGCATTTTTCTTCTTTTCTTTCCTTTCCACAACCACAACAACAAATAATAACAAGGCTAAAATCAGAATCAAAAGCAAAAGCGAAACATGCGAGACATAAAAACGAAAAAACCTAACGGGAATGACTCAGAAAGCGTTACCTTCGCGTCACGTCGTTGAATGACCCATGGAAGAGAGAAGACGGAGATGGCGTTGTTTGGCTTAGGCAAGGAAGGACGTCGTGGTTCCGATGGCCTGGCGAACAAAAAGGAACGAAGACGAATGAAAACGGTGCTGTATCTCAAACCCTAGTCTGATCCAAATGAACAAAACAAATTAAAACCCCTTGGTGTTTTTCTGTGTCAAACATGCTGGGATTTTGCCCCACAAAAGCAGGCCTAAAGCCCACTTCTAAAGCCAGCGCATACCCCCCTCATGTCCATTCTGGTTAATTTCCTTTTGGCCTATTCAACTCTTTTCCTCATCTTTTTTTTACTTGTTTAATTAATATATTCAAAACACTAAAACATTTTCTTTTTTGTAAAAAAAAAAACTTAAACCTTTTTTTGTTTTATTAAAACATTTTATTTATACAATGACACATAATATAATGGAACTAAAAACTGTTCTTTTCTTTCTTTTATTAAAATGTTCTTATTTGTAAAAATACATAAAAGAATAGAATCTAAAATATTTTCCTTTCTTTTCTTAAAATACATCAATTTGCACATATTAAACAAAAATACAAGAATACAAATTAAATAAACAAAATATTTAATTCTTTTCATCAAATTAACAATACTTAATTTTCCTATTAAGTTAACACTTTTCAACTTGTAAATAATTCTCATATACGTACACGTACACCTACACAATACACTTTACATTTGAAAATATACATGTGCTATTCTTATACTTTACATTACATTGTTTACATTTGATCGCGATTCAATTTGGTTGTAAATTATTGGACACTATATTCCTAAAGTCTCATCCCCATTTGTAAATTTATACCCCCACTCCCGGATACTATTTGTAATAGCGTAGACTTTAAATTCTTGCAATTTACCACTTTCGAATTATACCATGGGTTTGTATGTACATAAAATCGAACGCTAGATAACCTAATACAAAGACAAATGCATGAAATCAATACAAAATCACACTTGCACCCCCTAGGGCAATCCCACATGTTGCCTTCCAAAATGGGCCATGCTTGCACGTCGAGTTTCTTTGGCAAAACAAATTCAAATGATCATAAGTCCCTCGATGACGCTTTCGAAAGTCGCCTATCAAAATGATCAAGTCCCTTCAAGCAAATTGCCAAAGACACTTGGCACCATTGCATTCATGATCTATACGATGACCCGCGCCCGTCTCGTTAAACATCCTATACGCAAGATTGTCCACCAAATTCAATGGTGGAACAAAATTGTAAAAAGGGGTCGAAAACATAGAGAAAACCTTTGAGTACAATAAGGGTAGACAAAGCTCTTAGTTACTTGAGATCAACTTGCAAAAACACTTGCCTCCTTTTCAAAAACCACACTTCACAAACACTTTCAAAACAAACTCTTCAAAAACATCTTGAAACATCTTTTCGAAAAGATACACACCTTCGTATATACTCAAACACGAGTCATTACATTGGTTGCCTAAAACAAGGCATCTCTTTCAAAAAAACATTTTCAAAACACACACACACACACCACAATTTCAAAGCAATCGAAAATCAAGGCAAGTGATCTAAAAAACCAAGTAACTAAGAGCCCATGGATAACCATGGATGAAAAGGGTGCTAATACCTTCCCTTTTCATAATCTACCCCCCGAACCCACGAAATATCTCAAAAGGTTGTTGCTGTGATTTTTAACCTTTCCTTTAGGATAAAATAAAAAGTCGGTGGCGACTCTTGCTCAACCGAACAAGTGCGAATACAAACGCAAAACTCAAGTCAGTTCTCCCACCGTATCACAATGACCCTCTAGTAGGATTGGGCGAGTCTGATCCTGAGATGGCAGAGACTAATCCTGTGACACCTCCTTTACTTGGCCTCCATCCAGCTTGGGACCCATCATCAGCTCCTGCTGCCGCCGTTGTCCATATTCCTCAGACTGATATCGCTGCTGCTATGGATGCTATCACGATGGAGCTTGCTGATATTCGTTATGATATTACTTCCCTCCACAGATATTTTTATGGTTTCATGGATCTTGTTACAGAAAATATAGATCACCTGTTTCATTCTAGAGGTGGCTGATTTATGTCTTTAGAACACTGAGGGCATTGTTTTCTCTAAGTGTAGAGGAGGAGTGTTTATTCAGTCTTTAGTTTTTCATTAGCATCATTATTTTTATTTTCTAGTTGGATTTACTTATTTTGATTTATTTATTTATTCTTATTTTGATTTATTTATTTTTTCGGAATTATTCATTTATTTATTTATTTCAATATTTTTTAAATTTACTCCTCATTTATGCTATTATATATTATGATGCTATTATGTTACTCTGTGTTCTCCAAAAATAAAATGCATGTTGATCTAGTAGACCAAACAATATAATTAAATTATGCATCACACCTTATTGTCACTTCATTGTCCCCTAGCATTTTAAATTTATTATTCCCACCAGACAATAAATTGACACATCCATGCCATGCCTCGGCCAACAAGCAAAGTCCCTCATGCATGGCTGACAAACCGACAGTTACAGGCACGAGATTCTCTTGGGAATCAAGCCTTGTAATGACTGTTACAAGAGTTCCTTGTAACTTGAAGGCAGGTGTAACGAACGTTACACCCTCTTCTCCTCCCACTCTTTAAACTCCACCAGTCGTTGCATCTTCATTTGATTTTCAATTCAAACTTTTTTTCAAACTTCCTATTTGTTCCATTTCTATTCCACACAAATAAACACCCCCTAAATACCATTAAATACCCCCACTAATTTTCTCTTCACCATTAAAACCTTGGTTCTATATAAACTCTTCAATATCTCTTCTACCTTATAAACTTTATCATTTCCAACACCTTTCCCAAATGGCCAGAAGAGCTCAAGAAGAAAGAGAGGAGCCTGACCTCACTGATATGGTATTCCAAAATGATGCTGACGAACATCGACAAGAGAAACTTTACCGAAGATTTCATCAGAGAGGTATACTTCCAACAAGGTATATCGATGAAGATTGCTTACGTGACTTGGGATTGCTTGAAAGTGTGCAATTTATGCTCCGTGAATCTAGTCTACACTACATTGCCACCATGAATCTTCCAACTTATGAATCCCTCATGTTGGAATTCTTGAGCTCTTTTTCTACCAAACGCCATCCACTCCAGAATCCGATAAGTATCTAATTTGCGCAACAACTTTCAGATTATTCAACACAGAGTACACCATGAATCAAGAGACTCTGAGTCAGATACTCCACTGCAACCATGGTGAAGGTGTGGAATATAGAATTCGGCCTGAAGAAGATTGGAAGACAAGATCGTTTGAAATTTGGGAATGTTTAACTAATACTCAGGTCAACGACCGGGTTAAGATTTTATCCACTCACATTCACAACCCATGCATCCGCTATTTCCACCGTGTGCTAGCCAATAAAGTGTTCGGGAGAGCGAACAACAATAAAGTGAATGCTAGGGAAATGTATTTTCTGCACTGCACCCTTGATCCCGATCTTAGAATAAATGCTGCTCCATTCCTTCTCAACCACATCCAGTCTCTGTTATCAAGGAGCACAAGCACATCACCTTTATGTATAGGAGGTTTAGTCACCGCTATTGCCAACTATCTGGATTTGCAAAACAGGTTGGTTCAACTACCTTTTTGGCAAGCTGAGTTTCTTGATATTGAATATTGCCAGTTTGGTCATCTTGTCAAAGTAAGAAGGGATGAAAGGTACAACCTGATGGTGCAACACAAGGTCGTCCCAAGTATTATTCTTCCGAATCTAGATGTAACAAGAATTGACATCGCCGCAAATTGGATTTATGATTTGCAGGCACCAGCCCCTGGAGCACACATGCAGGATAATCAAGCAGGTGTAGAAAATGCAGTACCAGAAGTGAATTGACAAGGGCCACAACAAGAACAAGCAAGAAATGATCCTTATCCATCCACCATCAAAGCTATCTATGCATCGCTTTTACTATAAGATTAACATCAACAAGAACTGATGTAGATGATGTAAGAGCTGCAACGCGATCAACACGATAATGCTTATTGGAACCATCGCGACATTTCTAACCTGACTGATGAAATGCAACACTTTTCATTATGTGTTAAAGGCCTGCATGCTTATGGTTACAACACTGGCGAGGAACCTCCTCGACCCACAAGAGGTGGAGTAAGGACACGAGGAGGAAGAACACAAGGTGAAGCATCCAGCAGCAGAAACGTCAAAGACGACAATGAGGAGTGATTTATGTTTTCTCCATTCCTTGCATTTTTATTATTATTTCTTAAGTTTCCTGTTCGTTTTATTTTCTCACTTTATTTTTCGTATTGAGGACAATGCTCAATTCAAGTATACGGGAGGAAACCTATGGTACCTATGTTATGTTTTCTATTTTCCTAGTAAGTTATTTGAATTTCTGTTATTTCCCTTTCCATTCAATAAAAAATCATTTTGGTAAGTTATTCGTACTTCAACATTTTTCTTGAACCATAAAAAGTTTATTTTACTCGACGCATTAGCTCGGTACATTCGAAAAGTATATAGGTTGTTCACAATTAGGCTGCGTTAGATTTTTTTGAAATAGAGTCGACAAAAATAATACCGCCTTGACACCTAAATCTTCCAGATTATGCAAATCAGTTTGAGTGGTTATGATATTGAAGCCTTAAATTATAGTTTTGGATCAACCCCGAGTAGTTTATACTAGTAGTCAGCACCGTCTTATCGACAAACTACGTAGGGCGCCAATGAATATAAGTGACTGGTCCTAATCAGAAAAAAGAAAAAAAATGATAAGCATCAAGATATAATAGGGAATGCGCTAATTAAGTTAGGTGACCCTCACCGGGTCATTTAATCCAACAGTTGTGGTACCTACAAAAACTGATGTAACAACCAGTTCTAAGCCTGTTCAATGGTATCTGGTACTGAACTTGGTAGGGCGAACTACAGTTCGATCCCACGAGACTTATAATCTGGTAAAGAAAAAGGGTTACCGACTTGTGTACCAGAAACCCGTGTATAAGAGACCAGAATCGCTAACCGGTTACTCTACTATGTGCGTGTGAAAGATAAATGGCTTAATGTGATTGCGCTAGAATGAAAGCGGCTAATTTCGAATGAAAAGAATTAGGTTGAGCTACGATAGCATAATTCAGACTAGATTGCATATGATGGAGGATTTTGACCATGTCCTATGGTTTTGTGTCATTTATATATCATTAGTGTCGAAACCTAGTTCCATCTTTCTAATGTAATGCCCCTCAAGCATGTACGATTTGAGTTGTGTCACACGATTGTGTCGAAAACCGTGCGTTAAATGCTTTTTTTGCTCTATTATTTGCTTGAGGACAAGAAAAGGTTCAAGTGTAGGGGAGTTTGATAAACCGAAAATGTATCGAATATTTGGATCAATTTACATGAATCTTATCCTCATTTTAATTAATTAAATTACTCTTTATTCGTATTATGTTGGTATTTTCTATGTTTTCAGGAATTTGATGTTTGCAAGGCATGTGCGAAGAAAGTCAAGAAAAGTCGAGCTAATCGTATTTAAAATCCGCACAAAGAAAGAGAAATTATGCAATTGTGGGGTGTGTGGCAAAATTGGGTGCATTATAAGTAAAAAGCCTTGGAAGTCCAAAGAAGAAACACACGCTGGGCCCAGTCAACCCAAGGCCCAAGGGGTGTAACGACCGTTGCACGTCACCTAACCCTGCTGTGACGATCATTACACCTTGCCAAGCTAGCTCCTCCTCAAAAGCAGGGGGTGTAACGACCGTTACACCTTGCAGCGCTAGCCCCTCCTCATAAGAAGGAGTGTAACGACCGTTACACCGAGTCCTTCAATCCGTAGCGGTCGCTACGGAGGCAAATCCGGAGGAGAAAATATCTCAACTCCCTGCGTGTGTCCAAGCCTATGAATAGGACCTTAAATCCCCATTTTTTAAAACGTTTTCTTTTCTCTGTTTTTACTGTTACTATACCGAATATTTTCTGCATTATTTTCTTTCCGTTTATTTTACCGATATGTGGGAGACATCTGATATTACCCAAATATTCTTCCATAATATTTCCAGGTTTAATTTAAGTATTTTATTTATTCATGCCATGATTGTCTAAAATGTTTAGTTTATTTAAATTGTTTGATAGTAGTTATTTATGTTGCGTTGTTATTGAATTGTTTAACATACTTTCCATTTTATGTATCGACACATAAGTTTTTCAGATCGACACATCTACTAGCATATTTAAGCATCTAGCCTCTGAGTTGTTCAGATCGACACATGACATTATTTGAGGTCGACACATACGGCCTAAACACAAAGTATGTGTCGACACTTACAAGTTTGAGGTCGACACATCCTGTTTGATTCGATCATATTTTAATTTTGGTTTGATTCCAAATTTTCCCTTATTGCCCTCATTCATGCATCATTCACAACTTAATGATACCATGAAATTAACCTACTTTTTCTCTTTATATTCAACCTTCCAATCTATGCATACACACCAACATTATATTGTGATGATGTTCCATCAGAGTGCCATCTAGACTAAGAATTGTGGATTTCCAATTAGTTTGGGTTGAGTTCTTGTAGGGGCCTTCATCCGAAAAAACCATCGGGTTTGTCCTCCAACATCATTTATTAAATTAGGGGTTTTCGTGCAAGATCGTGCGAAGGATCGTCCATGTGAAAAATCCCTTGGAGTGTTTGAAATTTTTTCAATGAACCTTAGAGTGGTTGAAATATTTTTAAGGAAGTAGCAAGAATTGGATGATAGAATCAATGATCTTATATTGATATTTTGCAATCGGATTTACTCGAGTGAAAAATCCCTTGGAGTGTTTGAAATCTTTGCAAGGAACCTTTAGGTATTTGAAATGCTTTTAAGGAAGTAGTTGAAGCAGCGAATATGTTGCATCTATCGGTTGATTGATCTTGCTTAAGATCAAAGGTAGGAAGAAGGAGCATTAACACCAAATTGAAGAATTTTGTATTGTTGTTTCTAACTCTTCCATTGTATTAAACATTTTGCATATACAAATTATCCTAGTTCCATTGGAATTAGGTGCATACGTACTCACGTGCAAGGAAGACATTGGAGAACTGTGTGGACAAATTCGTTGTGTGTTTTTACTTTCCCGCTTTTACTTGCTTTCAATTTCATCAATCTTTTTATCAAATTGCAGTGTGATAGTAATTGAATTGTAAGAATTTTTCTCTAAAAATCTGTTTTTCTAATAGGTGTGGATATAGCTTATAATCAATTTTGATTATAAGTGGTTTCTATATCAACACTACTCAAAGAGAAATTCTGAAAATTCACTTGCACTTCAAGTGTTTGATAAAACGATCAAGTTAGTTCTTTTATTATTTAGCCTTAGAAATAGCATTGCAAAGTGATTGTGTTCAAACAATAAATAAAGTGGATTGTTGATTTAAGTTTGTATTAATCTATTACTCATTTTGTTTCATAGATGTATCTTGTATAATTTACATATCCAAATTTCCAATAAGTTGTTTTTAGACGACTTATCCAGTTAATTGCTTCCGCATCAACAAAATTTAAAAACAATTAATTTTTAGATTTGTGTTCAGAAATATTTTTTCGCGCCTCTTTCACCCCTCCCCTCTAGATACACGTTGTCGTTTAACAAAGAGAATATTCCAGATATGCATATCCGGACACACTATACTTTTTTTTTTACAAAAAAATAATTTTACTGAGATGCATATCCATAAAGTCCTCTGGTTAGTTATTTTCCAATTAAAATGTGGTGTTTCTGGAGATACCTTTTTGGACTCACTAGAGGTTCAAACAGAAATAGGGGCATATATATTCAGAACAAAATTTTGAAATAGAAAAGGTGTCTAAAATTACCTCAAATTATATAAAATTGATATAGAATATACATTACACATGTCTGAAGTTGTATTGAGATTACATCATTGATTATATTACATACAAAAAACAAGTTACATTAAAACTAAAATGCATAAAAACACGTGTCGCCATAAAAATCTATATCTATTGGTGATTTCTTCTTTGATTTTTTCTTATTTGATTCTCTTTCAATGTCACTCAACTCGGTGAACTCTTCCATCATTTCCAGAAAGTGATATGGCTAACTTTCAACCTCTTTTGAGAAATAGACCATCCACTTCGGTGATGTCTTTGATATTGGACATCCTGATTTCAAATAAATTTGAATTTGAATTTTATTTTTTACTGGTGTATTTTGCAAACAATCATCAATTTTAGTTCTTGTAGGATCAAACTCAAAAATCCTAAACGACCTTTTATGTAAAACTTTTGAGAAAATGTACTTGTGCTAAAAATATTTCTAATGTAAACAACAAAAGAAATAAAGTAAAAGTGCTTAAATTGACAAAGGTAAGTAAAAAAGTAAACAACAATAAGGAAATTGGAACTCTTGAATCGAAAAGTAGAACACAAATTTATAAGTTTCTTACAAAACTCATTATCTTAGTGAATATGGGATGTATGAGTTCTAAAGACAACAAAATGAATTTTGAAACCCTGACTACAAATTCAAAATTTACTTAAATATTAGGTACATTATCAACTACCAGCAACGACTAACTCTTGAAAATCCGACATGTATACTGATACATGAACTTTTGTTTTCAATATTCGACACATATAATGCTTCATGTGATTTTTGATTTGTTTCCACGTGTCCTTGTGTTGTACCCCAAAATTTTCTCTCTCTCATTTCATCAACATTTTCTCAATCACAAGACTCTTGGAACTCAAGATCAAGCTAGGGTTTGCTCTGCTCAAGGCACCTCCTTGCACTGTTGACCTAAATTAGGGTTTGAGTTTGCATGGGGATAGTTTGACCTACAATGCCCAAAGTGACTTTCATACTTCATGTTGGACTCACAAGTTTGTCCTTACCAAGTTTCAAGCTTTGATTCAAAGTTTTGCCAAGTCAATTGGACAGTCGACCTAGAAATCAACTGTATTGAGGAAAAAGTCAACTGTGGCCAATTGACAGTAAAACCTCATGAAATTTGACCCACATCAACATTATGAACTCATATGAACCGTTTGATCAAGTTTGGATCACCATTCCACAAGAAATTTGATCAGATCAACAAAAGGGCAAAATGGTCATTTTTAGAGTTTTGACTGCACAAAGGCAATTTTTGACTGTTTGACCTAGACAATGGCAAATCAAGCTCACATATGGACTCAAGGACTCAATTACATTGTCTTGACCCATTCAACAAGTTCAAAAGATCTAAAATGCATAGGATTGACAGATGAATTTTTCAGTCAACTGATCAAAATTTGACTGTACACTGAAAAGTCAAACTTTGACTTTTTGGTCAAAATCAAGTGCCAAGAGTTATTTTTCATCAAGACATGTCAAATTATGAAACTTGTTCATCAAGAAACCCAAAAATGCAAATTAGGGTTTATAATGGAAAAATTCCATAACTTAGAATTTTTCTAAGTTATGAAATTTTCTTATTTTTTCCTAACTTTGTCCCATTTTTTCATCAAGATGCAAATGGATTCAAAGAATACTTGCAACATGAAAGTTGTAGTCCATCACAAAGTCTACAACTTTTATTCACAAAGTTTTCTCAAAAGAAGCTTGTAGCTCAAGTTATGATGTTTGGAACAAGGGTACCTAAAACTTTTAACTTAGAGAAAATTTGCCCTAATCTAGGCAGGATTTTGACCCATCTTCTTGGCCATTTTTCACATAGTTCCACTTGGAGTTTCAAGTTTCATTTCAAATATGGATTATAGTACATGTTCCAAAATTTCCAAATTATCCAAGAACTCCTTAAACACCCTTGTGGTTAGAGAGAATCGCATGCTTGAAGTTGGCAAAAACTCACTTTTGTCCATGGCCAATACATGTTCATACAAATTTGCATTTTCAAATCAGCATGCTTGGTGCTAGCTTGCAGGCCTCCAAAAAAAATTTTACTCCATAATTTAATGCATAACCATTGAGTTAAGGTGTTATCTTGGTCATTTGGACATTGCATACAAGATTAATCCTTAAGTGGTAAAAGGTAAAATGCCATTTTTGTCAAGATGGACTTTATGTCAAACCAAAATCCTTGAGGCATGGGGCCATATCTCTGAAGCAAGATTCAATTAACCAATTCCAAGAACCAAGAGAAAAGTATACAGCATGGTATAGGGCTTGGACAGGCCTGCATTGGGAGTACACACACTCTTGCTTGAAAAAGAAGAAAAGTTGCAAAACATATACCATCTCTCATATCCGTTAAGACAAGCTTACACAAACATTGTAGACAAGTTTCATACCTCCCAACAAGCCAGAAACACGACCCCTTCATCACTCAAACCTCCTCTTACTCAAAACCTCCATTTTTCTGCAAAACAGAGTCAGTTCTGCAAACTTCAAGCCATAGCCAAATTTCATCGTGTGTTTTGCCCAAAGATACTTCAAACACCTTCCAATCAACTCACATGAACTATCCCAGGCCCCCATTGCAAGCTGTAACACCTCTAACACACTTTGTCATTTTTGTTTCAAAGCTCTGCAGGTTGGATTCTACAACACGATTCATGCTGTTTCAAAACAAGTCAAGCATTGGAAAAGCTTCCTTGGACCTCAGGCAAGCTCAAAAGAAGCTCAAACACCATTGAAGGTTGCTACATTGTCCAGCTCGAAGTCAACTGAAACAGGTATTTCATGGACTTCTATCTCTCTATCTAGGAATGGTTAGACTTAGGTTTGTGAATGAAATATGTTGTACTCATAGCTCTGAAGCCATACATATGCTTAGTTTTCATTTACATTAATCGTGCTAGGAGAATTTCACTCATGAACTTTCTGAAAAAACTAGGTTAGAAATTAGGGCCAGAGAAATTCTCTCTGGTCTTTGAGAGTTAATCCAAGTTTTTTATATGGTTGAATTCGTTGTTTAATTCTCTACAATGTTCATGTTGTGAGTTTTGTCAAAAAATCAAAGAATCGGGAGATAGCCATTGATATACAGAGGCACGCGTTTTTGTGAACAAGAGGAAGAAGATGAAGTATGATTGGGCTGGGCCTGGTTGTTCTTTGCTTTTGACACCCCCCTTTTCTGTTTACACCCCCTGGCCCATTTACTTGAATATTTATCATTTTGACATTTTTATTTTTTATTCAGACATTATTATTTTTTGTCCAAATATAAAAAATGCCAAAAAATTATTTTCTATATTTTTCATATTTATTTGATATTTATTTTTATTTTACTAAGTATAAATATGTAAATAAACTATTTTCTTTTTAATAAAACTCAAAAATAATACAAAAAATATACTTATTTTCATTTATTATTTTTATTTATATTTATATTTGAAAACATTTTCTTGAAAATACTCATTTTTTTTTGTAAATAATTAATTTCTATTTTTATATTTGGTATATTTAATATATATGTATATACTTATATACTTTATTTTATTAAAAAAATTAGGACTAATACAAAGAATAATACATTTTAATTTTTATTAACATTTTGCACTAAAAATATCATTTTTACAATATACTTTTAGTTTTTTGTATAAATTAATATACTATTGTATATAATTAATAAATAGTACTATTTATTAAGAATTAGGGTTTTTGCCCTAAATAGAAAAATAATTAAAATTGATTTTTTTTCTTTATTTTTATTTCACATTTAAAAATACATTTTACATATATAAAAATATTTTTTGCATAATACATTTTATCTACATTTATTTATTGTATTATATTCAACTATTGTACATTTAAATATGGCCTATACATTCAATATGGTTGTAATAACTTAGAATTTATCTTCTTGTAAAATACCCCCAATTCGAATTTGTACCCCCTCCCTATATCATGTTGTAATAGTGTAGCATTTAAATTCTCGCACATTTAAAAGCTTCCAATTATGCCATGATTAGACTTAGGGTTTGTATGCAAAATGAAATCAACAACTAGCTTGACCTAATTCAAAGATAACAATGTATGAAAAACAAATACAATGCATACTTGCACCCCTAGGGTTCCAATCCACTTGTTGCCTTCAAAAATGGGCCATGGTTGCATGTCAAGTACTTTGGCAAAACAAAAACAAACAAAAAGATCATAGTCCCTCGATGACGCTATCTTGGTTGCCTAAACAATATGATCAAGTCACTCAAGAAAATTGCAAAAAATACTTGACACAATTGTTATCATGGTCTATACGATGACCCGCGCCTGTCCCGTTTAACATCCTAACACAAGGTTGTTCACCAAATACAATGGTGAAACAACATTGTTAAAAGGGTTAAAAACATAAGAAAGATCTTTGAGTAAAATAGGGTAGATAACTCTTAGTTACTTGATCAAAGATTGCAAAAATATCCTTGCTATCTTCAAAACACACTTCACTACACAATTTCAAAACCCTACTTTCAAACATTGAAAACTTTTCAAAAGACAAAAACACCTTTGTATACATTCAAACAAGAATCATTACAAAGGTTGCCACAACGATGGCCTCTTTTCAAAACATCTTTCAAAATCACACACAAAGCACCATTTCAAACCATTGAAGAGCACCATTTCAAACAATTGAAAAGCAAAGCAAGTGATCTAAGCAAGTAACTAAGAGCCCATGGATAACCATGGATAGAAAGGGTGCTAATACCTTCCCTTTCTATAATCTACTCCCCAAACCCAAGAAAACATCTCAAAGGTCTTTCCTGTGCTTTTTGACCTTTCCTTAGGATAAAATAAAAAGTCGGTGGCGACTCTTGCTAAACCGAAACATTTGCGAACACAAACGCAAAATCCCAAGTCAGTTCTCCCACCGTATCACAGAACTGGCGACTCTGCTGGGGACAAACTTTAAAAGTGGAGTAACCTAAGGGCTTAGATCACCCTTTGCATGATTATTGTTTGCTTTGATTGCTTTACATTTTGGTTCTCTTGTTTGGGCTTAAAATCCTCCACCCGGATTTGGGAATCATTCATAGGTAAATAGCAATCCGTTGTGGAAACTGTACGGGGTATACCGACAAAGTTGAAGCAATAGCTATATTAGTGCGACATATTTGTGAGTACCGGTAGCCTTTGAGTCAATCAAAGAGAATACGGGGCCGCTGAGTGATGTCATGAAGCACTAATGAACTCTTAGAACCTTACTTGACCCTCTTGGCCTTTATTAGGGGTAGTGAGATGACCGGCTTTGGTGCAGTCCGAAGTTGGTAGATACTCGATACTACACTCATTGAGGGTTATTTTCTTGGAATATTTTGGTCGCTAGTTAAGTGGCTAAACCAAAACAATGAACATAGAAAATAATCCAATGATATTGAGCTCCTTAGAACCCGATTACTATTTATAGGATAGGTTTTAAGCCAACTAAACTCAAGAGGGTACTTACCTATGAAACCTCATGCAAGCCTGAAACTAGGGTTTTGTGTGACTTGCTTGCACATGTGCTTGTGCATACATCATGAACATCATAAAGCATCATATGCATCCACTAACCATTTCAAGGGTTTGGATCTTCATCTTTATTCTTGCTTTGTAGGTCATGGAATCTCTTCGTAGGAAAACAATTCAGGTCAACCTTGTGAGAATCCCTCCTCAACTCAAGGAGCTTACTTCCAGGATTCTAGAGAACTCTCTCTTCAGTGAAAGACATGGTAGACTCTTCAACTTGGTCAACACCAACATTGAGGAAGACATGGTGAAAGTAATTTTCCAATTCTTTGACCCCCTACACCACTGCTTCACATTCCCTGATTATCAATTGGTGCCTACTTTGGAGGAATTTTCTCAACTCCTGAGAATTCCTATTCTTCATCAACTACCCTACAACGGTACGGAAAAAGAACCAAAGCCTGAAGATGTTGCTCAAGCATTACACTTGCAACCATCTGACATCAAGGGGCATTGGGAAACTAGAAGTGGCATTAAGGGCTTCTTGGCAAAGTTTCTGTTTTAGAAAGCACAAGACTGCTGGAATTCTCTTGATCTACAAGCATTTGAAGAGATTGTGGCACTCCTCATCTATGGGTTGGTCTTGTTCCCAAACCCTGATCAGCTTATAGATGTGAATGCTGTCAAGATTTTCATGTCCAGGAATCCTATACCTACATTGCTTGGGGACATCCTACACTCATTTTGCACACAAACAATGAGGAAAAGAGGTGTTCTCATGTGTTGTACTCCTATCCTAGCAAGGTGGTTTATCTCTCACCTTCCACAATCAGTTTTGAAGAATGAGCAGGGTTTAAGGTGGTCACAACAATTGATGACCCTCACCAATTCTGATGTACATTGGTGTTCTCGGTCCAGAGAAAATGTCATCATCATTGATCGCTGTGGGGAATTTCCTAATGTCCCACTACTTGGCATTAGAGGAGGCATCACCTACAACCCCTGTCTAGCTTTGAGATAATTTGGATATGCTCGGAGGGATGGCCCTCATGACATGCTAATTCTTGACCTAGTTTTTGACTTCGACAACGATTAGCAAGGACTTCGACAAAGGTTCATCAGAGCTTGGAGGATGCCTAACAAGGTGGATAGTAAGATACTGGGGCACAAGAATTCCATCCCCCTTGAGCCTTATCTCAAGTGGGTACGAACCCGCTCCCAGAATCTTATGATGCCATACCCTCACATCCTCCCCTTGATCAAAGAGCCTGTTACGGAAGGAGAAGTTCCATACACCATCCTACATCCTGACATGCCAACATCATGGGAAGAAATGCAAAAGAGTTGGATACAACTCAAGGAAGAACGAGATACTTTTGAAGCCAGCTTCTATGCCAGTGAGAAGAAGGTTTTGGAGCTTACCCGCCGACTTCACGAGGAGGAGACTCTCAACACTTACACCGCACCAAAGAGGATGCACAATGTCTTTTTACATTAATAATTTTGTAATATTTCTCCCATGGGGCACTCATGTACTAACAAATTTCTTCTTAATATGACGTGCGTTCTTTTTGTTTGCAACAAATTTGAATTTTTGAACCCTTGAATGCATTACATGAATAACATACCATTCATCATAAGCATAAACAGGTCTTCACGCCAGGTTTCCTTATCTTTCTGCTGTTTATTTCAGCAAGATAGATTTGGAGCAAACGGTAAAGGATCTGCAAGCACAAAATTCACAGTTCCAGCAACTCCTCATGACCTTGGCAAAGGGTCAGGAGGACCTCAAAGTTTTGTTGGAGAATAATAAAGAGAAAAAGAAAAAGAGACCTGGAGTAGCCACTTTGGGAAGAAGATTTGAGCATCAGGCCAGAAGAGTTCTCGAATTCCCCTCAACGTCTGACAAAGGGGCCGGTAAAGGGAAAGGGATTGCTGTACCTTCTGAATCCGAGGTTGAAGAGGAGGAAGAGGAAGAAGACGAAGACTACTCTGAACAACAGTATCCACCAACGAATGACAAATATAAGAACCTTGAAGATAGACAGGCAGCTATGGAGTTGCAGAGGTGCCCAGATTGTATTTTGAGGAACTAGGGCTGGTAGCTGGGATTGTTATCCCTCCCAAGTTTAAGGTGCCAAAATTTGTCAAGTACGACAGTCTGTCCTGTCCTAAGATGCACCTGAGGTCGTATGTCAGAAAAATCCAACCCATTCATCCGATAAAGACCTCTGGGTACACTTTTTCCAAGACAGCTTGTCCGGCACGCAGTTAGACTGGTTTTATCAACTCGAAAGATCAGAGGTTCACAATTGGGAAGACTTGGCGGCTGCTTTTTATCGTCAGTATCAATATAATGCTGATTTGGCACCCACTCGTACTCAGTTACAAAGTATGGGGATGGCTTCCAATGAAGGGTTTAAAGAGTACGCACATAAGTGGCGTGATCTGGCGGGAAGGGTGCAGCCACCGCTATCAGATAGGGAGTTAGTTGACATGTTTTTGGGGACCCTGTCTGGCCCCTTCTTCAATCATCTGATCGGAAGTTCTTCCGCGGGATTTATTGAACTGATTTTGACCGGCAAAAGGGTTGAGGCCGGTATTAAGAGTGGAAAGATTCAAAAGGATGATTCCGCATCCACGGCTGTTAAGAAACCTTTCTCGGCTAAGAAGGAAGCATCTATTGTGTATTCTCAGAAGGGATTGGGAAGAACTGAGCGTCGGCCGACTGTGGGGGTTGTGATGATTCAAAATTCGTCAAATGATCAACCTCGTAACAATCAGTCGAGACCTAATCAACAACGGGTGGAAAGGCCACAACGGTAGTTCACCCGCATCAACATGACGCCCGCTCAGGTACTTCCTCATTTTTTGAAGCTGAACCTGACCAATTTAAAGGAAGCACCAAAAAACCCTAACACCTCCTCTCCATACTACCACTCCAATGCCAAGTGTGCTTACCATTCCGACAGTGCTGGGCACGATACCAATAATTGCTGGGCGCTTAAGAATAAAATCCAGGATCTTATTGATGCTAAAGAAGTAGAATTTGATGCTCTTGAGAAGCCCAATGTTATATCTACTCCGATGCCCAAGCACGGCCATAATACTCATGCTGTTATGGAGGACACCCACGTTACTGATGTTATTGACCTGCTGACGCCATTACTTGTGATTAAGGAAAATTTGTTGAGAGCCGGGATCTTTCCTGGTTGTGATAAAGACTGTTATTTTTGTTTGAACATATGAGGTGATTGTCCAATGTTGAAGTCAGGTGTCCAACGCCTGATGGATACCCAAGAGATACTTTTCCAGAAAACCCTGTTGATACCTTCAATCCAATTACCCCTGATACTTTTGCTACTACAACCAACGATATTGCGATTATAACCATTTCCGACAATCCTCCCAAGGCTTGCAAAAGGCCTGTCAGTATTACACCCAACTCTGAATGTGTACCATTAAAGATCACCATGTCGGGACCCGTCCCGTACCAATCCAGTAAAACGATACCATGGAATTATGGGGGAGAAATCTTCTACCACGACATCAAACAAATCGAAATAGTCCAAGAGATTTCTGAGGAAGATCTTGATGTAGGGAACATCACGGGTACAAGAAAGATAACCCACAGTGGCCGGATCTTTTCTCCAGAGATTGCTCCCCCTCGAGCAGTTTTCGGACCCTTGAAAGCTTCTGCACCTGTTGGACCATCTGTGCGAGGCCCAGTGATTAAAGAACTGGTTACTCCTGAAGTAAGACCATCTGCTGAAACTACCGAATAAGGGTAAGGGGATACTGGAAGTGCCTGTCAGGACGAAGGCCCATGCTGTGGTTATCCCCGAAACCACTCAGAAAGAAATGGATGAAATCATGAAAATAATCAGAAAAAGTGACTACGACGTGGTGGAACAATTAGGGCAGACCCCTTCTAAAATTTCAATGTTGGCTCTTCTGCTCTATTCTGAGGCCCACACTAAGGCCCTGATCAAATTCTTGAAGGCGGCACATGTTCCCCAAGAGACTTCGGTTGACCAGTTTCAGGAATGTGTGGCCAGTCTTACTGCTGATAATGGCCTTGGCTTTTCCGATGCTGGCTTAACTACCAAAGGAAGGAAACACAACGATGCGTGTCATGTTTCAGTTGAATTTCGGGGAACCACTCTCGCCCATGTCTTAGTTGATACTGGTTCCTCCTTGAATGTGCTGCCAAAGAAAGCCTTAGACCGCTTGGACTACGAAGGACTGACTCAAGCCTAGTAACATCATTGTTAGAGCTTTTGATGGTTCCAAGAGAATGGTTCATGGAGAGGTTGATATTCCTATCAAAGTAGGCACATAAGTCTTCAACTCAACCTTTTACGTGATGGACATCCGACCGTCATATTCATGTTTGCTAGGAAGACCATGGATCCATTATGCCGGGGCAGTTACCTCCTCTTTGCACCAAATGCTGAAATATCCTGTTAAGGATAAAATTATAATGGTGCACGGCGAGGAAGAGTACATGATAAGCCACCTCAACTCCTTCTGTTATGTGGAGCTGGATGGCGAGTTCATCGAAACGCCTTTCCAGCATTTTGAGGAAGTTTCTCCTGAGGTAGCAGTTGCGAAGACAATGGTTGAGGTGCCTATTGCTCCCAAGCACGTATCTAGGATGGCATCTCTCAAGGACGCATAGGAGGTGATCAAAGAAGGGAAGAGTACAACATGGGGGCAATTGCCTGATTTCCCCCCATAAGACGGACAAATTTGGACTAGGGTTTACAGCTGCAGGACAAAAGGCTATGCGTCGTTCCAAGACTGGAGGGCCACCCATAAGGATCACTCATCATAGAATTAATGCTATAGAAGATGAAGATGAAGAGAGCCACTTTGAAGATTGGATCTTTCCGACCGTCGAAGGGGGTTTGAGCAACTGGGAAGCAAAGGATTTTGTTCCCATCACCTTTGTCAACCAGTAATTTTATCTTTGAACAATTTCCCATTTTTATGGTCTGTAATAACTAAACAATTTGCACACTATTTTAACCTCATGCCTTGCCCGGGGCATGTAGGTCCATTTGTAAGGGTTTGATTTTCTTCATAATCATATGCCATGTTTTAATGAATCATTGGACGTTTTTCATCTATAAACGGTTGTGTTCATTTTCTTTCCTTTTGCATTTTTGTTTGTTTAAGGATGGCTATCCCTTACACACACCCACGCTCACAAATGCAGGTACCCATCCACTCCGGATCCCATGGGTGACTATTCTGTTTTAGCCTTCGATAACTCTGAAGATTTGGTCAATCATGCTGAGTATGAAGTTGACGAAGATTGTGAAGTGCCGGGAGAGTTAGCCAGACTTCTACAACAAGAAGAGAGGGCCGTTCTGCCTCATGAAGAGCTGTTAGAAACCATCAACTTGGGGACAGAGGAAGACAGGAAGGAAGTAAAAGTGGGTGCGAACCTGGAACCAAATGTCAAGGAGCGCTTAGTGCAATTGTTAAACGAATATGTTGAAATCTTTGCCTGGTCTTATGAAGACATGCCAGGGTTAGACATAGATATGGTGGTTCACCGTCTTCCTACAAGAGAAGATTGTCCACCGATCAAGCAAAAGGTCCGACGAATGAGGCCTGACATGTCTGAAAAGATTAAGGCTGAAGTAATGAAGCAATTCAACGCTGGCTTTCTGGCTGTTACCTCCTATCCACAATGGGTTGCTAACATTGTGCCCGTGCCTAAGAAGGACGGCAAAGTCAGAATGTGTGTGGACTATCGGGATTTGAACAGGGCTAGCCCTAAAGACGATTTTCCGTTGCCACATATCGATATCTTGGTTGACAACACAGCTCAGCACAAGGTTTTTTCTTTCATGGATGGATTCTCGGGCTACAACCAGATTAAAATGGCCCCCGAGGACATGGAGAAAACTACCTTTGTCACGCAATGGGGTACCTTCTGCTACAAGGTGATACCGTTCGGACTGAAGAACGCAAGGGCAACTTATCAACGCGCCATGGTATCTTTGTTTCATGATATGATACATCATGAGATCGAGGTTTACGTAGACAACATGATAGCTCGATCACAGACAGAAGGAGAACACCTTAATCATTTGCAAAAGCTGTTTTCCAGGTTGAAGGAGTATAAGCTCAGGTTGAACCCGAGCAAACGTACTTTTGGAGTTAGGTCTGGTAAGCTTTTGGGATTTATTGTCAGCAACAAAGGTATTGAGGTTGATCCAGCTAAAGTGAAGGCTATACAAGAAATGCCCGCCCCCCGTACTGAAAAGGAGGTTAGAGGATTCTTGGGACACTTGAACTATATCGCCAGATTCATCTCTCACCTGACTTCTACCTGTGAGCCAATTTTCAAATTGTTGAAGAAGGATCAGGTAGTTGAATGGAACAATGATTGTCAAGTTGCTTTTGATAAGATCAAGGAGTATTTACTAGAACCTCCTATTCTGATGCCACCCGTCGAAGGAAGGCCGTTAATCATGTATCTGACTGTCCTGGATAACTCAATGGGGTGTGTGTTGGGCCAACATGACGAGTCTGGCCGAAAAGAGCATGCCATTTATTACCTTAGCAAAAAGTTTACCGACTGTGAGACTCGCTACTCACTGCTCGAGAAAACTTGCTGCGCTTTGGTATGGGCTGCTCGCCAGCTGAGGCAGTATATGTTGACTCACACCACTTTGTTGATTTCCAAAATGGATCCGATCAAGTATATCTTCGAGAAGCCCGCTTTATCTGGAAGAATCGCTAGATGGAAAATGATCCTGACTGAGTACGATATCCAGTATACTACCCAAAAAGCTATAAAGGGGAGTGTACTGGCTGACCATCTAGCTCATCAAGCCGTCGAAGATTACGGATCTATGAGATTCGACTTCCCTGACGAAGACATCATGACATTGGACAACATTGAAGGTAACCGACCATATGACAGACCTGAACAAGGATCCCAATGGACCCTGTACTTTGATGGTGCTTCAAATGCACTTGGCAACGATATCGGTGCGGTACTAATTTCTCCGGAAGGTTGCCATACACCCTTCACTGCCCGACTTTCCTTCAGCTGTACCAACAACATGGCTGAATATGAAGCTTGCATCTTTGGTCTCAAGGATGCTATAGACTTGGGGATCAAATCTTTGGTCGTATTTGGGGACTCGGCTTTGGTTATCAGTCAAGTCAAAGGAGAGTGGGACACCAAACATCCTAATCTTATCCCATACAAAGAACATGTCCTGATGTTGTAGCCTCATTTCGAGCAGATTACTTTCGAGCATTTCCCACGAGAAGAGAATAAGCTAGCAGATGCTCTAGCTACAATGTCTTCCATGTTTAAACTCAACTGGGATAACGAGGCTTCCAAAATCACCATCGAGCGAATGGACGAACCTGCGCATTGTCATGATATTAATACCGAAGAAGTAGTGGAACAACCCTGGTTTCATGAAATCAAAAGGTATCTCCAGACTAGAGAATACCCCGAAGGAGCTTCCGTCAATGACAAAAAGTTCTTAAGGAGATTTGCTGCCAAGTTCTTCCTAAGCAATGGCATCCTTTATAAGCGCAGCCATGATTGTGTTTTACTTCGTTGTGTGGACAAAGCTGAAGCAGAGTTGATCATGACTGAGATACACAGTGGCACATTTGGCACCCATTTGAGCGGACATACGATGGCTAAGAAGATTTTAAGGGCAGGCTACTACTGGTCTACCATGGAAACTGATTGTCATCAGCATTCTCGTACTTGCCACAAATGCCAAGTCTACACTGACAAGGTACATATTCCTCCTGTTCCTCTCAACATTCTGATAGCTCCTTGGCCATTCGCAATGTGGGGCATTTACATGATTGGAGAGATCAAGCCCACGGCGTCCAATAGACATCGCTTCATCTTGGTCGCTATTGATTATTTTACCAAGTGGGTCGAAGATGCTTCCTTTGCCTCTGTTACAAAGAATGTGGTTGCCCGCTTCATCAAGCAGAACCTCATATGCCGATACGGTGTCCCCGACAGGATCATCACAGACAACAGTACGAACTTGAACAACACTATGATCACCGCCCTATGCGAACAGTTCAAGATTTATCATCACAATTCATCTCCCTATCGGCCAAAGATGAACGGTGTTGTGGAAGCCGCGAACAAAAATATCAAGAAAATCATTCAAAAGATGACAGTCACCTACAAAGACTGGCATGAGAGGTTACCGTTTGCTCTACATGGATATCGTACCACGACACGTACTTCAACAGGGGCAACCCCATTTTCTTTGGTGTATGGCATGGAAGTTGTTCTACCCATGGAAGTTCAGATTCCTTCTTTGAGGATTATGAAGGATGCCGGTTTGAGTGAAGACGATTGGATTCAGACCCAGCTTGATCAACTTAACTTGATCGACGAGAAGCGACTTACTGCTGTTTGTCATGGTCAAACGTATCAAAAACGGATGATCAAGGCTTTCAACAAGAAAGTCAGGCGTCAGGTATATCAAGTCGGAGATCTTGTAATCAAGCGGATCATCTTACCGCAAAGTGATCCCAGGGGAAAGTGGACTCCTACTTACGAAGGACCATTTGTGATCAAGAGCATCTTTTCTGGTGGGGAAATGATTCTGACCACCATGGACGGTGACGACCTGCCACACCCCGCGAACGCGGACATAGTCAAAAGATACTACGCATAAAACGACCGACAAGTTGAAAACCCGAAAGGGCGACTTGGGCAAAAATTGGCATCCCGGTGAATCGAAAACCTGAAAGGGCGGTTAAGGAAAAAATTAGGGATAAAACAAAAAAATCTGTACACCCGGCAAGTTGAAAACCCGAAAGGGTGACTTGGGCAAAAAAGGGTTTCCCGGTGGATCGAAAACCCGAAAGGGCGGTCCAGGCAAAAGTTAGGGACTTAAAGCGTATGACTATGTCTCGTAGGATCACTTTAAAAACAATCTCTTCACCAACAAGCTCCAAGCTTCTGATCAATCCAGTCATCGGCGGACGAAGCAGCGAATGGACAAGATATTCAGAGTTGTGAAGGCTATAGCAGAATGGGAATCCCATGGAATTGTTACACATAGCCATCTCTCTTTTGTATAAATTTTTTCAATTTTTATGACAACATTCTCTTACTAGGATGTCTGTCTCCTTTGTACAAAGATATTCACGAAAGTTAAATACAAAGATACTTCAAAGTGCAGTAATTTGCTTGACTTTCTTTTCTTTTTACACTTATGTTTATTTGAAAACGTTCAATGTTTTGTTAAATAGGCATATGCATTTGAATATAATCACTGCTTACAAATTAAAACGAAATTGAAAAAGGATAATTACTGATAGGTTGAAGGTGTAGGAAGATATCTTTGTGTCATTTCAGAAGAAATCCTCTACGATACATCATTCAGATCCTCAACAAAGCTAATTTAGAGTATTACTCCCTAGCGGAGTTAAGCTTCGGGATTCCCAGCGGAGCCAGTGCATTCTAAAACTTAATTCCCCAGCTGAGTTAAGTTTCAAAGTTCCCATCAGAATTAAAACTCCCTATCCCCAGCGGAGCCAGAATAGTAAACATTTCCCCCACAGAATTATCTCCCAGCAAGACCGAAGATTCTCGGTCTCATTTCTCCGAGCAGAAGCCTCCTAGGTTTTAACTCCCCAGTAGAGATTTTCAGAGTTTTCCCTATATCCCAAGAAAGTCATGAAGGATTCTCATTCCCTACAGAAGTCGTCAAAGGCCTTGTTAATCCCCACAAATCGCCGAGGATTTTCAATCTCCAGCAGTGGTCCCAGGATTTCTCATTCTCAGCAATCAGAGATCTTTAATCCCCAAGCAGTCAACAAGGATTTCTCATCTTCAGTATTCAAAGATTTTCAGAATCCCCAACATCGGTCAAGGATTTACTTTCCCCGACAGCAACCAAAGATTTCATTATCTCCAGTTATCAAGGATTTACTCTCATCAGCAAGACAGCTATTCAGCTTACATACGCATATCATAAACATGGATGAAATACAATTCATTGCATCATACATATCATGCAACATAACTTTGTGTTCTAGCTAACATTTTACCCTTTTCAGGATGAGATTAAAAAGCTATTGTTTTACAATTATTTAGATACAGTATGGATACACCCCAGACACGGCGGTCATTCTATTACTCATTCAGAATTTCAAGTCAAAATACAGTATGGATACACCCCAGACACGACGGTCATTCTACTACTCATCCAAACTTCAGCGATCAGATACAGACTAGATACGCTCCAGAAACGGCGACCATTCTATCTCTCATTCAGATTCAAATATCAACTTCAAGTTCAGATACACTCCAAACACGGATGCCATTCTGGCCTTTACACCAGCAGTTTGATTCTCCCTAGTGCAGTCGCCACGGAAGTCATTCTGTCACAAATTCAGATCCCAGTTACAGTCTCAGATACACTCTAGACACGGAAGTCATTCTGCTACTCAAACAAATCTCAATTTCAGATACAGTCCAGATACGCACCAGACACGGTTGCCATTCTGTCACCCATTCAGAATTCATCCCCAGCACACAGTTGCTCCATACACAGATGATACTCTGTTATCCAGATACAATACATATACACTCCAGACACGACAGTCACTCTGATACCCATTCAAAGTTTCAAATACAGTTACAACTCAGATATGCTCCAAACACGGACGCCATTCCTTTGCTCATACTGACTCAATCTCCAGATACAGTTCAAATGCATTCCAAACACGGATACCACTTTGATACTCATTCTTCTGACCTACAACATTGTACTTCAATAAACATTCTTGGATGGCATCTTTAAGCCCATCTCCAGCAAGATTCTACCAACACCAAATGGCATCTTTAAGCCTATTCCCTCAACATTATTTTGACGAGTGCAAATTTACGGGCACTCAAGTGTCCAATCCTCTTTTACCTTCGAGTTGCGAAAGGCAAACTTGCCAATATAACTCTTCAGGTTCAAGAAGATTGAACAGGGGCAACTGTTGTACCCCAAAATTTTCCCTCTCATTTCATCAACATTTTCTCAATCACAAGACTCTTGGAACTCAAGATCAAGCTAGGGTTTGCTCTGCTCAAGGCACCTCCTTGCACTGTTGACCTAAATTAGGGTTTGAGTTTGCACGGGGATAGTTTGACCTACAATGCCCAAAGTGAATTTCATACTTTATGTTGGACTCACAAGTTTATCCTTACCAAGTTTCAAGCTTTGATTCAAAGTTTTGCCCAGTCAATGGGACAGTCGACCTAGAAATCAGCTGTATTGGGGAAAAGTCAACTGTGGCAAATTGACAGTCAAACCTAATGAAATTTGACCCACATCAACATTATGAACTCATATGAACCGTTTGATCAAGTTTGGATCACCATTCCACAAGAAATTTGATCAGATCACCAAAAGGGCAAAATGGTCATTTTTAGAGTTTTGACTGCACAAAGGCAATTTTTGACTGTTTGACCTAGACAATGGCAAATCAAGCTCACATATGGAATAAAGGACTCAATGACATTGTCTTGACCCATTCAACAAGTTCAAAAGATCTCAAATGTATAGGATTGACAGATGAATTTTTCAGTCAACTGATCAAAATTTGACTGTACACTGAAAAGTCAAACTTTGACTTTTTGGTCAAAATCAAGTGCCAAGAGTTATTTTTCATCAAGACATGTCAAATTATGAAACTTTTTCATCAAGAAACCCAAAAATGCAAATTAGGGTTTAAAATGGAAAAATTTCATAACTTAGAATTTTTCTAAGTTATGAAATTTTCTTATTTTTTCCTAACTTTGTCCCATTTTTTCATCAAGATGAAAATTGATTCAAAGAAAACTTGCAACATTAAAGTTGTACTCCATCACAAATTCTACAACTTTGATTCACAAAGTTTTCTCAAAAGAAGCTTGTAGCTCAAGTTATGATTTTTGGAACAAGGGTACCTAAAACTTTTAACTTAGAGAAAATTTGCCCTAATCTAGGCAGGATTTTGACCCATCTTCTTGGCCATTTTTCACATAGTTCCACTTGGAGTTTAAAGTTACATTTTAAATATGGATTATAGTACATGTTCCAAGCTTTCCAAATTGTCCAAGAACTCCTCAAACACCCTTGTGGTTAGAGAGAATCGAATGCTTGAAGTTGGAAAAAACTCACTTTTGTCCATGGCCAATACATGTTCATACAAATTTGCATTTTCAAATCAGCATGCTTGGGGCTAGCTTGCAGGCCTCAAAACCAACTTGTACTCCATAATTTAATGCATAACCATTGAGTTAAGGTGTTATCTTGGTCATTTGGATATTGCATACAAGATTAATTCTTAAGTGGTAAAAGGTAAAATGCCATTTTTGTCAAGATGCACTTTATGTCAAACCAAAATCCTTGAGGCATAGGGACATATCTCTGAAGAAAGATTCAATTAACCAATTCCAAGAACCAAGATAAAAGTATGCAGCATGGTATAGGGCTTGGACAGGCCTGCATTGGGAGTACACACACTCTTGCTTGAAAAAGAAGAAAAGTTGCAAAACATATACCATCTCTCATATCTGTTAAGACAAGCTTACACAAACATTGTAGACAAGTTTCATACCTCCCAACAAGCCAGAAACATGACCCCTTCATCACTCAAACCTCCTCTTACTCAAAACCTCCATTTTTCTACAAAACAGAGTCAGTTCTGCAAACTTCAAGCCATAGCCATATTTCATCGTGCGTTTTGCCCAAAGATACTTCAAACACCTTCCAATCAACTCACCTGAACTATCTCAGGCCCCCATTGCAAGCTGTAACACCTCTAACACACTTTGCCATTTTTGTTTCAAAGCTCTGCAGGTTGAGTTCTACAGCACGATTCAAGCTATTTCAAAACAAGCCAAGCATTGGAAAAGCTTCCTTGGACCTCAGGCAAGCTCAAAAGAAGCTCAAACACCATTGAAGGTTGCTACATTGTCCAGCTCGAAGTCAACTGAAACAGGTATTTCATGGACTTCTATCTCTCTATCTAGGAATGGTTAGGCTTAGGTTTACGAATGAAATATGTTGTACTCATAGCCCTGAAGCCATACATATGCTTAGTTTTCATTTACATTAATCGTGCTAGGAGAATTTCACTCATGAACTTTCTGAAAAAACTAGGTTAGAAATTAGGGCCAGAGAAATTCTCTCTGGTCTTTGAGAGTTAATCCAAGTTTTTTATATGGCTGGATTCGTTGTTTAATTCTCTACAATGTTCATGTTGTGAGTTTTGTTAAAAAATCAAAGAATCAGGAGATAGCCGTTGATGTACAGAGGCACGCGTTTTTGTGAACAAGAGGAAGAAGATGAAGTCTGACTGGGCTGGGCCTGGTTGTTCTTTGCTTTTGACAGCCCCCTTTTCTGTTGACACCCCTGGCCCATTTACTTGAATATTTATCATTTTGACATTTTTATTTTTTATTCTGACTTTATTATTTTTTGTCCAAATATAAAAAATGCCAAAAAATTATTTTCTATATTTTTCATATTTATTTGATATTTATTTTTATTTTACTAAGTATAAATATGTAAATAAACTATTTTCTTTTTAATAAAACTCAAAAATAATACAAAAAATATACTTATTTTCATTTATTATTTTTATTTATATTTGTAAACATTTTCTTGAAAATACTCATTTTTTTTGTAAATAATTAATTTCTATTTTTATATTTGGTATATTTAATATATATGTATATACTTATATACTTTATTTTATTAAAAAATTAGGACTAATACAAAGAATAATACATTTTCATTTTTATTAACATTTTGCACTAAAAATATCATTTTTACAATATTCTTTTAGTTTTTTGTATAAATTAATATACTATTGTATATAATTAATAAATAGTACTATTTATTAAGAATTAGGGTTTTTGCCCTAAATAGAAAAATAATTAAAATTGACTTTTTTTTCTTTATTTTTATTTCACATTTAAAAATACATTTTACATATATAAAAATCTTTTTTGCATAATACATTTTATCTACATTTATTTATTGTATTATATTCAACTATTGTACATTTAAATATGGCCTATACATTCAATATGGTTGTAATAACTTAGAATTTATCTTCTTGTAAAATACCCCCAATTCGAATTTGTACCCCCTCCCTATATCATGTTGTAATAGTGTAGCATTTAAATTCTCGCACATTTAAAAGCTTCCAATTATGCCATGCTTAGACTTAGGGTTTGTATGCAAAATGAAATCAACAACTAGCTTGACCTAATTAAAAGATAACAATGTATGAAAAACAAATACAATGCACACTTGCACCCCTAGGGTTCCAATCCACTTGTTGCCTTAAAAAATGGGCATGGTTGCATGTCAAGTACTTTGGCAAAACAAAAACAAACAAAAAGATCATAGTCCCTCGATGACGCTATCTTGGTTGCCTAAACAATATGATCAAATCCCTCAAGAAAATTGCCAAAAATACTTGACACAATTGTTATCATGGTCTATACGATGACCCGCGCCTGTCCCGTTTAACATCCTAACACAAGGTTGTTCACCAAATACAATGGTGAAACAACACTGTTAAAAGGGTTAAAAACATAAGAAAGATCTTTGAGTAAAATAGGGTAGATAACTCTTAGTTACTTGATCAAAGATTGCAAAAATATCCTTGCTATCTTCAAAACATACTTCACTACACAATTTCAAAACCCTACTTTCAAACATTGAAAACTTTTCAAAAGACAAAAACACCTTTGTATACATTCAAACAAGAATCATTATAAAGGTTTCCACAACGATTGCCTCTTTTCAAAACATCTTTCAAAATCACACACAAAGCACCATTTCAAACCATTGAAGAGCACCATTTCAAACAATTGAAAAGCAAAGCAAGTGATCTAAGCAAGTAACTAAGAGCCCATGGATAACCATGGATAGAAAGGGTGCTAATACCTTCCCTTTCTATAATCTACTCCCCGAACCCAAGAAAACATCTCAAAGGTCTTTCCTATGCTTTTTGACCTTTCCTTAGGATAAAATAAAAAGTCGGTGGCGACTCTTGCTAAACCGAAACATTTACGAACACAAACGCAAAATCCCAAGTCAGTTCTCCCACCGTATCACACCTTGGAACTTAAACAACTTTAAATTGCTACTGCTTTCGAAATGTATTTAAGTCATCCAATCTGTGGACTCAAGAATATACTAAGTTCCATTCCTGATCTCATAGGCGAGTCAAACTCACCACATCTGTCGAAAAGGTTGACATATCGAATTTGTGACTTGATGTAAAAAATTTGACTTGGTTATCTACACTTAGAATTTTATACATATCTTATATCCCACATTCATTTTGAAATGTGTTGTACCCCAAAATTTTCTCTCTCATATTTCCCAAGACATTGCAAGAATAATCTCCAAGTTGCTCAAGATTGCTCAAGAGTTGGACGGTCAAGTCATCTCCTAAGGCAGTCAATCTCAAATTAGGGTTTTGTGTTGCATCAAGGTCCTTGCATCCAAATTACCTCAAGTTCTCCCCAATGTCCTAATATGTTCTCAAGATCATTCATGTCAAATTTCAAGCCTTGCAGAGGAAGTTTGGTCAGTCAATTGCTCAAAGGGTCCAAAAATCGACTGTGCTAGGGCAAAAGTCAACTGTGACCCAAATATAGTCAAAATTCAAATTTTTTTGTAAACATTCTCATTTTGAAGGATATTTAATCATTTGATCAAGTTTCGATCATGATTCATCAAGGATTTCTCAAAATTCATCAAGACTCAAAAGTTGCTAAATTAGGATTTTGCAGGAAAAGTCAACTCAAATTTGACCAAGCATAACTTTCTCATACTTTATGAGAAATGACCCATCCAAATCTAATTTTGAATAGGATGCAATTTAATACAATCCATATTCATACCCCAAGATCATAAAATGCACTCACAAGAAGTTACAAATTTGGACATTATAGGTCATTTTTGAAAGTCAACAAAAGCACCTTTTTTTCCAAAGCTTATAACTTGATCATGGAATATCAAAATGATATAATACCAAAAGGGTTGGTTAGAGGACATCTAAAGCTTTCTAAAAAGTCCAAGAACACTTCCAAAAGTTCTAAATTGAAGAAGTTATGCATTGTTGAAGTTGGGCATTTTTGCAAAATTGCCAAAAGTCAACTATCCCCAAAACATCAAATTTTGTCAAATAGGCCCATTCTTTTCCACTTAATTTGAGCTTGCATAGTTTCCCACGCGTCCTAGCTTCAGCCATGATCCCATATTTCATTTTTATTATTTAATTTATTTTTTAATTAAATTTATTCATTTTAAATAAAATAAAATCATAGAAAATCCAAATAATTAATAACTCTTGATTTTTTGATTGTTTTAGGCTTTGTTTACAGCTATCACCACCATCAAATTCGTATCAAGACTAATCACGTGCAAAAAGATTGAATCAAATCAAATTTGGAAGGTTTAATAATGGAGAATCATCAAATATGGCATTTTTTTCAAATCTTGATCGTGGTCTTAAAACAAAACATTATGAGGGAGATTCATTCCATGCTTTCTTGTCTCCTTATTCCCCTCTATAAATATAGAGCCATACAAGCTTGAAAGGGACGAAAATCCTCTCTAAAAAGCTCTCAAAAAGCTCTTCAAAAAGTTCTCTAAAAGCTCTTCAAAAAGCTCTCCAGAAATCAAAGAATTGGTGCAAGACATATCTCGAGGTTCTGGCCTCTTGCAATTGACATCAAGCCTCAAACCATCCTCTTGAAGTCCTCATGAGTCTTACAAGGCCCAAGAGCAATCCATCACACGCCTAGCACGCCCACCGGTTTGGTAAAATTTTAAATTTCGAATCTCTAATTTTAATCACATTTTATGGTATGCTAACGTTTGTTTGAGTTTATATAGAACAGTTATGGATGGTTGAATCATAGGTACCACGCAAGAATAAAAAAACACCATAGTTAGAGCATGAAGCTTTCGAAGATCCGGGCTCAGGAATGCTCTTTACACCTCTCAAAAGTGCTGTTTCAGATCCATTTCTCACTATTTTTTTTTATATTTTCAATTTATTTATTTCTTATTTATTTTACTAACCAAATAATTAATCTTCTTTTCATCAAAAAAACTCAAAAATATTTTATGTCCAATTAAATTTCAGAATTTTATTTTTTATTAATAAATATTAATTAATTTAATTAGGATATTAATGTTAAATAACTTAAAATGATTTTTACAAATATTTAAAATTAATTAGAAATCAATAGGTTTTTAACACTAATTTAATCATTTTATTTTCTTTCCTAAATTAACAAAACTCCAAAAATATGTCATTTAATATTTTTCATTAATTTATTTATTTAATAATTAATTCAGCATTTAATTTTTAGGACTTAATTTCTTTTCTTAAAAATAAATAAATAAATAAAAACAATAAAACATTTTCTTTATCAAATTAAATTCTAACTTTTATTTTTGTTAATAAACATTAATTAATTGATTTAGAATTTTAATTAGAATAACTTTCACATTTTTGTAAAATAATTAAAATTAACTTAGACATAATTAGGTTTTTATTAACATTGATTAATTTTATTTTCTTTCTTTAAATATCAAAAATCCAAAAAATATTTATTTTCATTAATTTATTTATTTATTTATTAATTTAATAATTAATTAAGGATAGTTTCTTTCTTAATTCAAAAATAACAAAAAAAAAGATACTTTCTTTCAAAAATGGGTCAAAACCCTAAACTTGCACCCGATTTAATTTCCGCACGCGATCCCTTTGTTTTAATATTGTATTTGTTCCCGGAATGTAATAGATAATTAGGACTATTTTTATCACTTTATTTATTTTCCGCACTTTAATTTCAAAGGGTTTCTTTTGGCGATGTAAATACTCGACGCCTTGTAATTTAATTTCCGCAATTTAATTTCCGGAACTTATAAACTGTTAGATGTTTGATAATAGGAATGCATGACAAGAATGAATTTTTAAACCTAAAATCAACGTAGATCACCATTAACATGTACAAAGATAAAATTAACTGAAAACGACACACTCGCACATGCGCACTCTTAGGGTACACCCCACTTGGTTGCCTTCGTACGCGGTCATTAAGTATGGTCACTTTAGAGGTCGTCCTCTTGTCCAAAGATCATAGTCGCCTCGAAACGGTTGCCTCGGATATTGTTGCCTCAAACCAAATGATCTAAGACATTAGGGTTACCGCTAAGGCGTCCTAACATTGCTTTGGTGACCGCACGTCCCTTAATCGAATTGACCCTTAAACTCCAACGACGGTGCTACGTACTCCTCAATAGTGGGATAACATTGTCTAAAGGACGATAGCATAGAACGATTCCGTTTTCGACTAGGTAGATGGTTCTTAAGTACTTGCTCTTTCAAAACAAAACAAATTTTCACACTTACACTCTTTTTCAAACAAAGACTTTTTTCAAACCCACAATTACAAAGAAAAACAAATTTTGAAAACATTATGAGCAAGTACCTAAGAGCCCGTGGATAACCACAGATAGAAATGGTGCTAATACCTTCCCTTTCTATAATCTACCCCCCGGACCCGAGAAACATCTCAAAAAAGGAATTTTTCTGTGCTTTTTTCCTTTCCTTGTTTGATAAAATAAAAGACGGTGGCGACTCTTGCTTACCGCGACATTTTGCAAAAACAAACGCAAAATGCAAACCAGCATTCCAAAAACAGTCAGTTCTTTCCCACTGTATCACAAAACTGGCAACTCTGCGGGGGAATTAATAAGTGGGGTGTACCTTAGGAATAGTTCATAATGTTTTCAATTGCTTGACTTGTATGCTTTATCTTTGTGGGTTTGAATCAGAGTTACTATAGATCCTAACCCGGATCTGGGGGACACCCTTTAGGTAAGTAGCAATAAACTGTGAGGGAACTGTACGGCGTAGACCAATACGGTTGAAGCAGTAGCTACGTTGGTGTGGCACTTTAGTATGTATCGATATCCCTTGTGGCACAACAAGGAGAATATGGGTCTGCTAAGGGGTCATTAAGCACCAACTGACCTTAGAACCTTTAAATTAACCAACTTGGCCATAGAACAGTAGCAGTATGCTACACTCATTGAGACCAAACTCTCGCGATGATTCTGGCCGCAAGAAAAGGTTGCTAAACTGGAATTATGACCGATTGAGAGTGGTCAGTGATATTGAGATCCTCTAGAACCCGATTACTATTTCTAGGACAGGTTGAACCAACTAAACTGAAATAGGGTAATACCTAAACCCCATGCCATCCTAAACTTAAGGTTGTTTGTGTGACTTGTGTGCCTTCAAACTTGAACTACTCGCACATTCTTGTTATCTGACAACATGAGTTCCTTGCAGGTTTTGTTTACAGTCCTTATCCAATAATTTGGATTTATTGCAGGGTTTACTTACATCACTTCACACTTTTGCTTAAACGCATAGCATACACATCATAACATCATGCCTTAACATTTCCTTAACCATTTCAAGGATCTCAAGGGTTTGTGATGCAGGTTATGGTAAATCAAATGTCTAGCAAGGGGCAAAGGGATTCATTTTCCTCTATCCAAGGTTGTCTAGAAATCAAAACACGATAACCTTATTCAGGGGCTATGACCCACTCGATATGGTGAGCTTTACTCTTGAAGAAGGACTCTCAACAGACACGAAGTTTCTTCAATCAAAGCTGCATAATTCAAATTCTAACAGATTCTTGTTTACCCCGCGAGATCCTTGAAAACATTGCATACATATATCATACATATCATTGCATAACAGGTCTCCCAGTACAGGTCTCTCATGTTCTCGTTGTTTATTTCAGCAATGGCCTTCCAACCAGACAACCAAGATCTTCAAACTCGAGAAGCTCAGTTCAGGGACGTATTCCTAAACCTATCCAAGGGGCAGGAAGAGTTAAAAACACTCCTCGTGGGGAACTTAGTCAAGAAAAGTTCTGAAGACAATAAGGACGAACGGCTGGAACAACTGCAAGCTGAGTTAAGTGCCATGAAAACCCAGATGCTGGGGCAGATGGCTCTTATCCAAGGCTTAGCTCGGGAACAAGAAGAGCTGAGAACCATTATCAACCAGCTTCATCAAGACAAATACAACAACATAAAGCAAACAGTCAAGGTCGGGGACCAAGTCATTAATCAACTTCCGAGAAGTCAAAGGTTTGGTTTGATGAAGAATAGACCTCTCCAAGTTGCTACTACCTCACGGGTCCAACAACAACCTTGCCATAAACAACGGGTTGATCAGAGTAAGCCAAATATGCCCAAGAGGCAATTTACCAAGCTCAACATGTCGCTGTCTCAGGCTTTACAACACCTGTTGAGATTGAATCTGGTGACGTTAAGGGACCCTCCTAAGAATCCCAACATAGCCTCCCCAAGGTACAATCCTGATGCAAGGTGTGCATATCACTCCAACAGCCCGGGGCATGATACTAACATCTGTTGGGCGTTGAGCAACAAAATTTAGGACCTGATTGCTGAAGGAACATTGGAACTCACACAAGACGGTCATATTGAATTATTTTTCCACCCCCCCAAGGTTCACCATTTGAAGTGACAAGTACTGAGACGAGAAGACTTTTTGTTCATTAGAATTTTCAAGTTGTAATTTTCTTTTGATTGTTCGAACATTTATTCATGTCTAACTTTATTACTTTATCAATGCATTGCATATGTCTGTTTTGAATCAATTCATTCGTATTTCACTATATTCAAATTGCTTTCATTTTTTGTGATGATCAACTCTCGATTAAAAAATTCTAAGCCTTTAGAGGGAGGATGACGAAAATGATATCAAAATCTCTACAGTATGCTTTTGAACAGACCCTGCTGACGAGGTACAGGCATTGTTTCAAATCCTAAACAGTGGAGTTATAAGGAAGATAATCCCTAGTCAACCCCTTTGAGCCAAAAGAAGTTCGAGTTTTTCTTTTCACAAATTAAAACCTTTAATTATAACCTAGGGCAGGGTAGTTTTCTCAGTTGATCCAGGTGCACAATGAATGGCATCAAAGAAGTCCTTCTGAAACAAAAGATGGTGTTGGTTCCGTATAATCGTAAGGACAGGCAGTCATTATCTCTCAAAAATAAAAGCCCAATAAGTCAAAACCTATGAAGAAGACTTAAGAAAAACTGGGGCATCCCGCTGACTGTAAATACAAAAAGAAACAGTTTAGGCAAAAGACAGGGATAATAAAATCAAAAAGAGGTCCTAAAAACTCTAAACAAAAATGACTACCTGTTCAAAATAAATTGTCAGTATCCGAACCATCACTGGAATATCAGAGCAAAGACTCAAACGGGATCTAATGCACGATTAGCTGAGTTTAGGATCAAAGAACATCACGAAGAACGAGTGGGTACAAATAAAATTTGAGCCTTTATCCTTTGTTTCTTAAACCGTGAACCAGACCACATTATAACCCTTAAAAGTCCTAGCTGAAGCATGTGTTAGTCCGAAAGCATACTGTTACAAAAGGTATCCTGACTCCTGTAGGGCTTGCTGTAAATCCTGAGTTGACATCACATTTTATAAAAAAATTGTCTGTTTTACTGGAAAAATGCATTTTCAAAAAATTTCAAAACAGACATAAGCTTTGCATTCTTAAAATAATATTGTTTGCATATGACTGTTTGTTCAAACAACAGAGAAATTCGCACGAGGAATATCTAGTGAACAAAAAACCTTTTGAATAAAAAGGGTCACCTCAAGTGGAAAAAACACCTCCAACCAAGGGGCACGGCATGAGCATTGTCCATCATCTGGGGCTGTTAAGTCAAGATTCAAGGAATCTCTCAAAATGCCAAATAGCCAGGGGCAAATCTCCATCTGAACCACTTGGGGCATTGGACATAAATTTCAGCAATGAATCTTGCATGATCAAACATCTTCTGGTAGTATGGCAACACGACACTATTGACAGTGACAACTCCCTACACTCTGAGAGCGTGGACATAGTCAAAAAAGTAATACGCATAATCAAAGACCCGCTAGGTTGACTGGCCTAGGAAAAAATAAGGGCTTCCCGGTGAACCAAAAGGGTTCGGGCAAAAATTAGGGATGAGAATGAAAATTGTACACCCGGCAAGTCGAAAACCTGAAAAGGAAGCTTGGGCAAAAAAGGGTATCCCGGTGGATTGAAAACCCGAAAGGGCGGTCCAGGAAAAAATTAGGGATCAAAGCGTACGACTATGTCTCGTCATCTCGTCACTGGCCTACCAAAAGAAGACTTGTCATTTTGACCGAAAGATACCAAGCACCTCATAGGTGGGGATAATACTCGATCCACAGGGCCTCCGCAGGCACCTTCTCCCGCAGAAACAGGGGCAAAAAAAAAGTCTCGATGCAAGCCATCATCATATCCTTAGCACGCGTCCTAGTAACATTCACTCCCCGCAGAGTAGGACAGTAAAGATAGCTCTCCCCAATTGAGGCTTGCAACTGCGAATAAGTCGGTAATATTCTCCCCAAGCAGAGTTTATCTATCATCAACACTGAAAAGGCTTAATATCCCCGGCAGTCTTAATATTCCCTAGCGGAGTATAAGAATGTTCCCCGGCCGAATACAAGATACTCCCAGTGGAGTTAAAATTTTCCCAGCGCAGTCTGAAAAAGCTTCCCCAACGGAGTTGAAGCATCATAACCAGTAGACTCTAGAAGTTTATCCCCAGCAGAGTACACAAATAAATCTCCCCAGCCGATTTCAAAGGATTATCCCCACAAAATTCTAACAGGTTATTCCCAGAGAAGTCACAACCGAAGATCATCCTCAGCGGAATTCTTTCCTATCACAAATAAGAATTCAATCCTCAACAGGTTCAACATCACCAGCAACGATAATTCATCCCGACGGAATTTATCAGTGGAATCCTCAGCAGAGCATCTCTTCCCTACAAAGTAATCTCCTCATCAGTTTATTCCCCAACGGAGTTATCTTCTTCTGCAGGTTTATTCTCGCAATCACCTTCGTTCACCATCCCCAGCGGAAACGAAGAATCCAGCTCTATTCTCCAATAACTATCTGGGATTTATTTTCCCCAGCTAGAAACATTACATTTCCATACATCATGATACATGCATATACGCATCATATAACACAATATCACTTATTTTGAGAGCATCATTGCTTGATATATATCATGCATTGCATAGAGCTGACATTTACCTTTCAGGAAAGATACAGTTAAAGTTCTCAGCTATGTCGAAGACCTCCTCTGGTTCAGTCAAATCGCCGATAAGATCTCCCTGATTCGTATTCCAGTTGAAGTTATTCCAAGACTCTTGTCTGGTCCAGTTAAATCGATTCGAAGATTTTTCTGATGCCGATCCAATCAAAGTTAATCCAAGACCTCCTCTGGTTCAGTCAGATCGTCGATAAGATCTCCCTGATTCGTATTCCAATCGAAGTTCAGACCACCTATCAGCAGTCTCCAAATGGCATCTGTAAGCCCATTCCTGATATCACAAGGTTGATACCGCTTCATGCGAGTGCAAATTTCTGGGCACTCTAGTGTTCAATCATCTTCCACCTTCGGATCACGAAAGGCCCGAAAGCCAATCTATATCCTCGGGTTTAAGAAAATTGAACAGGGGAAGATGTTGTACCCCAAAATTTTCCCTCTCATATTTCCCAATACATTGCAAGAATAATCTCCAAGTTGCTCAAGATTGCTCAAGAGTTGGACACTCAAGTCATCTCCTAAGGCAGTCAATCTCAAATTAGGGTTTTGTGTTGCATCAAGGTTCTTGCATGCAAATGACCTCAAGTGCTCCCCAATGTCCTAATATGTTCTCAAGATCATCCATGTCAAATTTCAAGCCTTACAGAGGAAGTTTGGTCAGTCAATTGCTCAAAGGGTCCAAAAATCAACTATGCTAGGGCAAAAGTCAACTGTGACCCAAATACAGTCAAAATTCAAGATTTTTTTGTCAACATTATCATTTTGAAGGATATTTAATCATTTGATCAAGTGTTTATCATGATTCATCAAGGATTGCTCAAAATTCATCAAGACTCGAAAGTTGCTAAATTAAGGTTTTGTAGGAAAAGTCAACTCAACTTTGACCAAGCATAACTTTCTCATACTTTATGAGAAATGACCCATCCAAAGCTCATTTTGAAGAGGATGCAATTTCCTACAACCCATATTCATACCCCAAGATCAGAAAATTCACTCACAAGAAGTTACAAATTTGGACATTATAGGTCATATTTGAAAGTCAACAAAAACACCTTTTTTTTCAAAGCTTATAACATGAGCATGGAATCAAAATGAGATGAGACCAAACGGGTTGGTTAGAGGACATCTCAAGATTTCTAAAAAGTCCAAGAACACTTCCAATAGTTCAAAATTGAAGAAGTTATGCATTGTTGAAGTTGGACATTTTTGCAAAATTGCCAAAAGTCAACTATCCCCAAAACTTCAAATTTTTTCAAATGGACCCATTCTTTTCCACTTAATTTGAGCTTGCATAGTTTCCCACGTGTCCTAGCTTCAGCCATGAGCCCATATTTCATTTTTATTATTTAATTTGATTTTTAATTGAATTTATTCATTTTAAATCAAATAAAATCATTGAAAATCCAAATAATTAATAACTCTTGATTTTTTGATTGTTTTAGGCTTTGTTTATAGCTAGAACCACCATCAAATTCGTATCAAGACTAATCATGTGTAAAAAAATTGAATCAAATCAAATTTGGAAGGTTTAATAATGGAGAATCATCAAATATGGCATTTTTTTCAAATCTTGATCATGGTCTTAAAACACAACATTATGAGGGAGATTCTTTCCATGCTTTCTTGTCTCCTCATTCCCCTCTATAAATATAGAGCCGTACAAGCTTGAAAGAGACGAAAATCCTCTCTAAAAAGCTCTCAAAAAACTCTTCAAAAAGTTCTCTAAAAGCTCTTCAAAAAGCTCTCCAGAAATCAAAGAATTGGTGCAAGTCATATCTCGAGGTTCCGACCTCTCACAATTGACATCAAGCCTCAAACCATCCTCTTGAAGTCCTCATGGGTCTTACAATGCCCAAGAGCAATCCATCACACGCCTAGCACGGCCACCGGTTTGGTAAAATTTTAAATTTTGAATCTCTAATTTTAATCACATTTTATGGTATGCTAACGTTTGTTTGAGTTTATATAGAATAGAAATGGATGGTTGAATCATAGGTATCACGAAAGAATAAAAAAACACCATAGTTAGAGCATGAAGATTTCGAAGATCCGGGCTCAGGAATGCTCTTTATACTTCCAAAAGGTGCTGTTTCAGGCCCATTTCTCACTCTTTATTTTTTTTTTTATATTTTCAACTTATTTATTTCTTATTTATTATACTAACCAAATAATTAATCTTCTTTTCATCAAAAAAACCCAAAAATATTTTATGTCCAAATAAATTTCAGAATTTTATTTTTTATTAATAAATATTAATTAATTTAATTAGGATATTAATGTTAGATAACTTTAAATGATTTTTACAAATATTTAAAATTAATTAGAAATTATTAGGTTTTTAACACTAATTTAATCATTTTATTTTCTTTCCTAAATTAACAAAACTCCAAAAATATGTCATTTAATATTTTTCATTAATTTATTTATTTAATAATTAATTCAACATTTAATTTTTAGGACTTAATTTCTTTTCTTAAAAAAAAATAAATAAAAACAATAAAATATTTTCTTTATCAAATTAAATTCTAACTTTTATTTTTGTTAATAAACATTAATTAATTGATTTAGAATTTTAATTAGAATAACTTTCACATTTTTGTAAAATAATTAAAATTAACTTAGACATAATTAGGTTTTTATTAACATTGATTAATTCTATTTTCTTTCTTTAAATATCAAAAATCCAAAAAATATTTATCTTCATTAATTAATTAATTAATTTATTAATTTAATAATTAATTTAGGATAGTCTCTTTCTTAATTCAAAAATAACAAAAAAAGATACTTTCTTTCAAAAAAAGGGTCAAAACCCTAACTTGCACCCGATTTAATTTCCGCACGCGATCCATTTGTTTTAATATTGTATTTGTTCCCGGAATGTAATAGATAATTAGGACTATTTTTATCACTTTATTTATTTTCCGCACTTTAATTTCAAAGGGTTGCTTTTGGCGATGTAAATACCCGACGCCTTGTAATTTAATTTCCGCAATTTAATTTCCGCAACTTATAAACTGTTAGATGTTTGATAATAGGAATGCATGACAAGAATGGATGTTTAAACCTAAAATCAACGTAGATCACCATTAACATGTACAAAGATAAAATTAACTGAAAACGACACACTCGCACATGTGTACTCTTAGGGTACACCCTACTCGGTTGCCTTCGTACGCGGTCATTAAGTATAGGTCACTTTAGAGGTCGTCCTCTTGTCCAAAGATCATAGTCGCCTCAAAACGGTTGCCTCGGATATTGTTGCCTCAAAACAAATGATCTAAGACATTAGGGTTACCGCTAAGGCGTCTTAACATTGCTTTGGTGACCGCACGTCCCTTAATCGAATTGATCGTTAAACTCCAACGACGGTGCTACCTACTCCTCAATAGTGGGATAACATTGTCTAAAGGATGATAGCATAGAACGATTCCTTTTTCGAGTAGGTAGATGGTTCTTAAGTACTTGCTCTTTCAAAACAAAACAAAATTTTCACACTTACACTCTTTTTCAAACAAAGACTTTTTTCAAACCCACAATCACAAAGAAAAGCAAATTTTGAAAACATTATGAGCAAGTACCTAAGAGCCCGTAGATAACCACGGATAGAAAGGATGCTAATACCTTCCCTTTCTATAATCTACTCCCTAGACTTGAGAAACATCTCAAAAAAGGAATTTTTCTGTGCTTTTTTCCTTTCCTTGTTGGATAAAATAAAAGACGGTGGCGACTCTTGCTTATCGCGACATTTTGCGAAAACAAACGCAAAACACAAACCAGCATTCCAAAAACAGTCAGTTCTCTCCCACCGTATCACAAAATGCTAAGCTAAAAATCTCAGGCTAACAAATGCCCTCCAAAAATATCTTTTTCGATCATATCTGCATATGGCAGAAAGATGGTTTTTTTAGTCAAACTCATAATTAATTCCATTCAGACTATCCCCTATACATAACTGCCATCATGAATGCATTTATTCAACCGTCACTCAATATCATCATGACTTCTTTTTCTCAACTGTCACATTTGCAACATGCATGTAACTGCCATCATGACTCCAATTCTTAAGTCCTTCATGGGCCACAAAAATAACCGCATTAAATAAAGGAAAAATCATTTATTACTAATGATTTAAAACATCAATCAAAACATTGGTGTTTAATTTAAGAGGAAAATCTGAAAAAGTTTTATTTCAACACCTATATAAATCAAGTCAAGATTAAATAAATTAATCTTACCAAGTTTGATTTTGATCAAGATATGGTTTCTCAAGGGACTAGTTCATGTTTTACATCTAAGGTGATATGAAATTCATTATTTATATACCTTAGGTTCTCAAGAAACAATTAAGCATTTTGATCTTTTAAAAAATTGTGTTTATTTTAGGAATTTTTAAAGTTTCTTATGTACAACAATCTAGTGTCATAGATAACCAATGGATTTCCATAAGCGTATTTTTATCTTTGAAAAATTTTCAGGTTTTCTTTTAATACAATCTATTATCATAGTAAACAATAGATTGTCACGTTGCCTCTGCCTAATTTTTTTTTTAAATCTTAACTTGCAACAATTGATTGTACCTCTATACGAATTGATTGTCACACGTTCATTTTTGAATTTTTTTAATGTTGTAACGAAGGCAACAATCAATTATCTGCATAGACCAATCGACTGTCACTAAAGCTTCATGAAATATTATGAAACTTTGACACATCTTTTCATTACCTATTTTCATTACATCCATTTCCTAATCATTGCATCATATTTATGATCTTTCTCTAAAACATTGCCATGATTTTTCAAAAGGTTCTTATGTCATATAAATAGTAGGAAGTTTCATATTCAAACACACCTCTTTCAATATCAATTTTTTTGCATAAACTTTCAAAACACTTAGAAACTTTTTTGCAAAAACTTTTACATTATAGAGAAAAGTTCTTGAGCACTTAGGGTGTATTATATTGATTTGTTATACTGAAAGGGAAGAAATTGTTGCAATCTTATTGAGTTATCAAAATACACTTGTATTCAAATCCACTAAATATGTTGTAAAATAAGAAGGTGGCGTGCCTTTGTGATTGTATGACAAAGTTAAGAGAGTTAACATTTCTAACATAGTGATATCTCTCATGGGGTGTGAGGGGATTTGGGTGCCCTTGGTTGGAAAGGGGAGCCAGGATATTTCTTGTATTCTTTACAATTCAACATTTTATTTTTCTGCACTTTAGTTTTTCAAGTTCTTCAAAAATGTCAAGAAAATAAGAACTCGCAAACCATAGTCTAAAATCGAAAAAAATTTGTTAAACCTAATTCATCCCCCTCTTAGGTGCACTCGTATACTTACATTTGGCATCAGATAGGAGTGGCAAAATGGATGAATTAGATGTACATGGATTGGATTGTTAATGGACTAATTAAAATAATCCATTAGTCCATTAACAATCCAGTAAAACTTCCTAAATATATTCAATCAATCCATTAAGGATAAAAAAATCCATTCAATCCATCAACTAACATCATTATAATGGATAAATGTTCATCCATCCCAAAAGTTAATTTAAATATATTCATTTATTTTTATTTTTTTTGTATTTTTGAAAAAAACCGATATTCTGTATTTTCATAAAAAAATTAATTTTTTGTATTTCCGATAAAGTTGATTTTCTATATTTCTGACAAAAACTTAATTTACTGATTTTTTGAAAAAAAACTCGATTTAATATATTTTCGCAAAAAAACTCGATTGACAATATTATCGTAAAAAAACTCAATTTACAGTATTTTTGTAACAAACTTGATTTACTGTAATTCTATAAAAAACTTGATTTATTGTATTTTGGCAAAAAATGCGATTTACTGAATTTTCATAAAAACTCAATTTACTGTATTTATGCAAAAAACTCGATTTACAGTATCTCTGAAAAAAAATCGATATACTGTTTTTCGCAAAAATTCAATTTATTGTATTTTCGTAAAAAAAACTTGAATTACTATATTTCCATAAAAAACTTGATTTACTATATTTTCACCAAAAACTCGAGTTATTGTATTTTTGTAAAAAAAACTCAATTTTCTGTATTTTCGTAAAAAACTCAATTTTTTTGTAATTCCGCAAAAAACTCGATTTATTGTATTTCCGTAAAAAAACTCGATTTTCTACATTTCAACCAAAAACTCGATTTACTATATTTTCTGAAAAACACTATTTAATGTGTTTCCGTAAAAAAAAACTCGATTTATTGTATTTTCACAAAAAAAACTCAATTTACTGTATTTCCTTAAAAACCCGATTTACTGTATTTTTGCAAAAACTCAATTTATTGTATTTTCGCAAAAGAACTCGATTTAATGTACTTTCATAAAAAAAAACTTAATTTATTGTATTTCCTCTAAAAAGTTGATTTATTGTATTTCCATTAAAAACTCGATTTACTATATTTCCATAAAAATATTTAATTTATTGTATTTCTGTAAAAAAATTGATTTACTGTATTTCCGTAAAAACTTCCATAGTTCCGGAAAAACTCGATATACTGTATTTTAATAAAAAAACTCAATTGACTATATTTTCGTAAAAAGCTTGATTTACTGTTTTTCCATAAAAAATCTCAATTTTTTGTACTTTTTGCAAAAACTCAATTTTCTGTATTTCTGTAAAAAAACTCGATTTACTTTATTTTTGCTAAAAACTTGATTTACTGTATTTCCTCCAGAAACTTGATTATTGTATTTCTGTAAAAAATCTTGATATTCTGTATTTCTCGCAACAACTCAGTTTATTGTATTTCCTCAAAAAACTTAATTTACTATATTTTATTAAAAATACTCAATTTAACGTGTTTCTGTAAAAAAAAGTGATTTTTTGTATTTCCGTTAAAAATATCGATTTACTATAATTATGTAAAAAACTCTATTTATTGTATTTTCAGAAAAAACTCGATTTACTATTTTCCAGTAAAAACTCCATTTACTATAGTTTCAGAAAAACTCGATTTACTGTATTTCTGTAAAAAAAACTTGATTTACTATATTTTCGCAAAAAACTCGATTTATTGTATTTCCATAAAAAAAAACTTGATTTGTTGTATTTGTGCAAAAAAACTCGATTTACTATATTTCCATAAAAAAAACTCAATTTAAGTTATTTCCATAAAAAATTGATTTACTGTATTTCCATAAAAAATTGATTCACTGTATTTTCGTAAAAACTTGATTTTCTATATTTCCGGCAAAAACTCGATTTACTGTATTTTATAAAAAAACTCAATTTACTGTATTTTCCCAAAAAACTTGATTTACTGTATTTTCATAAAAAAATATAATTTTTTATTATTTTAACTTTTAAAATGATTTAATGAATTTAAAGTATATGATCAAAATAATTCATTGGATCATTCAAATATGCTGGATGGATTGGATCAATCCATGATTATAAATGGATGGATTTTATCCAATCCATTATTAACTTACTTTTTATGTGGTTGGTGGATTGGATGAATTTTTTGGTGGATGGATTTGATGGATTTTGTCTTAATAGATTTAATTGCCACCCTAACATCAGAGCAGGTTATAGCTAACATGTTCCTAAGATCTTGAGAATGGCATGCGCAAATCCATTTTTTAAAAACTCTAGTAGCAATAGTAAGCCTCCTTTGTTCTGTGGTGAGTATCATGATTTTTGGAAGATCCGCATGCAAGTACATATTTAAGCACAAGGAGATAAAGTTTGGGATGTTGTAGAAAATGGTCAGTTCGTTCCTACAAGTGTTGTCAATGGCATTGGTACACCCAAGATTTAAAGTTCTTGGACTGATGATGATAAAAAGAAAATGCTCTTTGACAAGAAAGCAAAAAATCTACTTTAAGCAGCCCTGAGCATGGATGAATTCTTCAGTGTCTCTCAATGCTAAAAAGAAAAAAGAAAAAAGAGATTCATTAGATGTCACCCATGAAGGAATTGTTGAAGTAAAAAGATCAAAATTGAACACTTTATGTCAAGAGTATGAACTATTCAGAATGCAGTCTAGAGAATTGATTCTAGACTTGCAGAAAATATTTGTGCACTTGAAAAATCACTTGATGGCTCTCATTAAGACTTTTACAAACTATAAACTTAATCTTAAAGTGCTTAGATCTTTAACTAGGATATGACAACCGAAAGTCACGACGATATCAGAAAAGAAAAGCCTATAAAAATGACGTTTGTAACATTATTCGAAAAACTCCAAGAGCATAAAACGAAACTTGGGAGACTAGAGTAGCATGAGACTTAAGAGAAGAAGTTCAAGAGCATTGATCTAAAAGTGGATTCTAGGGAAGAATTGGAAGAAGACTTACCGGAGGAAGATGAAGACTTCATTCTTCTTATACAAAGGTTAGGAAAATATTTCAAAAATGACAATTCTTTAAAATTTTCTAAAAGAAAGAAATTCTTCAAGAAGAAGGAAGCTTATACTTTAACCCAAAACTTCACTTGCTTTGAATGTTGAAAGCAATGAAACATGAAGGCCTATTGTCCAAAATTTACTAAGAAAATTAGTCTTAAAGAGAAAAAAGAACCAAGATAAAAAAGAGCATACATAGCATGAGAAGATAATGAAGTCAGTTCATCTTATGAATCAGAAAATGAAGAATGTACCAACTTTGCTTTAATGGCATAACATCATTCAGATGATGAAGAAGATGAGGTTAGTATTGAAAATTCTTCTTATGATAATGATACATAAAACGCAATAAACAAAATACTTAATGAATGTAAAATTCTGTATAAAATGGTATCAACACAAAAGAAACAAATTTTATTTCTTGAAGATAGTTGACACCATGCAAAATGATTTTTAAAAGTAAAAATAGAACTCTACATGCAAAGATTGTAATTATCTATCTTTTCAAATTGTCCAATTAAATTTTTTTATTGAAATATATAAAAAAATGATAATTTGGATTGGAAAATGTTCTTAGTGGACAAAGATATTCCAATGATAAAAGTGGAATTGGCTATTTGAAATTTGACAAGCCAAGGACTAGTAAAACTATCTTTGTCAAGGAAAGTGATCAATCCAATAATGAGAAAGTTAATAAAGTTTAAAATGTGCATCATCATCCTAAGAAGATAGTTATTCAAAATAAGTCTCATGTCCTTATATATAGAAGAAACTTTGTTCCTATATGTTTCTATTGTGGTTTAAAAGGCCACACACCTAATGCTTGCTATGTAAGGAGTTTCAGAGTTTCTAGTGGCCATTATGTGTGAGTTAAGAAAGAAAATAATTATCAAGGACCCATAAGGATTAAAGCAAAATCTTCTTAGCATAAGTCCACTTTGTGATAAAGGTCTCAAAATCAACTTTACCAAGAATGAATGCATCATTGAAGATGAAGTCACACATGAGATAAAGGTAATTTGTAAAAGAATTAATAACATTTTAATGATTTCTTTAAAATAATTTATCTTTGAAAATAAAATGTCTTGTGGTAAGAAATAATGATTCATGTATTTTGCATAAAAGAATAGGCCATATTCATATGGAACATCTTAGCAAGATAGTTATACATGATATTTTTATTGGTTTACCAAAGATGAAGTTTTCAAAGATAAATCATGTGATGCATGTCAGAAAGAAAATCAAACTAGAACAATTTTCAAATCAAAGAATATGGTAACAACATCAAGACCATTTCAATTGTTGCACATGGGCTTGTTTGGTCCTTCAATAAAAAGAAGCTTTGGAGCGAGGTAATTTATATGATTTAGTTATTGTCTATGATTTTTTAAGATATTCTTGGACACCATTTTTTAGTGCAGAAAACAGACGCTTTCAAGGCATTCAAGAAGTACGCTAAGCAAGTACAAAATGAAAAATCCTTGAAGATTTCATCAATTAGAAGTTACAATGGTGGAGAATTCCAGAATGCATAATTGAAGAGTTATGTGAGGAACATGGCATATTTCATAATTTTCATCCCCAAGGACCCCTTAATAAAAAAGAGTTGTTGAAAGGAAAAATGTTTCCCTATTGAAACTTGCAAGAACCATATTAAGTGATTATAATCTGCAAAAAAACTTTCAGGAGGATGGGATAAGCACGACATGTTATGTAAGAAATTGGGTAATCATGAGGTCAATCTTGAAAAAGACTTCATATGAACTCTTCAAGGGAAGAAAACCACACATTGCCCACTTTCATGTTTTTGGATGTATATGCTTTATCCTTAACAATGACAAAGACAATCTTGGTAAGTTCGACAATAAATATGACGAAGGTATCTTTCTTGGTTAATCTTTCTCAAGTAAGGCATATAAAGTTATAATAAAAGAACTTTAACTATTGAAGAATCTATGCATGTATCATTTGATGAATCTAACCCCTACAAGAAGCACATAGTTGTTTGTGATGATGATGATGGTATTTTAGAAGTGTCCACATAAGACATTTCTAAAAATGATAATAGTCAACTATTCAGACACAAAGAGGAAATCATTCAACATGAGAAAAATCAAAGTGATCTTCCTCAATAATGGAGAATCCATCATTATCACATAATCAACAACATTATTAGTGATATTAGAAAAGGAGTTTCAACAAGGCTAAATATCAAGGATTCTTGGTTTAATATGGAATTTATTTCTCAAATAGAACCTTCAATGATTAATGAAGCCTTATAGGATGACCAATGGATACTTTCCATGCAAGAAGAATTAAATTAATTCGAAAAAAACCCATCTTGGGAACTTGTTCCTAGACATAATAATAAGCACATCATTGGTACCAAATGGGTGTTTAAGAATAAACTTCAAGAGAATGGTATAACTTTTTGAAACAAGGCGAGATTGGTAGCCCAAAGATACAATTAAGAAGAAGTAATCAATTTTGAAGAAACATTTGCTTTGATTGCAAGGTTAAAAGCTATTCGATTACTACTTTCTTATGCTTGTTCACTAAATTTTGAGTTATTCCAAATGGATTTCAAGAGTGCCTTCTTGAACAAATACACCAATGAAGAAGTCTATGTCAAACAACCTCCCAATTTTGAAGACTTCAAGAATCCTTCACATGTCTACAAGTTGAGAAATGCTCTTTATGACTTGAAGGTAGCACCAAGGTCTTGGTATGATAGACTTAGAAACTTTACTTGTGAAATAGGATTTGGAAAATGTAAGGTTGATTAATGATATTAAGTTATTCATTAAGAAAATCAAAGATCATACCTTATTTTTTTAAATCTACATTGAAAATATCATATTTGGATAAACGAACAAAGAATTTTATGAAGAATTATCAATGATGATGCAAGGATAATTCGAAATTTCAAATTAAATCATACATATCATTTGATTCATCTGTCTATCTCACTCAAGTTGGATTTTAAATGTGTCATTGGCATTGATCATAAGAGAGTTTGAATATAATATTGCTTTGCTTTGGGTTTTACCCATTTAAAGGGATCATCATCTTCATCATAATCTCATCACATTAGGGTTTCATCATAGACTCATCAAGTGCTTGAAGAAAATTAGGGTTTTGCACCCTTAGTTGAAAAATCAAGAATTAGGGTTTTGAAGATTGAACTCCAATGTACATCACTAAATAGGCCCACAATATCATCATATCATAGTCCTCAAGATGTCTCAATTTACTAAATATTTCATCATGATCACAAGGTTTCATTGAAATTGAAAGATTTGAATTCATCTGGAAAATTCAACTACTCAAAGTCAAACTTTGACTTTTGAGATTTTTGGTAAAGTATGAACCTGTCAACACAAATATCATGAAAATATGGTTGATAGTTGAATTTTATCAAGTGAAATCACAAAAATTGAGATGACTTGCAAAAGGACAAAGATGAAGAAATTGAGAATTTTTCTAAGTGTCAAAACTCATATTCAAGTGGCTAATTTCTCAAGCTTGTAAATTCTTCCTCAAGCAACCAAAATGAGAAAACAAGGGATACATTTAAATATCATACATAATACTACACCATATAAAAAAGTTTGAATCTAAAATCATTCTACATTTAATCACGGGACCTTGGAAAAGTGTCATCTCAAAATTGTGAAAATTACAAAAAAATCAAAAAATTTCTAAGTGTTTTTCAGCTTGAAAGTCCAGTTTTGTTGGCCAGTTTTCTTATTGATTCAAGTTGATTCAAGCCAAGTGATAAACATTGAAGTTGTATAGAATCGGACCATCTTTCCAATGGTATCAAGCACATGATTTTTTCTTACTTGAGCACCAAGTTTTGAAGAGGGCAAGTAGCCATGGTGAAGTTGTTTTACAAGTCAGATTTGAGGTTCAAATTTATGTCCAAACATATGCAAAATCCTTGATATCTTTGTTATAGGTCATTGTTGCTTCTAAAATAAGAAAAATGAGAAGCTTACACAGATTATTGATGCATTATCCAAGTGTTTGATGCATTATCCAAAACCTCATTCCATTTTGAGAGCATTTTGCCATAAAGATCACACTTCCATTTTGATAAAACTCACTTTAATCACAATGTCAATGCATTGAGATTTTCACTTGTTCCCTCTAATCACACTAAACACAAAAGTTAATAAGCAACCCCTTTAAAGGTTCCATCCATCCTAGAAAGCATGATGCTATGCATTGGAACCATGTCATTCATGAAACTACCACTTACATCTCAACCAAACCAAAACTTCAAAGCTTGCAAATCTGATCATCCTTGATCCCTCAACTTTAGCTATAAATATAGGACCTCCTTTCATTGCAAATTACACCTTGAATACCCATGAAATACTCACAAACTCCGAAGAGGTTTTGGAAAACTCCATTAAAGCTCCAAAAACCAATTCTTCAAATTTCTTAAATCTCTCAAGTTCCTGGAAAACCAATCATACATTCACCATCCATACACCATATATGAGCTTATGTATGCAATATCTCATCACTGTAGCATCCCAAACACTCCACCCAACCCATGCTCATTCATCATTGCAACTTGAGTTAGTCAGGAAGTTTGAGATAATTTCAAAGCAAGCCAAAGTTAGCATTGCACTCCAGGAGGTTCAAGGATGATAAAGAGACCATTTCCCATAATTTAAAGAGATTTAAAGAGGCTTTGGACCTTGATCCAATAGGTAAACTTTTCTGACTTGGAACTCTATCATACAAGCATCATTTTGAGCATTGCTTGATACTATTTGGTTTGTTTGAATGCCATGAGCTAAAGCCCCATGAAAATGGGCATTGGTTGATCGTATATGTCATTTAATTTAACTTTAAACATTTAAGGTTTTTATGGTTTTCACTTAAATTCATGAGATACTATTTGGATAAATAAAAGTGATAGACATATTTTAAATCCTTGTAAAATTTTGAGTGAAACTGTTCTTTTACATTTTTGATTTGGTGCAAAATGAGAAATCACAAATTTGAGGCCGAGAGGTTGAAAATGAAGTCCAGGGCGCGCAAATTCATTTTAAAAGTTGAGTTTATTTTATATTTAGTTGAAGTTTCCATATGAATGAATTGACATTGCATCACAATGGTTAACACACTGATATTTGTGTGTTTGTGTAAAGCGAAAGGGCGGGTTCGATCTTGGCCAACCCCCATTTTGTTTTGTTTCAATTCTTTTTCCATTTTATCCATTTAGAAACTTGTGTCATATTTGTTTTTATAGTTGTTTGTTATTAACACCATATAACGCGTGACCTAGTGGTTATTGTTTTAGGTTGTGACCTTAGTTTTAGGGGTTCAACACCCCATGGCCACACTTCTTATTTTTTTAATACTTGTTCTATTTAAATTTTTTTTCGTATTTCTTTTCCATTATTTTTTTTTCGTTCTCATTTATTTTTTCATTTCTTTTATAGTTTTCTTTCTGATTTTATTTTATTATTAAAAACCCATTTTATTTATTTATTTAAAGTCTTGATTTTATTTTAATATATTAAAAAAACCAAAAATAGTTTCTTTGTTTGTTTAAATATTGATGTTTCTTTTATTAATTTTTTTGTGAAATATTTTCTTAAATGATTCTCTTAATGCCATGATGCTTTAATGTGTCTACTTGAGTGTGATTTTATTTTTAAGTTTTATACCATGATTAAGTGATGTTTAATGCCATGAACATGATTGATTCAAATGCCTTGTTGCTTTGTCTTAATGATTGAGATATTAGTTTTTTTTTGTTGCCATGCTTAATGGATCCATGTTATGTCTTGAAAGCTTGATGTTAACTTTTTTATTTGTCATGAGTCATCCTAAATCCTAATCCATGTTGCTTTGTAACCTTGTCATTGATCTTTGAGCTTGCATGTTCCTTGCTTTGATAATTATCTTAATATTTATGTGTTAATAAGTAATGTTTATATTTTATTACGTTAGTACTTGTGTTCAAATCCAAGGAAAGGGATTGTATTGTTGACTTAATAGTCATGTGCATGTGTTTGTTCTATGTTCATGTTAATGTGTTTACCCTTTTATGTTACCTTTATGAATGTTTGCTTTTTGTTTACCTTGTGCACCTAAACCCTAATCTTGTTTTCAAACTTTGAAACTTCTTTCATTAAAAACATTTGACTTTGTCATTGCATTTTAAAAATTTTCTTTAATAAATGCTTCAATACACTTAAGTATATTAGGAAATTTCAAAAAGACTAAAAGAGATTCAACCTCACCCAAATCCTTTTGTCACTTGGCTTTTCAATTTAAAATCTTTTCTCAAATAGATTAGACATGAGTCATCTCCATAGTTGAGATATAATTCTCCTATCCCCATAGTATTGATTGAAATGTTGTTGGTTCTTTTCAAATTGAGGGAGTTAGAGGCATACTTGTTGATCATATATCCAAGTTGGAGCCCTTCCTTCATGATGATGCAAAGATCCATCTTATCATACTTGTTGGTTGATTATTTGAGTATTCTCTTTAAGATGACAACTTGTCTCTTCTCCTAAAAACAATCACAACAAATCCTTTTGTTACTTTTACCACGAACTACGAGGTTTTGATCCTTCATTGGTACATAGGTATAAGACTTTATGTCTTTCCAAACACAAAACATAATAAAATATATTTCTTTTCTCATCTCCACACTGTTTTTGCAAACAAACCATTTTAGCTAAAAAAAAGATATACAAGAGGTTCCTATAGAGTACTACAGATACATAGGGTGCTAATACCTTCCTTTTGTATAACTAACCCCCGCACCTTAGATCTCTTCTTTGTGCTTTTCTTTTAGTTGTTCTTTTTGTATTTCATATTTAATATATGGTTTTGATGTTTTCCCTTTTCATTGGAAACAATAAAGTTCGATGGTGACTTCGTAATTTGTGAGTCAAGTTAGTCAATAGCTTGGTCTATGATTTTTCACCGCGACATGTAGTATATGCAATTCAATTGGGTATTCTGACTCATATTATGCAAGTTGTACAACTGATAAAAAAAGCACAAGTGGCACATGTCATATCTTAGGAAAGGCTCTAGATTCATGGTCATGTAAGAAACAAGCATCTCTTTCTCTTAGTACAACTAAAGCGAAATACATTACGGCCAAAGTTGTGCTTTAATCTTATGGTTAAAACAAAAACTTTGTGATATGGCTTGAATCTAGGACGCATTCCCTTAAAATGTGACAACACAAGTGATAACTACATGACTAAAATCTAGTCATACACTCATAAACAAAATTTATAGACATTCTACATCACTTTATACATGATCATGTGCTTAAAGGAGATGTTTAAGTAACATTTTTGGATGCTCATAATCAATTGACAAACATTTTTACCAAACTGCTTGCTAAAGAACCATTATTTAATATACAGATGAAGCTGGGTATTTTAGATGAACTCGATGTATGAACAATCATCAAGTCTTCACTCTGTAGAGATAAGTATGGTTCTTGATCTCTCAAGAAATATTTAAGGTACTTGTTATTTATCTTTCATCATGATCTTTAGTTCATGTAACGCCCGTAATTTAATTAATTATTTAATTAAATTATTTTTGGATTATTTATGAATTTGTGTTACTATAATAGTTGATGTGTTGTTGTTATTGGAATTAATTATTCTATTAAGTTATGGAATAATATTAGAATAACATTATTTGATATGAGCTTGTTTTAAGGAATATAAGTAGTAGAAAGGGGGGCTTAGGGGTTTTAAGCCCATTAAGACATAATGAGAATTATAGGGTTATTATATTATTTTTTAGAAATAATAAGGAAAAGAAGAAGCAGTAAGAAGAGAAAGAAATAAGGGTTGGAAGAGAACGTAAAAGTTACAGAAAAGAAGAAAAAGAGGCAGAACGGAATTCAATCGGAAAAGTCGTAGAGCAACCTTCAATCCAAGGTAAGGGTGGGGTTCTCACTCTACAATAGGGTTTATGATGATTAGTATGTGGGATTAGACGTGAAAGGTTGTTTTCTTTATGATATATATATATATATATATATATATATATATATATATATATATATATATATATATATATATATATATATATATATATATATATATATATATATATATATATATATATATATTGTTGTTTGATGAGGATCAATGATTTAGAGATGAATAATCATGCCCTAATGCTGTATAATTGATGTAGAAACATAGGATTATTATAATTGATGATTACCTATGATTAGAGGATGTTTTTAGGGCCTAAGGCAGGGATATCACAGTGAAAACACAATGAAATCATAGAAAATATTCATGACAGAACAGTATGCGTCGACCTCAAAGGCCATGCATCGACACATGCGGGTTTTTGGACTCAAGATGAGTCGATACGAAGGAGCATGCGTTGATACATGCAGTGTTGCAAACTCATTATGATTCGATACAAAGGGATTACACATTGACTTATGTAGGATGTTAGCCCAGTACGCGTCGACTCAAAACATTATGCGTCGACTCATGTAGTCTGATTTTTGACAGATTCGTTTCCAAAGGCTGTAACTTGAGTTTCCGGACTCCGTTTCAGGTGCCGTTCGAAGCGTTGGATAATTAATGCAATGAACTACATTCCTGAGGATCAAAACAAAGGATAAGAAGAATAATCCTAGAACCCAGATTAGGATTAGAGTTAGCTTCCCGCGTTAATCGCTATGATGATTTTATAAAGTATGATGAGGATAAGGTGATTATAGATTATTGTTTAGTTCATAACAGTAAGATTAATGATGATAATGATGTATTATTATAGAATAATAATATGTAGAGGTTTTGTAATTAGAGATGAGCCTTAGATGATTAATTAATTGTAGACATTATCATGTTGTAGGCCGATGACCAATGTTGAGGGATTATCGATTTGTCATTGTACCGTTGTTGTGGCTGAGTTGCTGTAGAATTATGTTGATGAATTATATTGATGAATTATGCGATGAATTATGTAGATGAATTATGCAATGAATTATATTAATGAATTATGTGATGAATGATGATTTATGAATGATGTTGATATGCCTCTAATAATTGGTATCTATTAAGATGTAGCTTCTGGCCAACGATGATGTTGTGTTGAGATGTTGTTAATTGTGGTTGTTGTTACTATATTCATGATTGTGTCGCATACATTGCATATCAAGATGGAGCTGATGCTCGTTAAGATGGCCTGTATTGGCGAATATTAAGATGAAGGCTTATGCCTTGTTGATGCCTCTATTTATTGGCAATTATTTTGAGATGGGAGTTCTGCTCTGATGGTACCACATGCATCTGCATAGTATTGAGCCGCATTATATGATTGCATAAAGAAGTTGTGTATTGATGCGGTAAAAGTGTATATTGTTGGTATTCTTTTGCGATTATTGTTGTTTATAAGATGAGAAGTAATAATATTATGTGATCTAATTTAATATATTATTTATCATACGTTTTATTATATTGTTACATATCTCACCCCTTGTGTTTAAATGTTAACCTTACGTTGGTAACATGCAGGTAATCCGTAGTGAAGGCAGTATACCTTCGGTAGTTCGAGTCGGTGTCATTGCTCTGATACGTAACACTCGGTGGGATGAACGCTTGTTGTTTTTAATAATTGATTATTTTAGTTGTTGAACTTTAATTTGATTGTTGCTAAGTATGTGTTATTTTAAAGTTGCTGTAATTGTTGGACAAAGATGTTATTATGATTCCGCTGCGTAGTTGTTAAAATTGTTGAATTAAGAGATTAAATTATTTTGCTAATGGTTCATCCGAAGTTTTAAAGTGTTATGTATCCACGTTGAATGCAATGTGTCTTTAAGTTGAATTTGTGGCATCCGGATTCAGTTGTATGGAATTTATAACTCTGATTTACATTTATAATTTCTGGGTAGAATTGGGGTGTTACAAAGTTGGTATCAGAGCAAAAGGTTGGTCCGTCCGACCAAGTTGTCAAGTCATAGTTGTCTAACAATCGAGCATTGTTAATTTAAGTTCTAACTGTTGTTTATGTTGTAGTGATAAGTTGAGATGGCTGGAAGGAATGGTGATGCACTTGTTGCTGCTTTAGAAGCAATGGCACATGCGATGGAGAATCAGCCGAATGCTGACGGGAATGCTGGATCTCGTAGTTTGGCGACTTTCCAGAGAGAGAATCTGCCTACCTTCAAGGAAAAGTATGATCCTGATGGAGCATTGGATTGGTTGAAAGAGATTGAGAGAATCTTCCGTGTGATGGACTGCACTCCAGCGTAGAAGGTTCGATATGGTACTCATATGCTAGCAGTCGAGGCTGATGACTGGTGGCTAGAGACTTGTCAGAGATTGGAAGCTGCGGGTGAAAATGTCACTTGGGCTGTGTTACATAGGGAATTTTTGAGGAAGTACTTTCCTGAAGACGTCTGTGGTAAGAAGGAAATTGAGTTCCTTGAGCTGAAGCAATGGAATATGTCGCTTGTTGAGTATGCTGTAAAGTTTGCTGAGTTGGATAAGTTTTATCCGCACTACGGTGAGGCAGATGCTGAGTTTTCGAAGTGTATCAAGTTTGAGAATGGGTTGCGCCCAGAGATCAAGAAGGCAGTTGGATACCATAAGATCTGTGTCTTTTCTAATTTGATTGATAGTTGCATGATTTATAAAGAGGATAATAATGCTCATTACAAGATTATCAATGAGAAGAGGGGTAAGCACCAACAGAATCGTGGTAAGCCTTATGATACCCCAGTTGGTAAAGGTAAACAAAAAGCTACTCAGGGTCAGAGGACTAGTGGGGGAGATGCTCCTGCTGGTGTGGTTTGTTTCAAATGTGGAAAAACCTGAGCATAAGATAAATGTGTGTACTGCTGAGGTAAAGAGTTGTTTCCGTTGTGGTAAGACTGGACATGTTGTATCTGAGTGCAACTGTGATCGGTGGGAATGAGAACTGACTGTTTTTGAATGCTGGTTTGCATTTGCGTTTGTTTTTGCAAAATGTCGCGGTAAGCAAGAGTCGCCACCGTCTTTTATTTTATCCAACAAGGAAAGGACAAAAGCACAGAAAAATTCCTTTTCGAGATGGTTTCTCGGGTTCGGGAGGTAGATTATAGAAAGGGAAGGTGTTAGCACCCTTTCTATCTGTGGTTATCCATGGGCTCTTAGGTACTTGCTCACTATGTTTTCAAAAGTTTGCTTTTCTTTGTGTTTGTGGGTTTTGAAAAGAGTTTTGTTTTTGAAGAGAGTGTAAGTGCGAAAAGTTTTGTTTTGTTTTTAAAAGGAGCAAGTACTTAAGAACATCTACCTACTCAAAAAGGAATTAAACTGTGCAAATGTCCTTTAGACAGTGCTATCCCACTATTGAGGAGTAGGTAGCACCGTCGTTGGAGTTTTCGGGTCAATTCGATTTAAGGGACGTGTGGTCACTAAAGCAACGTTAGGACGCCTTACTGGTAATCCTAATGTCTTAGATCATTTTTCCGAGGCAACCGTTTCGAGGCAACTTATGATCTTTGGACAAAAGGACGACCTCTAAAACATCCTATACTTAATGACCACGTTCGAGGCAACCAAGTGAGGCGTACCCTAAGAGTGACATGTGCAAGTGTGTCAATTTTCTGTTATGTTATCTTTACATGTCATGGTGAGCTACTGTTGATTTTAAGTTAAAAGATCTTGTCATGCAATCCTAGTTAGCATACATCTAAACAGTTAATATGTACAGGAATTTAAAGTGCGGGAATTGTAAATCCTACGCTATTACAAGGCTTCGGGGAGGGGGATTATTTACATGTCCAAAATTTGGGGGAATAAAGCAGTAAAGTGAAAGTCTTAGCTAAGTTATTACAAACCAGTAGGCAATTATAATAAAATAAACGCGCGCGAATTTGAAAATAAACTCTAAAAAAAATCCTAAGAATAAAAATCTTTTTGTTGTTTTATTTTATTTTGAGAAAATAATCTAAATCTACTTAATTTTAGTTTTGGAAAAATGTTAAGATAATTAAAAGATTAATTAACAAAGTTAATTTAATAGAAAAAGAACTATCCTAATGTTTTTGTGGTTTTTTTATTTTAATGTTAATTAAAAAGATAAAAAAGAAGTCTATGAAAACAAAAATAAAATACAAGGGGGATCCTTCGATCCAAGGAAAAAAGGAGTTTCGACCCAGGGAGAGAATGGAAGCTTCGATCCAGAGGGGGTCATGGTCCTTTCAATTGGGCCAAACAGCAAGGCGTGAGTAGCCTTCGATCCAGGGAAGAGGATTGTATTTTGATCATGGAAGTCATGGCTTTCGATCCAGGAATGAGATGCCTCCTTCAATCCAGCATGCTAATGGGTTCGATCCAGAGAAGGCGTCTCCTTCGATCTGGGATGTTATACCTGCAAAAGTATGTTAGCGAAATAAAATGCAGGGCCTGGGTATCGAACCCCAGGCCCTTCGATCATGCGCTTGCTGGGTCTCTTCAGGCTATGTCTGCAGCAAATATTAGCAAACGATGGACATGGCCTGGGTGCCAAACCCAGGCCTCTTGATCCTGTTTAGGATAGAAAATCGAAGGTAACAACCAGTATGGATGTATTATACAAATATGAGGTTGGATAGTTTACCCTTTCTTACCAGCAGATTGGACTTTTAATTTGGGCGCTTCCTGGATGTAGGCACCTTCGATCTGGGCACTTCCTGGATGTAGGCACTTTTGATTTGGGGACTTTTGGGCGTGGTGATCTTTTGTTGAAGGGTTGCTTTGGCCTGGATCACCCCTGAAAATGTTGACAGCTTTTGGCAGCGTAACTTCAATGTTTTTTGCTCTCTTGTTGTGTGTTTTTTCGTGTCCTCTGTGTTTTTTTTTTCGTCTATAATTTTCGTGTGTTTTTGCAACATTTGTGATTTCTTTATATAGAGGGGGTGGAGGGGACAGGAAGGCAAAGGTTTAAATGACCTTGATTATGTGTTTGACAGCCATGAATGAGAGTTTGTAACGTTAATTATGTGTTTGAAAACCATGAATGAGAGTTTGTAACGTTGGCTAAACACATGGGATCCTGTCCCTTTTTGAATTTTGAATGACATGTAACTGGCCTTCGAATGCTCCCTTTCGAATGGGTTGATGGCCTCCTTCGAATGCTTTTCGAAAGCTTATTCGAATGGACCCTTTGAATGCTTCTTCGAATGGACCTTTTGGAATTCCAATCGAAGGACACTGTTATAATGCCAATCGAAGTACTTGTCCATAATGCCAATCGAAAGCTCCTTCAGAATGCCAATCGAAATGCTTGTCATAATGCCAATTGAAATGCTCCTTCAGAATGCCAATCGAAGTGCTCGTCATAATGCCAATCGAAATGCTCCTTCAGAATGCCAATCGAAGGGTCTTTCAGAATGCCAATCGAAAGCCTTGTCCATAATGCCAATCGAAATGCTCCTTCAGAATGCCAATCGAAGAGCTTGACAGAATGCCAATCGAAATGTACTTAAAGCACCACTAAAAAAATTTCCTTTTCCTTAGGCAAGAGTTTGTGATCAACCATGCAGGGGGGAGACTTTGGAAAACATGAGAGGGCAAATTTTGGGGTACAACAGCAACCATAGGGAGGTGATTTGTTTCAATTGTAGTAAAGAAGGGCATATTGGTAGTGAGTTTCAGAAACCAAAGAGGGCGCAATTAAGTGGCAAAGTGTTTGCTTTGGTTGAGGATCAGGCAGCTGCAGAGGACAGACTTATCAGAGGTACATGTTTCATTAATAGTACTCCTTTAATTACTATTATTAATATCGGTGCTACTCATTGCTTTATTTCTGCTGATTGTGTTGAAATATTGGGTCTTATGTTGTGTTCTATGAATGGAGAAATGGTCGTTGACACTCCAGCCAAGGGGTCGGTGACTACTTATTTTGGGTGTTTAAAGTGTCCTATGTCGATCTTTGACAGAGACTTTGTTGTTGATTTGGTTTGCTTACCATTAAGAGGGTTGGATGTGATTTTGGGTATGAACTGGTTAGAGCATAACTATGTTCACATTAACTGTTATGACAAGTCTGTGAGGTTTTCTACTTCTGAAGAAGAGGAAGATGGTCTGTTGTCTACCAGACAGTTGAGGAAGCTGATGCAAGAAGAAGCATAAATGTTCCCGTTGATGGCGTTGCTATTTGTAGAGACTCAAGCTATAAATGAGGAATTGCAGGTGGTGTGTTAATTTCCGGAAGTTTTCCCTGATGAGATTCCTGATGTACCGCCGGAGAGGGAATTTGAATTTGCAATTGATCTTGTACCTGGTACCAGACCTGTGTCTATGGCACTGTTGTACCCCAAAATTTGCCCTCTCATGTTTTCAAAGGTATTCCCTTATATGGTTGGTCACAAACCCTTGCCTAAGGAAAAAGAAAATTTTTGAGTGGTGCTTTAAGTACCTTTCGATTGGCATTCTGAAAGACATTTTGATTGGCATTCTGAAAGACATTTCGATTGGCATTCTGAAAGACCCTTCGATGGATATTCTGAAGGAGCACTTCGATTGGCATTATGGACAAACACTTCGATTGGGCATTTGGCACTCTTCGATCAGGCTTTGATTAGTAAGCTTCGATTAGGTGTTTGGAACCCTTCGATCAAGCTTTGGTCTGCAAGTCTTCGATTGAGCGCTGGTCCTTCTTCAATCAAGCTTTGGTCTACAAGTCTTCGATTGAGCGCTGGACCTCCTTCGATCAAGCTTTGGTCTGCAAGTCTTCGATTGAGCGTTGGACCCCTTCGATCAAGTCAATTTCACAATGCTTTGACTAGTACTTCAGAGGGTCCTTCGACTGGAACTTCATACTTTACCTCAATCAGAACATCAGAACGAAATGACCTTCGAATGGCGTTTTAGTGCAGATTTTCTCTTAATCTAAGATGCTCTGATGAAGGAAGTTCTGAACACCTCGAATCAGAACTCAGACTCATCACAAGGCCAAGGGCTGGGCGAAGTTGTCTAATAGGGAATGTTCTAAATAGATTCGAGTTGGACTTTGAAGCTGGCAAAGAAGGCAGATTCGAAGGAATGAAGTAGGCTGGCATGACTAAGAAAAAAACACATATCCTAACCTGTCCAGAATACCCAAAGTTCACAATGGCATGTGTCCCTTGCAAATATGCAATCGAAGCAGGGGGAGTCTCAATCGAAGGGGCTGTGACTGGAGTAGTTCGAATGGGGACTTTGAAGCAATCGAAGAGAGCAAATTCGAAGGGGCAAGTCAGCTTTTGATTTCCATCATATTGGAGGCCCAAACAGCTCATAACAGGCTGGCAGTAACGCCTGAAAATAGATTGACATGTGATTGAATCAAATATATCAAGTCTTTATGAAGAAATTAAATCAAATCTCTTCATCATAATGGACCAAGATTTGATACACAAATGTTGACCTAAATTCTTTGTTTATATAAACCTCATACTCACAAACAAAAAAGGACACGAAAAAAACACACAGAAACTCTGCAGAAACGGCGCCACAACTTTGAGAAAAAAGCTTGATAATCTTGGATCTGAAGTTGCGCTTAGAGACCTTTTCAGGATCAAACAAAGGTTCCAATCGCTTCCTTGGACCTCACTGAAGCAGTACCAATCATTATCGTGTGCTCTCCTGCCCCGAAAAGCCCTGTAAGTATCACTCTGAACCGCCATATTCCTGGAATCATAAAGCTTCAATCTTGCATTCATTCTTTAAAATAATTGCATATTTGAACTCCTGACATCATTTGCAAAGTTTCTGTATTGTTCAATTTCATTATTATGCCCTATATCACAAAACGCCATGGTAGATTGTTTTAGGTTTCTTTTAGGGATTTTCATTACAGGACAAATTGGTCAACAAAAGGACCACGGTTGGAACCAGGGCGGAGAGGCGAGCAGAACCATGCCTTTAGTTTGCATTTTAGTGGCTTGTGGCAGATTTTGAGGCAACATGATGTATAGCCACAGACAACCGTCTGTTGGTATAGGCCAAAGGATTTTTATCCACAATCCCCATGACAGGGACGATAACGTGGCATGGCCAGAATTGGCCTGTTTGAAATATTAGCGCGTTTTTTCTTATTTTCCAGCATATTCATTGATTTTCCCATATATTATTTATTCCTTATTATCATAACAAAGAGAACAAGCTGGATGGTTGGTGAGCGTGTTAGTGCAGGACCCATTGGGACCTGGATTCGAATCCCAGGTCCCCCAAAACTTTGTTGTGTTTTTCTTTCAGGTATTCAGGCGCAGCATCCCAAGCGTGGACTACCATACATCCTCAGATCTCAACGTGCCAGGTGGTTCCAGATCCAGATCCAGTGGTCCAGGATGAGGTTCACCATGAACCTTGGATAACAAACGTCCATGCAATCTGAAAGTCAAACGAGGCTGTTCGAATCTAGGCCTGGAATTGCTGAATCAACCTCCCTTCTTCAGGCCCAGCGCCCCCAAAGTTCGCTTATGTTTTTTTATTTTCTTTTCATATTTCTTTTGCTTTTTATTATTATTATTATTATTAAAAACTAACTAATTAATTAACAAACTAACATCTTTTTCATAAAAAAAAAAATCAGAAATCAAAAATATTACTTTCATCATTAATTTCATTATTTTTGTAAATAAACCATTAATCAATTAATTTAGTTTTTTTAATTAGGTTTAATCTTAACATTTTTGCAATAAATAAAAATTGACTTAGAATTAGGTTTTTTTATTTGTTTCTGATTTTATCTCCTTAATTAAAATAAAACTCAAAAAATATTTTCTTTAATTCCATTACTATTTTAGACTTAATTTCTAATTCAAAAAATAACAAAAAAATATGTTTTATTTGAAAAAAGGGTCAAAACCCTAAAGGACATTCCGATTCAATTTTCGCGCGCGTATTATTTTTGATCCATATAATTGTAATTGCTCCGAGGATGTAATAGCTTTAACTTAGGATTTTATTTACCGCTTTTATTTACTTTTTCGCATTTAATTTTCAAGGGTTTGTTTTTGGCGATGTAAATACCCGACGCCTTGTAATAGCTTAGCTTTATTTTCCGCAATTTATTTTCCGTAACCATTAACTGCTAGATGTATGAATAATAGGCTATGCATGACAATATTAACCTTTAATTTAAAATCAACCGTAGCTCACCATTAACATGTACAAAGATAATATAAACTGAAAATTGACACACTCGCACATGCCACTCTTAGGGTACGCCTCACTTGGTTGCCTCGAACGTGGTCATTGAGTATAGGAAGTTTTAGAGGTCGCCCTCCTGTCCAAAGATAAAAGTTGCCTCGAAATGGTTGCCTCGGAAAAATGATCTAAGACATTAGGGTTACCGCTAAGGCGTCCTAACATTACTTTAGTGACCACACGTCCCTTAAATCGAATTGACCCGAAAACTCCAACGACGGTGCTACCTACTCCTCAATAGTGGGATAGCATTGTCTAAAGGAAATTTGCACAGTTTAATTCCTTTTTGAGTAGGTAGATGTTCTTAAGTACTTGCTCCTTTTAAAACAAAATAAAACCTTTTTCACACTTACACTGTTTTTCGAACAATGTTTTCAAAAACACTTCATACGCTCTTGAGGATAGAAGCAAGAGTTAAATCGAAGTTTCAAATAAAAACTTTTTCAAACCCACAAACACAAAGAAAAGAAAACTTTTGAAAACATAGTGAGCAAGTACCTAAGAGCCCATGGATAACCACGGATAGAAATGGTGCTAACACCTTCCCTTTCTATAATCTACCTCCCGAACCCGAGAAACATCTCGAAAAGGAATTTTTCTGTGCTTTTGTCCTTTCCTTGTTGGATAAAATAAAAGACGGTGACGACTCTTGCTTACCGCCACATTTTGGGAAAACAAACGCAAATGCGAACCAGCATTCAAAAACAGTCAGTTCTCATTCCCATCGATCACAGAATTGGCGGCTCTGCTGGGGATAAATAAAAAGTGAGGTGTACCTTAGGATTAGATCACTTGTGTTTTCAATTGTATGCTTTGTATGCTTTAAATTTTATGGGCTTGTATCGGAGTTCTATATATCCTAACCTGGATCTGGGGGTACCCCTTTTTAGGTAAGTAGCAATAAACTGTGAGGGATCTGTCCGACGTAGACCGACACAGATGAAGCAGTAGCTACATTAGTGTGACACCTTGGTCTGTACCGATATCCCTTGTGTTGGAACAAGGAGAATATGGGTCTTTTGAGGAGTCACTAAGCACCAACTGACCTTAGAACCTTAAATTGACCAACTTGGCCATAGAACAGTAGCAGTATGCTACACTCATTGAGACTAAGCTCTCGCGATGATTCCGGCCGCAAGAAAAGGTTGCTAAATTGGAATTATGACTGATTGAGGGTAGTCAGTGATATTGAGATCCTCTAGAACCCGGTTACTATTTTTAGGACAGGTTTAAACCAACTGAACTGAAAGAGGGTAATACCTAAACTCCATGCCAGCCTAAACTTAAGGCTATTTGTTTGACTTGTGTGCTTTCAAACTTGAACTACTTGCACATTCTTATTATCTGACAACATGAGTTCCTTGCAGGTTTTGTTTACAGTCCTTATCCAATAAATTGGACTTATTGCAGGGTTTACTTACATCACCTCACGCTTTTGCTTAAACGCATAACATACACATCATAACATCATGCCTTAACATTTCTTTAACCATTTCAAGGATCTCAAGGGTCTGTGATGCAGGTTATGGTAAATCAGATGTCCAGCAAGGGGCAAAAGGGGATTTATTTTCCTCTAGCCAATGCCATCTTGAGATCAAAACATGATAACTTGAGTCAGGGGCTATGACCCACTCGATATGGTGAGCTCGACTCTTGAAGAAGGACTCTCAGCAACATGAATTTCCTTCAATCAAGCTACCAGATTCAGATTCTAACAGTTTCTTGTTTACCCCGCGAGATCCTTGAAAACATTGCATACATATATCATACATATCATTGCATAACAGGTCTCCCAGTACAGGTCTCTTATCTTCTTCGCTGTTTATTTCAACAATCATCATGTCTACTGAACCTTCCACTGAGAAAGCTATCAAGGCCCTCCAGGCCCAGAATGCCCAATTTCTAGAGTTGGTCATGAGCCTAGCTAAGGGTCAGCAGGACCTGAAGACCCTGATTCTGAAAGAGAGGAGGAAGAAGAAAAAGAGGACCATCCTGTTCAACACTGGACGCAGGTTTGGGAACGAGCTGCAGAATGAAGTTGATCTGACCATCTCATCTGGGGGGAAAGATAGTCCACAAGAAAGGAGGGCTCCTAGCCCTATGGTCTCCGACAACGAGACGGACTATGATGAAGAACAGTATCCTCTTGCTGAGGATAAGTACAAACAGCTGGAGGACCGTTTGAGCGCCATGGAAATACAGAAGGTGACCGGTCTGGACTTCAGAGATCTAGATCTATCCTCTGGGGTGGTGATTCCCCATAAATTCAAGGCACTTGCCTTTGCCAAGTATGACGGAGCTTCCTGTCCAAAGTTGCACCTCCGGTCATATGTAAGGAAGATCCAACCTTACACTGTTGATAAGAACTTGTGGATCCATTTCTTTCAAGACAGTCTTTCAGGGACTCAGCTTGAGTGGTTCTATCAGTTGGACGGGGCCAGTATCCGTAGCTGGGAAGATTTGGCTACTGCATTCTATAGGAAGTATCAGTATAACTCCGACCTCGCTCCTATGCGTACCCAACTCCAGGGTATGTCAATAGGGACGGGTGAAGGATTTAAAGAGTATGCTCAAAAATGGAGAGACCTTGCCGGAAGGGTGCAACCACCTTTAACTGATCGTGAACTTGTTGATATGTTTTTGGGGACCCTGTCTGGTCCATTCTTTAACCATTTGATTGGGAACTCTTCAGCCGGGTTTACAGACCTTATCTTGACTGGTGAGAGGATTGAAGCTGGTATTAAGGCTGGGAAGATACAGAAGGGTGCCTCATCGAGCACCGAGAAGAAGCTGTTTAAGAAAGAGTCCAGTGCTGTCTACAGTTCAAGAAGACAGAATAGACCTGAACACCGCCAAGCTATCAATGCGGTTGTTATTTCAAAACCTGCTGGTACTCCTCAGCATCACAACCAACAAAGGGAAGAGAGACCTCGAAGGCAATTCACTCGTCTCAGCATGACTTTGTCTCAGATGTTGCCACAGTTGCTGAATACCAATCTGGTGACTCTAAAAGAAGCTCCAAGGAATCCAAATACTACATCACCGAAGTATAACCCTAACGCCCGCTGTGCTTATCAATCCGATAGCCCGGGGCATAATACAGATGATTGTTGGAGTCTGAAGAACAAGGTCCAAGACTTGATTGATGCGAAAGAGATCGAATTCGGCCCTCCTGAGACTCCCAATGTGATCACTGCTCCCTTGCCAAAATATGTCTAGGATTGAAAGCACTTTTATTCATTTGAATTCTGAAGTTGTATTTTTCTTTTCTTATTCAAACACTTATTATCATGTCGAACTCTTTTATTTCATTAATGCATTACACGTGTCTGTTTTGAATTAATTGTTTTCACTATGCTTAAATTTATTTATATTTCCTTTTTGTGATGTTCAACTCTCGATTAAAAAAAAAACTCTAAGCCTTTAGAGGGAGGATGACGAAACAATGCCATAATCTCATACAGTATGCTTTTGGACAGACCTTGCTGACGATGTACAGGCGTTTCTTTCAAATCCTAAACACTGGAGTTATAAGGAAGATAATCCCTAGTCAAACCCTTCGAGCCAAAGAAGTAGGAGTTTTATGTTTTAAACACAAATTGAAACCTCTAATTTAAACCTGGGGCAGGGTAGTCTCTCAGTTAATTCAAAAGATGCGCATTGAAGTCGCAAAACTCTCAGTTCATAATACAACAAACGACATCAAAAGCATTCTTCTGGAATCAAAAGACAGTGGTGGTTCCTTATCTCATAGGCAGTCAATATCTCAAAAGAGAAAAGCCCACTGAACCAAAACCTATAAAGAAGGCTTAAGAAAGCTGGGGCATCCCGCTGATTGTAATCTCGAAAACAGGAACGGTCAGGCAAAAGTTAGGGATAATAAATCAAAAGAACGAGGTCATTACAAATCCTCGACAACATGAAAAATGTTGCAAAAAATGATGACTGCCTTCCAAAATCAAACTTGTATGAACCATCACCAAAACGTCATTCCAAATTCGAATAGAGTTCGATGCACGATTAGCTGAGTTTAGGATCGAAGAACATCACAAAGAGCGGGTGGGTACAAATATACTTTGAGCCTTTATCCTTTGTTTCTCAAACCGTGAACCAGGCCACGATATAACCCTTAAAAGTCCTAGCTGAAGCATGGGTTAGTTCGAAAGCATACTGTTACAAAAGGTATCCTGACTCCTATAGGGCTTGCTGTAAATCCTGAGTTGACGTCACATTTTACAAAATTTTCCTATCTTACTGAAAAAATGCATTTTTAAAAACTTCAAGACAGACATAAGCTTTGCATTCTTAAAATAACTTTGTTTGCATATGACTATTTGTTCAAACAGCGGAGAAATTCGCACGACGAATATCTAGGGAACAAAAAACCTTCTCAATAAAAGGATCACCTCAAGTGGAAAAAACACTTCCAACCAAGGGGCACGACATGATCATTATCCATCATCTGGGGCAGTCAAGTCAAGATTCAAGGAATCTCTCAAAATGCCAAATAGCCAGGGGCAAATCTCCATCTGAATCAATTGGGGCATTGGACAGGAATTCCAGCAACGAACCTTGCATGATCAAACGAAGATCTTCTGGTAGTATGGTAACACAACACTACCAACAGTGGCACCTCCCTACATCCTGAGAGCATGGACATAGTCAAAAAAATACTACGCATAATCAAAGACCCGCTAGGTTGACTGGCCTAGGAAAAAATAAGGGCTTCCCGGCGAACCAAAAGGGTTCGGGCAAAAATAAGGGATGAAAATGAAAAATCTGTACACCCGGCAAGTCGAAAACCTGAAAAGGAGGCTTGGGCAAAAAAGGATATCCTGATGGACTAAAAACCCGAAAGGGCGGTCCAGGCAAAAATTAGGGATCAAAGCGTACAACTATGTCCCGTCATCTCGTCACTGGCATACCAGAAGAAGACTTGTCATTTTGACCGAAAGATACCAAGCACCTCATAGGTGGGGATAATACTCGATCCACAGGGCCTCCGCAGGCACCTTCTCCCACAAAAAACAGGGGCAAATAAGAATTGTCCAAACTGTACAAATTGCTCTGTCCACCAGGTACAATGTAGATTCAGTTGAAGAGTATCGCCAAGATACTTTCACTCCCCGCAGAGTAAAACAGTAATGGTGGCTCTCCCCACTGAGACTTGCAACTATGAAAGAATCATCAATACTCTCCCCAAGCAGAGTTGGTCTACCATCAACCCTAAAAAGGTTGGGTATCCCCAGAAGGTCTTAATATTCCCCAGCGGAGTATAAGGATATTCCCAAGCAAGCATAAGAGTATCCCTGGCAGTCTTAATATTCCTCAGCGGAATATAAGAATGTTCCCCGGCAGAATGCAAGATACCCCCAGTAGAGCCATTCCCCCAACGGAGTTCATCATCAAAAATCCCCGACAGAGCTTATCAATGGAGTCCCCAGCGGAGTTATCGTTAAAATCTCAGCAAAGTATCTCTTCCCCACAGAGTAATTCCCCGCAGAGTAATCTCTTCACTAGTTTATTCCCCAACGGAGTCATCCTCTCTTGCAGGTTTATTCTTGCAATCATCTTCGTTCATCATCCCCAGCAGAAATGAAGAACTCAACTCTATTCTCCAGCAGCTCCGGGATTTATTTTCCCCAGCTAAAACATTACATTTCCATACATCATGATACATGCATAAACGCATCATACCATACAATCTCATTTATGTTGAGAACATCATTGCTTGATCCATATCATGCATTGTATATGACTGACCTTTACCTTTCAGGAAGGATGCAGTTAAATTCTCAGCCATATCAAAAGACCTTCTCTGGTCCAGTTAAATCGATCCCTAAAGATTTTTCTGATGCCGATCCAGTTGAAGTTATTCCAAGACCTTGTCTGGTCCAGTTAAATTGATTCCTAAAGATTTTTTCTGGTGCCGATCCAGTCAAAGGCCTTCTCTGGTTCAGTTAAATCGATTCCTAAAGATTTTTCTGATGCCGATCTAGTTGAAGATATTCCAAGACCTTGTCTGGTCCAGTTAAATCGATTCCTAAAGATTTTTCTGATGCCGATCCAGTCAAAGGCCTTCTCTGGTCCAATTAAATCGATTCCTAAAGATTTTTCTGATGCCGATCTAGTTGAAGTTATTCCAAGACCTTCTCTGGTCCAGTTAAATCGATTCCTAAAGATTTTTCTGATGTCGATCCAATTGAAGTTATTCCAAGACCTTGTCTGGTCCAAGTTAAATCGATTCCTAAACATTTTTCTGAGGCAAAGCCAGTCAAGGGAGACAAAATCAGTTAAATCGATTCCTAAAGTTTTTCTGAGGCGAAGCCAGTCAAGGGAGACAAAATCAGTTAAATCGATTCCTAAAGATTTTTCTGAGGTGAAGCCAGTCAATGGAGACAAAATCAGTTAAATCGATTCCTAAATATTTTTCTGAGGTGAAGCCGGTCAATGGAGACAAAATCAGTTAAATCGATTCCTAAAGATTTTTTTGAGGTGAAGCCAGTCAATGGAGACAAAATCAGTTAAATCGATTCCTAAATATTTTTCTGAGGCGAAGCCAGTCAATGGAGACAAAATCAGTCAAATCGATTCCTAAAGATTTTTCTGAAGCAAAGCCAGTCAATGGAGACAAAATCAATTAAATCGATTCCTAAATATTTTTCTGAGACAACCTGTCAATAGAGGAAACCCGTCAATGGAGACAACCTGTCAAAAGAGACAACCTGTCAATAGAGACAACCTGTCAATAAAGACAACTCGTCAAAGGAGACACCCCGTCAGAAGAGACAACCCATCAACCTTTTCAGGTCCCAGTTTAATACCTGTAGCAAGCCAGGAAAATATATGTGGACGACTGATTGTAGATTAATACCTGTAACAAGCCAGGAAAATTATCTACATGAAGAGATTGAAGATTAACACCTGTAACAAGCCAGGAAGACCATCTTTCTTTCTCAAGTCAAAGATTAATACCTAAAACCATCCAGGACAACTATCTCCTCGACCAACCTTTTCAAGTCCCAGTTGAATACCTGTAGCAAGCTAGGAAAACTATCTGTGGATGACTGACTGTAGATTAATAACTGTAACAAGCCAAGAAAACCATATACACAAAGAGATTGAAGATTAACACCTGTAACAAGCCAGGAAGACCATCTTTCTTTCTCAAGTCAGAGATTAATACCTGAAACCAGCCAGGACAACTATCTCCTCGACCAACCTTTTCAAGTCCCAGTTGAATACCTGTAGCAAGCTAGGAAAACTATTTGTGGACGACTGACTGTAGATTAATACATGTAACAAGCCAGGAAAACCATCTACACAAAGAGATTGAAGATTAAAACCTGTAACAAGCCAGGAAGACCATCTTTCTTTCTCAGGTATGCAAGTTCTCGCTAAGGAATCTCTTATGCGATCGACACTCCTGCAGATGGCATCTATAAGCCCATCCTCCTACCAACAATCTCCAAATGGCATTTGTAAGCCCATTCCCGACGTCACAATGCTGATACTACACCATGCGAGTGCAAATTTCTGGGCACTCTAGTGTTCAATTATCTTCTACCTTCGGATCACGAAAGGCACGCAAGCCAATCTACATCCTCAGGTTTAAGAAAATTGAACAGGGGCAACTGTTGTACTCCAAAATTTGCCCTCTCATGTTTTCAAAGGTCTTCCCTTACATGGTTGGTCACAAACCCTTGCCTAAGGAAAAAGAAAATTTTTGAGTGGTGCTTTAAGTACCTTTCGATTGGCATTCTGAAAGACATTTCAATTGGCATTCTGAAAGACATTTCAATTGGCATTCTGAAAGACATTTCAATTGGCATTCTGAAAGACCCTTCGATGGGTATTCTGAAGGAGCACTTAGATTGGAATTATGGACAAACACTTCGATTGGGCATTTGGCACTCTTCGATCAAGCTTTGATTAGTAAGCTTCGATTAGGTGTTTGGAACCCTTCAATCAAGCTTTGGTCTGTAAGTCTTTGATTGAGCGCTGGACCTCCTTCGATCAAGCTTTGGTCTACAAGTCTTTGATTGAGCGCTGGACCTCCTTCGATCAAGCTTTGGTCTGCAAGTCTTCGATTGAGCGCTGGACCCCTTCGATCAAGTTAATTTCATAATGCTTCGACTAGTACTTCAGAGGGTCCTTCGACTGGAACTTCATACTTTACCTCAATTAGAACATCAGAACGAAATGACCTTCGAATGGAGTTTTAGTGCATATTTTCTCTTAATCTAAGATGCTCTGATGAAGGAAGTTCTGAACACCTCGAATCAGAACTCAGACTCATCACAAGGCCAAGGGATGGGCGAAGTTGTCTAATAGGGAATGTTCTAAATAGATTCGAATTGGACTTTGAAGCTGGCAAAGAAGGCAGATTCGAAGGAACGAAGTAGGCTGGCATGACTAAGAAAAAAACACATATCCTAACATGTCCAGAATACCCAAAGTTCACAATGGCATGTGTCCCTTGCAAATATGCAATCGAAGCAGGGGGAGTCTCAATCGAAGGGGTTGTGACTCGAGTAGTTCGAATGGGGACTTTGAAGCAATCGAAGAGAGAAAATTCGAAGGGGCAAGTCAGCTTTTGATTTCCATCATATTGGAGGCCCAAACAGCTCATAACAGGCTGGCAGTAACGCCTGAAAATAGATTGGCATGTGATTGAATCAAATATAGCAAGTCTTTATGAAGAAATCAAATCAAATCTCTTCATCATAATGGACCAAGATTTGATACACAAATGTTGACCTAAATTCTTTGTCTATATAAACCTCATGCTCACAAACAAAAAAGGACACGAAAAAAACACACAGAAACTCTGCAGAAACTGCGCCACAACTTTGAGAAAAAAGCTTGATAATCTTGGATCTGAAGTTGCGCTTAGAGACCTTTTCAGGATCAAACAAAGGTTCCAATCGCTTCCTTGGACCTCACTGAAGCAGTACCAATCATTATTGTGTGCTCTCCTGCCCCAAAAAGCCCTGTAAGTATCACTCTGAACCGCCATATTCATGAAATCATAAAGCTTCGATCTTGCATTCATTCTTTAAAATAATTGCATATTTGAACTCCTGACATCATTTGCAAAGTTTCTGTATTGTTCAATTTCATTATTATGCCCTATATCACAAAACGCCATGGTAGATTGTTTTAGGTTTCTTTTAGGGATTTTCATTACAGGACAAATTGGTCAACAAAAGGACCATGGTTGGAACCGGGGCGGAGAGGCGAGCAGAACCATGCCTTTAGTTTGCGTTTTAGTGGCTTGTGGCAGATTTTGAGGCAGCATGATGTATAGCCACGGACAACCGTATGTTGGTATAGGCCAAAGGATTTTTAGCCACAGTCCCCATGACAGGGACGATAACGTGGCATGGCCAAAATTGGTCTGTTTGAAATATTAGCGCGTTTTTTCTTATTTTCCAGCATATTCATTGATTTTCCCATATATTATTTATTCCTTATTATCATAACAAAGAGAACAAGCTGGCTGGTTGGTGAGCGTGTTAGTGCAGGACCCATTAGGACCTGGATTCGAATCCCAGGTTCCCCAAAACTTTGTTGTGTTTTTCTTTCAGGTATTCAGGCGCAACATCCCAAGCGTGGACTACCATACGTCCTCAGATCTCAACGTGCCAGGTGGTTCCAGATCCAGATCCAGTGGTCCAGGATGAGGTTCACCATGAACCTTGGATAACAAACGTCCAGGCAATCTGAAAGTCAAACGAGGCTGTTCGAATCTAGGCCTGGAATTACTGAATCAACCTCCCTTCTTCAGGCCCAGCGCCCCCCAAAGTTCGCTTATGTTTTTTTTTTATTTTCTTTTCATATTTCTTTTGCTTTTTATTATTATTATTAAAAACTAACTAATTAATTAACAAACTAACTTCTTTTTCATAAAAAAAAACCAGAAATCAAAAATATTATTTTCATCATTAATTTCATTATTTTTGTAAATAAACCATTAATCAATTAATTTAGTTTTTTTAATTAGGTTTAATCTTAATATTTTTGCAATAAATAAAAATTGACTTAGAATTAGGTTTTTTTATTTGCTTCTGATTTTATTTCCTTAATTAAAATAAAACTCAAAAAATATTTTCTTTAATTCCATTACTAATTTAGACTTAATTTCTAATTCAAAAAATAACAAAAAAAATATGTTTTATTTGAAAAAAGGGTCAAAACCCTAAAGGACATTCCGATTCAATTTTCGCGCGCGTATTATTTTTGATCCATATAATTGTAATTGCTCCGAGGATGTAATAGCTTTAACTTAGGATTTTATTTACCGCTTTTATTTACTTTTTCGCATTTAATTTTCAAGGGTTTGTTTTTGGCGATGTAAATACCCGATGCCTTGTAATAGCTTAGCTTTATTTTCCGCAATTTATTTTCCGCAACCATTAACTGCTAGATGTATGAATAATAGGCTATGCATGACAAGATTAACCTTTAATTTAAAATCAATCGTAGCTCACCATTAACATGTACAAAGATAATATAAACTGAAAATTGACACACTCGCACATGCCACTCTTAGGGTACGCCTCACTTGGTTGCCTCGAACGTGGTCATTGAGTATAGGAAGTTTTAGAGGTCGCCCTCCTGTCCAAAGATCAAAGTTGCCTCGAAACGGTTGCCTCATAAAAATGATCTAAGACATTAGGGTTACCGCTAAGGCGTCCTAACATTACTTTAGTGACCACACTTCCCTTAAATCGAATTGACCCGAAAACTCCAACGACGGTGCTACCTACTCCTCAATAGTGGGATAGCACTGTCTAAAGGAAATTTGCACAGTTTAATTCCTTTTTGAGTAGGTAGATGTTCTTAAGTACTTGCTCCTTTTAAAACAAAATAAAACCTTTTTCACACTTACACTGTTTTTCGAACAATGTTTTCAAAAACACTTCATACGCTCTTGAGGACAGAAGCAAGAGTTAAATCGAAGTTTCAAATAAAAACTTTTTCAAAAACACTTCATACACTCATTGAGACTAAACTCTCGCGATGATTTCGGCCGCAAGAAAAGGTTGCTAAACTGGAATTATGACCGATTGAGGGTAGTCAGTGATATTGAGATCCTCTAGAACCCGGTTACTATTTTTAGGACAGGTTTATACCAACTGAACTGAAAGAGGGTAATACCTAAACTCCATGCCAGCCTAAACTTAAGGCTATTTATTTGACTTGTGTGCCTTCAAACTTGAACTACTTGCACATTCTTGTTATCTGACAACATGAGTTCCTTGCAGGTTTTGTTTACAGTCCTTATCCAATAAATTGGACTTATTGCAGGGTTTACTTATATCACCTCACGCTTTTGCTTAAACGCATAGCATACACATCATAACATCATGCCTTGACATTTCTTTAACCATTTCAAGGATCTCAAGGGTCTGTGATTCAGGTTATGGTAAATCAGATGTCCAACAAGGGGAAAAAGGGGATTTATTTTCCTCTAGCCAATGCCATCTAGAGATCAAAACATGATAACTTGAGTCAGGGGATATGACCCACTCGATATGGTGAGCTCGACTCTTGAAGAAGGGCTCTCAGCAACATGAAGTTCCTTCAATCAAGCTACCAGATTCAGATTCTAACAGTTTCTTGTTTACCCCACGAGATCCTTGAAAACATTGCATACATATATCATACATATCATTGCATAACAGGTCTCCCAGTACAGGTCTATTATCTTCTTCGCTGTTTATTTCAGCAATCATCATGTCTACTGAACCTTCCACTGAGCAAGTTATCAAGGCCCTCCAGGCCCAGAATGCCCAATTTCAAGAGTTCGTCATGAGCCTAGCTAAGGGTCAGCAGGACCTGAAGACCCTGATTCTGAAAGAGAGGAAGAAAAAGAAAAAGAGGACCATCATGTTCAACACTGGACGTAGGTTTGGGAACGGGCTGCAGAATGAAGTTGATCTGACCACCTCATCTGAGGGGAAAGATAGTCCACAAGAAAGGAGGGCTTCTAGCCCTATGGTCTCCGACAACGAGACGGACTATGATGAAGAACAGTATCCTCCTGCTGAGGATAAGTACAAACAGCTGGAGGACCGTTTGAGCGCCATGGAAATACAGAAGGTGCCCGGTCTGGACTTCGGAGATCTAGGTCTATCCTCTGGGGTGGAGATTCCCCATAAATTCAAGGCACCTGCCTTTGCCAAGTATGACGGAGCTTCCTGTCCAAAGCTGCACCTCCGGTCATATGTAAGGAAGATCCAACCTTACATTGCTGATAAGAACTTGTGGATCCATTTCTTTCAAGACAGTCTTTCAGGGACTCAGCTTGAGTGGTTCTATCAGTTGGACGGAGCCAGTATCTGTAGCTGGGAAGATTTGGCTACTGCATTCTATAGGCAGTATCAGTATAACTCCGACCTCGCTCCTACGCGTACCCAACTCCAGGGTATGTCAATAGGGACGGGTGAAGGATTTAAAGAGTATGCTAAAAAATGGAGAGACCTTTCCGGAAGGGTGCAACCACCTTTAACTGATCGTGAACTTGTTGATATGTTTTTGGGGACCCTGTCTGGTCCATTCTTTAACCATTTGACTGGGAACTCTTCAGCCGGGTTTACAAACCTTATCTTGACTGGTGAGAGGATTGAAGCTGGTATTAAGGCTGGGAAGATACAGAAGGGTGCCTCATCAAGCACCGAGAGGAAGCCGTTTAAGAAAGAGTCCAGTGTTGTCTACAGTTCAAGAAGATAGAATAAACATGAACACCGCCAAGCTGTCAATGCAGTTGTTATTTCTAAACCTGCTGGTACTCCTCAGCATCACAACCAACAAAGGGAAGAGAGACCTCTAAGGCAATTCACTCGTCTCAGCATGACAATTGCTGAATACCAATCTGGTGACTCTAAAAGAAGCTCCAAGGAATCCAAATACTACATCACCGAAGTATAACCCTAACGCCCGCTGTGCTTATCACTCCGATAGCCCGGGGCATAATACAGATGATTGTTGGAGTCTGAAGAACAAGGTTCAAAGGCTGTAACTTAAGTTTTCGGACTCCGTTTGAGGTGCCGTTCGAAGCATTGGATAGGTAACGCGATGAACTACATTCTTGAGGATTAAAACGAAGGATAAGAAGAATAATCCTAGTACCCATATTAGGATTAAAACGACGAACTACATGCAGTTATTAAGATGTAGGCTTCTGGCCAACGATGATGTTGTGTTGAGATGTTGTTAATTGTGGTTGTTGTTGCTACATTCATGATTATGTCACAAACATTGCATATCAAGATAGAGCTGATGCTCATTAAGATGGTCTATATTGGAGAATATTAAGATGAAGGCTTATGCCTTGTTGATGCCTCTATTTATTGGCAATTATTTTGAGATGGGTGTTCTGCTCCGATGGTACCACATGCATCTTCATAGTATTGAGTCGCATTATATGATTGCAAAAAGAAGTTGTGTATTGATGCAGTAAAAGTGTATATTATTGGTATTCTTTTCCGATTATTATTGTTTATAATATGAGAAGTGGTGATATTATGTGATCTAATTTAATATATTATTTATCATACATTTTATTATATTGTTAGATATCTCACCCCTTCTGTTTGAATGTTACCCTTACGTTGGTAACATGTAGGTAATCCAGAGTGAAGGCAGTATACCTTCGGTAGTTCGAGTCGGTGTCATTGCTCTGATACGTAATATTCGGGGGGATGAACACTTGTTGTTTTTAATCATTGATTATTTCAGTTTTTGAACTTTAATTTGATTGTTGCTAAGTATGTTTTATTTTAAAGTTGTTGTAATTGTTGGACAAAGATGTTATTATGATTTTGCTGCATAGGTGTTCCAAGTTGTTGAATTAAGAGATTAAATTATTTTTCTGATGGTTCATCCGAAGTTTTAATATGTTATGTATCGACACTGAATGCAATGTGTTTTTAAGTTGAATTTGTGATATCTTGATTCAGTTGTATGAATTTTATATCTGATTGACATTTATAATTGCCGGGTAGAATTGGGGTGTACAGTTCACAATTTCATCTATGAATTAATGAATTACTCATTATTTATAATATTATGTGTTAGTGTTTTGATTGTTTTAACATGCTAAAAATATGTGAATATATTACATGACTTATGTGTGTGCATGTTTGAAGTTTAATGATCTTATTTTTTTCAAAAAACTCCCAGGAACAATTGATTGGTGAAGGCTCACAATCGATTGTTAACTGAATTTTTCAATAATTTTTGTTTTGGTCCTAGAAATTGATTGGTGTTGTATGAAAATTGATTGTCATAAAAAAAATTTCCAATTTTTTTGAGGAAGTGGCAAACAAACAATCAATTGTTGGTGGAGACAACCGATTGTCATTGTACCAATTTTCAATTTTTTTAAACCCTACTCATATTTTTGGTCCAATCACAAGCCACCTAGTCCCCACTTTAAAAGACAAAAATTTTCTTTCCTTCTTTGAAACACTAAAAGTCGTAAAAACCTAGTCATCTAGAACCTTGTTTTGCATATGATATGCTTTTAACAAGGACATCTACTTTCAATGGTGATAATTAATGTATTATGATAAGTCAAGCTTGAACGATTAAGTGGATAAAAATATAAAACTTATCATTATGGTTTGATGGACTTGACTATTCGATGATGACAATCAAATAGAATTCAACTAAAGCCACATATCAAGCTACTCAAACATGAGTCATAAAAAATAGAAGTATTTGGAAAAGTCTTGAAGTAATATGGTAATCTCCTAATTTAGTAATGAGTGAATGATTGTAAGTAAAAATGACTTTATCGTAAAAGCGTAAGGCTAAAGCACACACTAAACTATTTGCAAAATGCTTTACCAAAATAAAATATTTTGAGAAACATATAGAAGTTTTGTCAGACGAATTGGGAGCAGTCAAATAGCTACATGAGAATTTTTGACTTTTCTAATCGGTTAGAACATTTGTCTAATTGGTTTGAAATGCACAAACTTAAGGACCAAGCTATTTGGAAGGGGTCTTGATTCTATAAAACTTCTAGATATCTTAACCTTCCTTTTTAAGAACTTACAAATGATTATTTTAACCATCTAATTCGTTAGATAAAAGCCTTAATCATAATCGATTAGATTTCCTCCAAACACATTAAATTGATATTCCTTTTTTAGCCAACCTCGAGCCTATAAATAGAGGTTCTATTTCTCATCCATAACCATCCAAAATCATGTTTTAATACTTTCATCTCTGTCACACACACACATATACACACATACACACACACACACACTCTCTCTCTCTCTCTCTCTCTCTCTCTCTCTCTCTCTCTCTCTCTCTCTCTCCAAACTTTTCATTAACTTTCTCTCACTAATGTTTTAGCCTAAGTGCTTTTGTGAGAAAAGTCCTCTTGTGAGTGAGAATATATTTGTAATTCTGGAAATGGAAGAATTGTAAATTCACCAAAGGAATATTTTGTATACACATTGGTTGAATATTATCCATATATAGATTTATGTGGGTGTGAAGCTAAACTCGTAAAAAGATTTAGTTTGGGATTATGTGATTCAGTCCTTATTTAGGTTGGAGATCAGCCCGTGATAAAATCTAATAGGTTCTTGGTCAAACCAATATTAAAACCAAGATAGGTTGAAGCTCATCCCAGTATTAAAAGCTTCATAGATTCGAGATCATCCTGATGTTAAAATCTCATAGGTTATTGGTTATCCCGTGTAAAACCAATGTTTAAAGCTCAAAGATTTAGGAACTTGAAGACTAACCGCTCCAAGGTACATGTTTATGGAAAGATGATTAATCACTTAAATCAACCATTAAGATGGATGATTGACAACTTCATTCCTGAGATTATTCGGTAGAAAATATGCAAGCTCCCATAAATGTAGTCTTGTATTATTTGGTTAAAGATCAACCATCATATCCTTGTATAAGGGGGTTCATGAGCCTTTCTTACTCAAAACAATCAACTTTTATTGGAAACTCTCAAGATTAATTCTTGGGGATATGACTAAGTCATTTTTTACTGAACTTGAATAAATCTTGATGTTCTTCTTCTTCCCTTAAACTCTTTAATTTTCGCAATTTATTTTCTGCATTTTATTTTTCCACTTGCTAAAATTTTAAAATATTTTAAACTTTGATTTTATTTCACAAAGTTTTTCAAAGCCACGTTTTCTCAAACCACGCAATTCACCCCCTCTTGTGTGTGAAGTCTCAAGTCCAATAAATCCCTCTTTTTCTGTCTCTCAAAGATTCACGCCTTCCTCCAACAATATTTAACAAAAGCTCCACCAAAAAGCTTCCTTTTTTCTTCAAACTCCTAAAGGGAACCTCAACGAAAAGAAAAGCAAAAAGAAAAGGCATCAAGTTCAAGGACTCCATTGGATCTCTTAAGGCTTCTCACTTCTATAAACAACAAGAAAGATATGGTGAATATTTTCTCAATAAGAAGCTAGTCACTCCTTAATATGATGTCCTTGAATCCTTTCCCTCTGATTGTTCTATTTTCAAAATATCTTCGCATCTTTTGGGTTAGAAAGTTTAGTCACTAGTAATGATAAATATTATCCTAAATTGGTTAAGGTTTTCTGCTGTAATATGGCTTTGAAAAACAACAAATTACGATTATTTGTTAAAGGAGTACCGATTTCACTTTTTGTTAAGCAACTTTGAGAAATAATGGAAATCTCTTAGGTTGTTACTGAAATAAGGGCTAAATTTGAACAAAGTTGGAATGACTATAGTAAAAGAAGGTAATCATCCTAGGGGGAAAATTTTTGGAAATTAATAATCATTATTTTTAATCAACAAATTCAAGTAATTGTCATCATCAAAAATATGGGAGATTGTAAAGACCAGTCTCTTATAAAGATGTTTAGATGAAGATAAATGTGTTAGAAATAAGAGAGAGTATGTTTCATGCTGAAGACAAGATGGAAGAACTTAATTTTCACAAATTTTATTTTGATCAAGATATGGTTTCTCAAGGAAGTAGTTCATGTTTTACATCTAAGATGAGATGCAATTGATTATTTTTATACCTTAGGTGCTCAAGAAAAATTTATGCATTTTGATATTTCAAAAACTTGTTTTTGTGTTAGAAAATTTTCAAGTTTCTTTATACAACAATCTATTGTCATAGACATGTTTTTAACTCAGAAATTATTTTCAAGTTTTCTTTTAATACAATGTATTGTCATAGTAAAATATATATTGTCATGTTGCCTCTGCTTAAACAATTTTTCAAATCCTAGCTTGTAACAATTGATAGTAATCTCATACCAATCAATTATCACACAATCATTTTTGAATTTATAACGATGCAACGAAGGAAAAAATCGATTGGCTGCATAGACCAATCTATTGTCACTGAAGCTTCATGAAAAATTATGAAACTGTGACACAACTTTTCATTTACTTTTTTTCATGGAATCTATTTCCCGATCCTTGCATCATATTTATGATCTTTATCTAAAGCATTACCATGATTTTTCAAAATGTTCTTATGCCATATAAATAGTAGTAAGTTTCATATTCATTTCAATATCAATTTTCCTGCATAATCTTTTAAAACACTTAGAAACTTTTCTACATAAAATTTTACATTATAGAGAAAAGTTGTTGAGCACTTAAGGTGTATTATATTGATTAGTTATATTGAAAAGGAAGAAGTTGTTGGAACTTTGTCGTGTTATCAAAATTAACTTGTATTTAAATTCACTCAGTATCTTCGTATTGTTACTTGTTTTCTAAGTTTGTAGAAACAACTTTTTGTTGGAGAGAGAGTAAGTTTATATCTCTTCTGTTGTAAAATCAGAAGGTGACGTGCCTTAGTGATTGTGTTAGAAAGTTAACAGAGTTAAGTAGATCAGCTACAACATTTATAACATAGTGAAATCTCTTACGTGGTGTGAGGGGACTGAAGTATCCTTTGTTGGAAAAGGGAACTTGTATATTTCTTGGGTTCTTTACAAACCAACATTTTATTTGTATGCACTTTAGTTTTTCAAGTTATTCAAAAAGTTCAAGAAAAATAAGAACACCCAAACCGTCATCTAAAATCTAGAAAATTTTGTTAAACCTAATTCACCCCTGTGATACGGTGGGAGAACTGACTTGAGGTTTTGCGTTTGTGTTCGCAAATATTTCGGTTTATCAAGAGTCGTCACCGACTTTTTATTTTATCCAAAGGAAAGGTCAAAAAGCACAGGAAAGACCTTTGAGATGTTTTCTTAGGTTCGGGAAGTAGATTATGAAAAGGGAAGGTGCAAGCACCCTTTTCATCCATGGTTATCCATGGGCTCTTAGTTACTTGTTTAGATCACTTGCTTTTGTTTTTCAATTGTTTGAAATGGTGCTTTGTGTGTGGTTTTTAAAATGTTTTGAAAAGAGGCCATCGTTGTGGCAACCTTTGTAATGATTCTTGTTTGAATGTATACAAAGGTGTTTGTGTCTTTTGAAAAGATGTTTCAATATTTTGAAAGTTTGATTTGGAAAATATTTTGAAATTGTGTTATGAGGTGTGTTTGAAAATAGCAAGGATGTTTTTTTGCAAGCTTTGATCAAGTAACTAAGAGTTGTATACCCTATTTTACTCAAAGGTATTTCCTACACATTTTTAACCCTTTTGACAGTGTTGTTTTACCATTGCATTTGGTAAACAACCTTGTATTAGAATGTTAAACGGGACAGACGCGGGTCATCGTATGGACCATGATAGCAATTGTGCTAAGTATCTTTAGCAATTTTCTGAGGGACTAGATCATTTTATATAGGCAACCAAGATAGCGTCATCGAGGGACTATGATCTTTTGTTTTGTTTTTGTTTTGCCAAAATACTCAACATGCATAACATGGCCCATTTTAAAGGCAACAAGTGGATTAAACCCTAGGGGTGCAAGTGTGAGAAGTGTATTGATTTCAAGTTGTTTAGTCTATGATTAGGTCATCTAGCGATTGGTTTTTGAATCTTGCCATACACGCCTAATTACTACACAGTATATTGAAAGCAATAAATTGCGGGAATTAAAAGTCTAAGCTATTACAAAAGTATCCGGGGATGGGGGTACAATTATTACGAATCGGGATGAGTCTCACAAGAATAACAATATCCAAATATCAAGTGTTACAACCAAATCGAATTGTCGCGATTCAATATAAAGCCATTATAAAGAAAATCAAACAATTATGAAATGCATGCATTTACTTGAAAATAAAATCTATTCTAAAAATGAAAGATTAAATATTATTATTATTATTATTCTATGTGTTTTATTGATTATATAAATAAAAAGTTTAAAGGAAGAAAATTTAATTAAACAAAATTTCTATTATTTTTATATTTTTATTGCTCAATAAAAAAAGGGTTTAAAGAAAACAAAATTAATTAAATCAATTTAAATGTTTTTTTCTTGGTATTTTATTAATGAAACAAAATTAATTAATAAAAGAAACTAATTTGAGAAAATCAAAGTTTTAATTATTATTTATTATTAACAAAATAAAACAAATTAATTAAAATGAATTAATTAAAAACAAAAGTATTTGTTAAACAAAAGAAAAGAAAAAAAAAAGATTAAAAGGTGGGCTTAGGATTTATGTTGGGCCCAAAACAAAAACTAAAAGAAGAACAAAGAAAAGTCAGAATAAAGGGGGTATAGTAGCAATTCGTGTGGGCTTGAGGGATTTGGGTGGCCCAATGTATTTATCACTTACTGAGACAAACAAAAGCTCAAGAGGGTGAGGGGCGAATTAGCAATTGGTATGGGCTTAATGGCTGAAAGTTTGAGGCCCAATACGCATGATTTAGTTTGGTTTTTGATTAGGGTTTGTAGAACAATTAGGGTTTGTGCCTTGTTTCACAGCGGCACCGTTTCTTCATTCTTCCTCTTCATCTATCTCACTCAAAGGTTCTGATCTCCCTCTAAGCCTAAGCCGCCGGAGCGCTATCCCTCACTCTCTATCCTCTTCCTAATGTTCAATGGCCTTGGTTGCAAAACGGTATGGTTCGTCTCTTTGATTTGAGTTTTACAGTTCGTTGTTTATGTTTGTTTGATTTTACAGTTTGGCTAATCTATTGTATTGTATGGCTTATTGAGGTGCAGAAAAGGGTTTGAGAAGAAATGTACCTTGGGGTTTTCTCTATGAAGAGGAGAGGAAAGGTGAGATGGAGCTGGTGGCGTTCCTTGGTGGCTAGAGGCGGAGGGGAGAAAATGATGAAGAACGCGTGAACTTTGGTAACTTCTCATTTGTTCTTAAACCTGAATGTTGATGATGATTGTAGTTTTGTCTGAAACTTGGTTTGTTGATTTTGTTGATGATAATTTCACCTCTGAAACTGATATTTCTTTTCCTCTCTCTTTGAAGTATGATGATGCTTTATTCTGAAACTTTGGATTGTTGTTTTGCTGAACTTGAATGTTGATGATGATTGCTTCTTTCTGAAACTCTGTTTTGGTTTGAATTGATTGATGATGATTATCTCTGAAACTCTGTTTTGGTTTGTTAGATAATTGTTTGTGATGATGTTTGTTCTGAAACTTTGAGTTTTGTAAATTTGTTGGATATTGATGAGGATTAAACCTTGATGATGATTATTGTTGAACTGAGTTTTGTTTGGCTATTGACTGCTTCTGAAGGTTTGGAGTTTGTGATGTGAAACTGTTACACAGGTTTTGTGCAGGTTATACAATTTTGGTTTGTTGAGCAGTTTGAGTTGTTATGCTATTTTGTCTTTCAATAGTTTGGCAAGCTTTTGCAGGTTTTTGGTTCTGCTAACAGATTTTTGGCTGTTGTGTGAAAAACTGTTATACAGTTTTGGTAGTTTTATCACAGGTTTTTGGAGATTGTCGTAGTTTTTGGCTATGCAGTTTGGTAAGCTTGTTACAGTTTGGCAAGCTTTGCAGGGTTTTGGAAGTTTGCTGCAGTTTTTTGGCTATGCAGTTTGGTAAGCTTGTTACAGTTTGGCAAGCTTTGCAGGGTTTTGGAAGTTTGCTGCAGTTTTTTTGGCTATGCAGTTTGGTAAGCTTGTTACAGTTTGGTTGTTGGCTTGGTTCTACTTGAGAACTGCAGGTTGTGTTGCTTGATTGGTTTTGGGAGAGTGGTTTCAGGCTTTTTTCTGTTTGTGACTTTGACCAAATGTTTCTCTCCCTCCTGAACTGTTATGCAATTTGGTGTAGTTATATCCTTGCCTGTGTTTTGTAATCTTGTGACAGCCTTGCCCAACTGTACAATCTCAAAAGGTGATATCTTTTCTCTCTTTCTCTCTCAATGACAAAGCAACCTTTTTTGCTTTTTCCACTTTTTTCTGAAAAGTTTTGCCTATTTCCTGGAAAATGATGAAAAACTATGACAAGCTTTTTGCTTGTCATTTGGTTTACCTCCTGCATTTTTCCTACTGCATCTGCACTTGTACATCCAGTTTGCTTTGTTCAGTTTGCTGCAATGTTTCAGTTTGCTTACTTAGTATAGTTTGGCGCTTGTTTGCCTTAGTTTGCTGCAATATTTACCATGCTGTTTGGTTAAGTTGCAATGATGTTTGGTATTCTTTGTATGCTGCATTGCTTGCCTTTGTTTTGTAACGCAGCTTGGTTGCTTTGTAACTCAGTTTGGCACCTTGCTTGTGTTGTTTGTACAACAGGTTTCAGTTTGCCTTTGTAACTTGCTTTGTACAATTTGGCCTATGTTTTGTAATGTAGTTTGGCGCCTTAATGCTTTTGAATAAATTTTCTTTGTTTGCATTCTTCTTTTTGCATTTTTTATTTTTCTCTTTGTGAACCAAGAAGAGCAATCTTCTTGTGATTTGCAAAGAGGAAAATAAAAAACATGACGAACAATAGCACTCTGATTCCAGACGACAAACTTTAATGATGAAAAATTTCCTTTTCTCTTTTGTTTGAAAATTTTGTTTAACTGATTGTATTAATCCTCTTTTCTTTGTTTTTCCTTTCATGTGAGCACAACTTGGGTGATGACGAAGCAGAAGAAGCCGGAGACTTTGTGGCGAGCACGGGAGCAATGGAGCTTAGGCTTAGACTTTTTTCTTTGTAACTTAGGGATAAATATTCAAACAAATGTACCAATTTAATTTTCAAATACAATAAGTTGCACAACTTAAAGCATTTAAATAATAAACTGTATTGTAGCATTTTTTTAAATAAATGAAAAAGTATTTATCCAATAAAACTCTTCTAGTGTCAATAATTTTCAATTCTTTCTTTGCATCTTCACTTAATCCTTTAAGATTCTCAGATCAAAATAATTGAAATTGCATTCCAACAATTCTAACACAGATAACTTAAACTTTAAGTAATCCAATAACTTTGTAGTCTCGTAACCTTGTAACAGCATTCCAATCAAAATACGCATTGTGTATTCCAATAAACAAGCAAGCATTTCATCCCATTAACAAGCAAACGTCTTAACAGACGCACATTGTCTGGTTAACCTGGATCAGACAAAACCTGAATATTTCAAATGACCATCTCAGCTCCTATCTCTTATCCCAGATAAACAAGCCTTGAGAACAACCAGCAATCTTTCAGTAGGCTTAAAAAGTGTGAAAACACGTGACAGTTAATTAAATTTCTGAGAATTCAGTTTCTTCTGAGAAATGCGAGAGAAACCCTAATTCTTGATCTACTGCCAAAGAAAAGTCTGTCTGATTGATTCCTGAGCCAATCTTGAGGATCTGAGAAAACCCTAAGGTTGTAATTCTTTGTGAAAAATGGGAGGGAAAATTTTGGGGTACAACAGTTGCCCCTGTTCAATCTTCTTGAACCTGAAGAGTTAGATCGACGAGTTTGGCGTTCGCGACTTGAAGGTAAAAGATGATTGGACACTAGAGTGCCTATAAATTTTCACTCGTCAAAACACAGTTTGAGGGAATGGGCTTAAAGATGCCATTTGGACATGTGACAGAATCTTGTCGGAGATGGGCTTAAAGATGCCATCCAAGAATGTTTGTTGAACTGTATGTTGTAGGTGAAAGAATGAGTATCAGAAAGGTATCCATGTCTAGAACGTCTCTGAGCTGGGGGTCTGAATAAGCAATAGATTAGCATCCGTGTTTGGAGCATCCATAAACTATTTTCATGAGCTGAATCTGAACAAGCGATAGATTAGCATCCGTGTTTGGAGGCATCCGTAAACTGTTTTCATGATCCATGAGTTTGAATAAGAAATAGATTAGCATCAGTGTTTGGAAGCATCCGTAAACTGTTTTCATGAGCTGAATCTGAACAAGCGATAGATTAGCATCCGTGTCTGGAAGCATCCGTAAACTATTTTCAGATTGTATACTGGTAGCTTGCTAATCTTACCCTGAAAAGGGTAAAATATTAGCTGAAACACAAAGTTATGTTGTATGAAATGTATGATGCAATATATGTGTTTTATTAGTGCTTATGATATATGAATGCAACGTATGCGCATGTATGCTGATTAGCTGTCTTGCTGAGGAAAATAAATCCTGGAGAGCTGGAGATAATAAAATCTTTGACCGCTGTCGGGGAAAATAAATCATGGACCACTGTTGAAGAGTATGTGTGTCTTCAAGCTTTGCTTAGAATATTTCTACTGGGGATTCCTGTTTTTTTGTGAACTCCGTTGGGGAATATTTGAAAACTCTGTGGGGAATTGAGAATGAGAATCTTCATTCTGCTAGGGGAATTTGTGTTGAGGAGTCAAGAACGAGAATCTTCGATCTGCAGGGGATTAAAAATTCTGACAAATTTATGCTGAGAGTAAAGAAGGCTCTGGCAACTTCGATGGAGAATCAAAGATGAGAATCTTGATTTTGTTGGGGAGTAAAAACTCTATGGGGAATAGTTGTATTGTTGGGGAGTAGCTATCCTGCTGGAGAGTAAGCTTAGGACTTTGGGGAAAAGCTTATTCCTGTTTGGAAGAAGTTCAAGAGTTTAGGTTGTATGCCACTTTGAGAATGAGAATATTCATTATGTCGGGAATATCAGAAACTCGGGTTATATGCCAATCTTCTGGGGAAGCAAGAATGAGAATCTTCATTCAGGCGTTTAGGTCAGGAGGTTGGGTGTATGCCAATCTATTGGGGAAGCAAGAGTGAGAATCTTCATTCAGGCGTTTTGGTCAGGAGGTTGGGTGTATGCCAATCTACTGGGGAAGCAAGAATGAGAATCTTCATTCAGGCGTTTGGGTCAGGAGGTTGGGTGTATGCCAATATACTGAGGTTTCAAGAATGGGGATCTTTATTCTGTTAACGGTATCAGGAGCTTGGGAGTATGCCAATCTTCTGAGGTTTCAAGAATGGGAATATTTATTCTGTTAACGGTATCAGGAGCTTGGGAGTATGCCAATCTTCTGAGGTTTCAAAAATGAGAATCTTCATCCTGTTAACGGTATCAGGAGCTTGGGAGTATGCCAATCTTCTGAGGTTTTTAAGGATGAGAATCTTCATTCTGTTAACGGTATCAGGAGTTTGGGAGTATGCCAATCTTTTGAGGTTTCAAAAATGAGAATCTTCATTCTGTTAACGGTAAACTGTTATCTGGTCAACGTCCAGGTTTCACAGTGTTGTATTGCTATCTGGTCAACATCCAGGTTTCACAATACCTTTCTTCCTATCTGGTCAACGTCCAGTCTTCAGAAGAATATCAAATGGTTATCCCGTCCACATCCGAGTCTCCCTTTTCATTTCGGGGCCTACTAATATCCGGTTGAATCTGGGCTTCAAAGTAATTGGCTGAGTAAACTATTATTTGGTCAATGTTCAAGCTTCACAGTATACCTTACTGTTATCTGGTCAACATCCAGGTTTCACAGTCTTGTATCGTTATCTGGTCAACGTTCAGGCTTCACGATACGAATTGTGTGAGAAATTGATTGCATCCTTCCTGAAAGGTAAAGGTTAGTGGCATGACATATGTCAAACAATGACGTTCTCAAAAATAAATGAGATTGCGTTGTATGATGTCCCGATGTACGGATGTGTAATGTTTTCAAGATGATCTCTCGCTGGGGAAAATAAATCCCGAATTGGTGCTGGAGAAAAGAGTTGAATTCTTCATTTTCGATAGCAAAAAATATGGCGACTTCAAAGGGAAAAATTCTCAGGAATTCTTGAGGTCGCCTTAGCTGGGAAGAGGTTATCAAAGATCGAAACTCTGGCTGGGAGTCCTCTTATGAGAAGTATTTTGGAGAGATTTATCACTGCCCCAAGTAACGAGTGTTTATGGCTTTGCCAGGAAATGTTTGAATGCATGTAACCCTTTGTTGGAGTTGACGTTCAATGCCCCAAGTGACGGGGACAGAGACTTGCCCCTGGTTACTCTGCACTTTGAGATATTTCTTGAAATCTTGACTGGACTGCCCCAGGTTTACTGGACAATGCCATGCAAAGTCCCCTTTTATTGATAGGATATTTTAGCAACGGAAGTGCCATCCCACTTGAAGTGATTTTCTTCACTGAGAGAGCTTTCGTTCATCGGAACATTCACTGTGTGAATTTCTTCATTGTCAAACAAATAGCCATATGCAAACAACGATATTCAAGTAATGCAAAGTTTATGCTTGTCTCGAAATTTTGAAAAATGCGTTTTTTAGCAGAAAACTTTTTATAAGAAAAATTCAACTCAGGATTTAGAACAAAGCCTTACAGGAGTTAGGATACCTTTTGTAACAGTATGCTTTCGAACTAACCCATGCTTCAATTAGTACTTTTGAATGGTTGTAACGTGGCTTGGTTCACAGTTTTAAGAAACAAAGGATAAAGGCTCAAAGTATTTGTACCCACCCGCTCTTCGTGATGTTCTTCAATCCTAAACTCAATTAATTGTGCATTTGAACTCCAAATGAGTCTGGAATGACGTTTTTGGTGATGGTTCACACAAGTTGAATTTGTTGGAAGGCAGTCATTTTTTTGCAACATTTTTCATGTTGTTGAGGATTTGTAGTGACCTCTTTCTTCTTCTTTTTTTTCGTTATCCCTAATTTTTGCCTGACTGTTCTTATTTTTTGAGATTACAGTCAGCGGGATGCCCCAACTTTCGCAAGTCTCCTTTGTAGGTTTTGACTCAGTGAGCTTTTCTTTTTTTGAGAGATAATGACTGCCTATGAGATAAGGAACCATCATTGTCTTTTGGTTCCACAGGAAATTTTGATGTCATTCGCTGTATTATGAACTGAGAGTTTGCGGCTTCAACGTGCATTTTGAATTAACTGAGAGACTACCCTGCCCCAAGTTTGATTAAAGGTTTCAATTTGTGTTAAAACAGAAAACTTCTACTTCTTTGGCTCGAAGGGGTTGACTAGGGATTATCTTCCTTATAACTCTAGTGTTTAGGATTTGAAAGAAACGCATGTACATCGTCAGTAAGGTCTGTCCAAAAGCATACTGTATGAGATTATGGCATTGTTTTTGTCATCCTCCCTCTAAAGGCTTGTAGCTTTTAGCAAGAGTTAAATGTCATAAAGAAAGTAGAAAGCATAGTTTAAGTATAGTGAAAACGAATGGATGAATTCAAGACAAATATATGCAATGCATTAATGAAACAGAGTTTGACATCAACAGATAATTGTTTGAATAACAAAAGAAATTACAACTTGAAAATTCAAATGAAACCAAAGCCCCTTAGTCTGAACTTGTCACTTTAGGTGGAGAACCCTCAACGGAAGATTTTCATGTGACCATCTTGTGTGAACTCCAGCGTTGTTTCTTTAACCAGATCTTGAACTTTGTTTCTCAATGTCCAACAACTGTCGGTGTCATGCCCAGGACTGTTAGAATGGTACGCACATCTCGCATTTGGATTAAACCCTGGAGCGACTGTGTTGAGACACCGAGGGGGGTCCCTTAGTACAATCAGTTGTACTTCCAACAAGCGTTGCAGCACTTGGGATAATGGCATGTTAATCTCGGTGAAGTGCTTTTCTGATGTATTTTGCTTATGCCGATTACCCTGTTGATGCTGGTGAGGTTGTTGTTGGGCTTGTGACCCTGAAGCAAAATGGGGAGACTTTCCCTTGGCTTCTTGTCTCAAGGGAGGCTGAATGATGACTTGATATTCAACCCTAGTTGTTTGCCCTACTTGGTTACATCCATCTTGATGCAGTTTTTTAATGAGGACCTTTAGCTCCTCTTGTCCTTGAGCCAGGTTTTGAATAAGAGCCATTTGGCCCACTAGTTGTCCCATCATCTGGATTTTCATTGTTGCCAACTCAATCTGTAGTCCTTCCAACTGATCATTCCTGATGCCCCCTGGATTCCCTAGGACTATGCCCCTTGTGAGGAGAGCTTTCACTTCTTCTTGCCCCTTGGACAAGTTCAAGAACATTTCTTGAAGTTGAGCATTTTGAGCCTGGATATCTTTGACAGTCCTCTCTAGAGCTATCTCTATTGAAATAAACAGTAGGAAAATAAGGAGACCTGAAAAGGGGAAACCTGTCATGATAAGATGCATGATATGTGGATGCATGTTTTTAAGGATCTCGCAGGGTAAACACAAGAAAATGTTAGAGGTTGAACTTTGATCAACATCTTTGTTTGGAGAACTTTGTATTGGTGGATGTCTTTCCACGAGAATCAAGCTCACCGTGTCAAGTGGGTCATAGCCCTTGACTCAAGTTGTTGCACTTGATTTTTGACGGTGTTTGTTTAGAGAAAAATGAATCCTCTTGCTCGTTGGTAGACATTTGGTTCAACGTGACCCTGCATCAAAGACCCTCGAGATCCTTGAAAAAGTTATTGAAAATGCTATGGTATGATGTTATGATGTTATGTACAAGTATGCAAAAGTAAGCAAGTGTATATACAGATAATCACATTCACACAAAGCAGACAAGTCCTTAAGTTTAGGCTTGCATGGAGTTTATAGGTAAGTACCCTATTGAAGTTAGTTGGCTCAACCTGTCCTAGAAATAGTAACCGGGTTCTAAGGAGCTCAATATCACCGGATTATTTTCTGTGTTCATTGTTTCAGTTTAGCCACTTTACTGGCGACCGAAATATTCCAAGAAAACAATCCTTAATGAGTGTAGTATCGAGTATCTACCAACTTCGGACTGCACCAAAGCCGATCATCTCACTACATCCTAAAAGGCCAAGATGGTCAAGTAAGGTTCTAAAGTCAATTGATGCTTCACAACACCACGCGGCGGCCCCATACTCTCCTTGATTCAAATCAAGGGTTATCGGTACCAACCAATGTGCCACATCAACATAGCTACTGCTTCAACCATGTCGGTATACCCCGCACAGTTCCCTCACAGTTTATTGCTACTTACCTAAAAAGGTGCCCCCAAATCCGGGTGTAGGATTTAAAACAAACCCAAACAAGGAACCCCAAAGGTAAAGCATACAAGTCAAATAAGATAAGCATGTAAAGGTGATCTAAAACCCTAAGGTAACCCCACTTTTAGATTATTCCCCAGCAGAGTCGCCAGTTCTGTGATACGGTGGGAGAACTGACTTGAGGTTTTGCGTTTGTGTTCGCAAATGTTTCGGTTTAGCAAGAGTCGCCACCGACTTTTTATTTTATCCAAAGGAAAGGTAAAAAAGCACAGGAAAGACCTTTGAGATGTTTTCTTAGGTTCGGGGAGTAGATTATGAAAAGGAAAGGTGCAAGCACCCTTTTCATCCATGGTTATCATGGCCTCTTAGTTACTTATTTAGATCACTTGCTTTTGCTTTTCAATTGTTTGAAATGGTGCTTTGTGTGTGGTTTTGAAAATGTTTTGAAAAGAGGCCTTCATTGTGGCAACCTTTGTAATAATTCTTGTTTGAATGTATACAAAGGTGTTTGTGTCTTTTGAAAAGATGTTTCAATGTTTTGAAAGTTTGATTTGGGAAATGTTTTGAAATTGTGTTGTGAGGTGTGTTTGAAAATAGCAAGGATGTTTTTTTGCAAGCTTTGATCAAGTAACTAAGAGTTGTCTACCCTATTTTACTCAAAGGTATTTCCTACACATTTTTAACCCTTTTGACAGTGTTGTTTTACCATTGCATTTGGTAAACAACCTTGTATTAGGATGTTAAACGGGACAGGCGCGGGTCATCGTATGGACCATGATAGCAGTTGTGCTAAGTATCTTTAGCAATTTTCCGAGGGACTAGATCATTTTGTTTAGGCAACCAAGATAGCGTCATCGAGGGACTATGATCTTTTGTTTTGTTTTTGTTTTGCCAAAATACTCAACATGCATAACATGGCCCATTTTAAAGGCAACAAGTGGATGAAACCCTAGGGGTGCAAGTGTGAGAAGTGTATTGATTTCAAGTTGTTTATTCTTGGATTAGGTCATCTAGCGATTGGTTTTTGAATCTTTCCATACACGCCTAATTACTACACAGTATATTGAAAGCAATAAATTACGGGAATTAAAAGTCTAAGCTATTACAAAAGTATCCAGGGATGGGGGTACAATTATTACGAATGGGGATGAGTCTCAAAAGAATAACAATGTCCAAATATCAAGTGTTACAACCAAATTGAATTGTCGCGATTCAATATAAAGCCATTATAAAGAAAATCAAACAATTATGAAATGCATGCATTTAATTGAAAATAAAATCTATTCTAAAAAAGAAAGATTAAATATTATTATTATTATTCTATGTGTTTTATTGATTATATAAATAAAAAGTTTAAAGGAAGAAAATTTAATTAAACAAAATTTCTATTATTTTTGTATTTTTATTGCTCAATAAAAAAAGGGTTTAAAGAAAACAAAATTAATTAAATCAATTTAAATGTTTTTTTCTTGGTATTTTATTAAATGAAACAAAATTAATTAATAAAAGAAACTAATTGAGAAAATCAAAGTTTTAATTATTATTTATTATTAACAAAATAAAACAAATTAATTAAAATGAATTTATTAAAAACAAAAGTATTTGTTAAACAAAAGAAAAGAAAAGAAAAATAAAAAAAAAAGATTAAAAGGTGGGCTTAGGATTTATGTTGGGCCCAAAACAAAAACTAAAAGAAGAACAAAGAAAAGTCAGAATGGAGGGGGTACAGTAGCAATTCGCATGGGCTTGAGGGATTTGGGTGGCCCAATGTATTTATCACTTACTGAGACAAACAAAAGCTCAAGAGGGTGAGGGGCGAATTAACAATTGGTATGGGCCAATACGCATGATTCAGTTTGGTTTTTGATTAGGGTTTGTAGAACAATTAGGGTTTGTGCCTTGTTTCACAGCGGCACCGTTTCTTCGTTCTTCCTCTTCATCTCTCTCACTCAAAGGTTCTGATCTCCCTCTAAGCCTAAGCCGCCTGAGCGCTATCCCTCACTCTCTATCCTCTTCCTAACGTTCAATGGCCTTGGTTGCAAAACGGTATGGTTCGTCTCTTTGATTTGAGTTTTACAGTTTGTTGTTTATGTTTGTTTGATTTTACAGTTTGGCTAATCTATTGTATTGCATGGCTTATTGAGGTGCAGAAAATGGTTTGAGAAGAAATGTACCTTGGGGTTTTCTCTATGAAGAGGAGAGGAAAGGTGAGATGGAGCTGGTGGCGTTCCTTGGTGGCTAGAGGCGGAGGGGAGGAAATGATGAAGAACGCGTGAAATTTGGTAACTTCTCCTTTGTTCTTAAACCTGAATGTTGATGATGATTGTAGTTTTGTCTGAAACTTGGTTTGTTGGTTTTGTTGATGATGATTTCACCTCTGAAATTGATATTTCTTTTCCTCTCTCTTTGAAGTATGATGATGCTTTATTCTGAAACTTTGGATTGTTGTTTTGCTGAACTTGAATGTTGATGATGATTGCTTCTTTCTGAAACTCTGTTTTGGTTTGAATTGATTGATGATGATTATCTCTGAAACTCTGTTTTGGTTTGTTAGATAATGGTTTGTGATGATGCTTGTTCTGAAACTTTGAGTTTTGTAAATTTGTTGGATATTGATGAGGATTAAACCTTGATGATGATTATTGTTGAACTGAGTTTTGTTTGGCTATTGACTGCTTCTGAAGGTTTGGAGTTTGTGATTTGAAACTGTTACACAGGTTTTGTGCAGGTTATACAGTTTTGGTTTGTTGAGCAGTGTGAGTTATTATGCTATTTTGTCTTTCAGTAGTTTGGCAAGCTTTTACAGGTTTTTGGTTCTGCTAACAGATTTTTGGCTGTTGTGTGAAAAACTGTTATACTGTTTTGGTAGTTTTATCACAGGTTTTTAGAGATTGCAGCAGTTTTTGGCTATGCAGTTTGGTAAGCTTGTTACAGTTTGGCAAGCTTTGTAGGGTTTTGGAAGTTTGCTGCAGTTTTTTGGCTATGCAGTTTGGTAAGCTTGTTACAGTTTGGCAAGCTTTGCAGGGTTTTGGAAGTTTGCTGCAGTTTTTTTGGCTATGCAGTTTGGTAAGCTTGTTACAGTTTGGTTGTTGGCTTGGTTCTACTTGAGAACTGCAGGTTGTGTTACTTGATTGGTTTTGGGAGAGTGGTTTCAGGCTTTTTTCTGTTTGTGGCTTTGACAAAATGTTTCTCTCCCTCCTGAACTGTTATGCAGTTTGGTGTAGTTATATCCATGCCTGTGTTTTGTAATCTTGTGACAGCCTTGCCCAACTGTACAATCTCAAAAGGTGATATCTTTTCTCTCTTTCTCTCTCAATGACAAAGCAATCTTTTTTGCTTTTTCCACTTTTTTCTGAAAAGTTTTGCCTATTTCCTGGAAAATGATGAAAAGTTATGACAAGCTTTTTGCTTGTCATTTGGTTTACCTCCTGCATTTTGCCTGCTGCATCTGCACTTGTACATCCAGTTTGCTTTGTTCAGTTTGCTGCGATGTTTCAGTTTGCTTACTTAGTACAGTTTGGCGCCTGTTTGCCTTAGTTTGCTGCAATATTTGCCATGCTGTTTGGTTAAGTTGCAATGCTGTTTGGTTTGCTTTGTATGCTGCATTGCTTGCCTTTGTTTTGTAACGCAACTTGGTTGCTTTGTAACTCAGTTTGGCACCTTGCTTGTGCTGTTTGTACAGCAGGTTTCAATTTGCCTTTGTAACTTGCTTTGTACAATTTGGCCTATGTTTTGTAATGCAATTTGGCGCCTTAATGCTTTTGAATAAATTTGCTTTGTTTGCATTCTTCTTTTTTCATTTTTTATTTTTCTCATTGTGAACCAAGAAGAGCAATCTTCTTGTGATTTGCAAAGAGGAAAATAAAAAACATGACGAACAATAGCACTCTGATTCCAGACGGCAAACTTTAATGATGAAAAATTTCCTTTTCTCTTTTGTTTGAAAATTCTGTTTAACTGATTGTATTAATCCTCTTTTCTTTGTTTTTTATTTCATGTGAGCACAACTTGGATGATGATGAAGAAGAAGAAGCCGGAGACTTTGTGGCGAGCACGGGAGCAATGGAGCTTAGGCTTAGACTTTTTTCTTTGTAACTTAGGGATAAATATTCAAACAAATGTACCAATTTAATTTTCAAATACAATAAGTTGCACAACTTAAAGCATTTAAATAATAAACTGTATTGTAACATTTTTTGAAATAAATGAAAAAGTCTTTATCCAATAAAACTCTTCTACTGTCAATAATTTGCAATTCTTTCTTTGCATCTTCACTTAATCCTTTAAGATTCTCAGATCAAAATAATTGAAATTGCATTCCAACAATTCTAATATATATAACTTAAACTTTAAGTAATCTAATAACTTTGTAGTCTCGTAACCTTGTAACAGCATTCCAATCAAAATACGCATTGTGTATTCCAATAAACAAACAAGCATTTCATTCCATTAACAAGTAAACGTCTTAACAGATGCACATTGTCTGGTTAACCCGGATCAGACAAAACCTGAATATTTCAAATGACCATCTCAACTACTATCTCTTATCCCAGATAAACAAGCCTTGAGAACAACCAACAATCTTTCAGTAGGCTTAAAAAGTGTGAAAACACGTGACAGTTAATTGAATTTCTGAGAATTCAGTTTCTTCTGAGAAATGCGAGAGAAACCCTAATTCTTGATCTACTGCCAAAGAAAAGTTTGTCTGATTGATTCCTGAGCCAATCTTGAGGATCTGAGAAAACCCTAAGGTTGTAATTCTTTGTGAAAAATGGGAGGGCAAATTTTGGGGTACAACAACCCCTTCTTAGGTTCACTCTTATAATTACATATTGGTATTTGATTAGCAGGGGATACTTTCGACTCCATCATCAAGAACATGACCAAGCCTAGTTTCACCTTCGACCATGTTGTCTTCAATGCCTACATCAAAGACCACCATGAATAAACTAAAAAAGTTTCTGACTATGAGCATATCCTTTTTCTCACCATTTGGTTATCTCAATACATCTTTTGTTCCGACTTTCTTCAAATAGCTAAAAATTTCATACCACTAGCATCCCAACTTCATGAGTCGAAAAATATTTGTCTTAGAAAATTAATTATGGGTTATATTTATGAATATTTAGGGTTTTTCTCAATTGACCTCAAAACATGAACCAACTCAAATGAAAATTTCCTAATTTTTGGTCCCATTTGTTTCCTTCAACTCAGGCTTAATGCCAACTATGAACCTTCTTTGGATGTTGTTGTTTCACCATATTCAGAAAGACAAGTCAAAGGTACTAGATTTGATTTTCCTACCCCAAAAGATGAAAATTATCAACTGAAGACGCTTTCAAGAAATATTTATTCATGTTTATGAATTTCATATAATTCATTTCTTCCATGGAACCATTTTCCATTCAAACCTATGGGGCAGATTGGTTCAAAAGAAAATTTATGACTTCTTCACTTGAAACCAATTTGAATATATCAACATCTAGGTATATTACTTCTAACCCACTATTTCGTCAACAAGAATTTCAGTAGGGAAAGCTAGACTTGGGATTGTTGGATATCAACCAAATTTGGTGGTTAGGCAATTTGGTTCCAGCCAATTCTTGCCATGATCACTTTTCACCAGGGACATCGAAAAATATTTGGATACTTCCACATTGATAGAAAAAGAATATAAAGCATGTTTATACTTTCATTCTAAAAAATACATTAACCTAAGCCCCTTCAAATTTGAAGTTTTTTTCACTGCGCTAAAGAGTTCGAAGAGTGATGGACTGCATATCATACTAGTGTTGTTGTAGATTACTCAATTTTGCTTCAACATCTAACACATTATTTTTCCTCCACGCAGAAACAAATTAAGAAATTGAAAGCTTGAGGTACGCATATCAATGAGATTCAAGCTTTTCTAAATTACTTCAAAATTATGTATAATCCATGTCATCTTAGCAGTAATATGCATGACGCGTATATTTCTTTAAAACAAAACTAGTAACAAACTCGTGCTATCGCACGGGTCTCATCTGGATTCACATTACATTTATAGATTATTAAATTATTAAGTATGTTACCATGTTTTCAGTTGAGTATATGTCTCATGTAAACCATGTTGGCATTTAACTCCATATTTGTAGCAAGCGTCAGTCCTATCAACAAATCACGTCTGCATGAACAAATAGGAAAAATTATATACTTCTTGAAATACATGGAAAATGTACATACTATATATTTTAATTCAAAATAGATTTTTAATTTGAATCGTAAAGTATAAGATATAAAGTTTACCAACTATCAAAGTGCTTGAAAAACTTCCTTGTACACAACATTAGTAGTAGTAGAACACGGTACATTCTCCTTGTCATGAATTAGGATTTTTAGCCCACTTTTGCTCTTAACTCTTGAAATTGCAACATATAATTGACCATGACTAAATACAGGAGTAGGCAAATACAATCCAACACTATCAAGAGATTGACCTTGTGACTTATTAATTGTCATTGCATATGAGACAATAATCGGAAATTGTCTCCTAATCAACTTGAATGGCCAAGGTGAATCAGAAGGTGACATGGACATTCGTGGAATGTAAAAAATGTTACCTATGTTCTTTCCAGACATGATTTTTGCCTCAATGACATGATTTGCAAATCTTGTAACAATTAATCTTGTTCCGTTGCACAACCCATCGGCTTGGTCCAAATTTCTCATTAGCATAATAGGTGTACCAACCTTCAATTTGATCCTATGATTGGGAAGCCCTGACGTTCTTAATTTACTGAGAAATTCAGGAGTTAGAACTTCATATGCTTCAGTATAACTTGAATATGTTCTATCAATGGAATCAAAACTCAAATACTCTTTCTCTTCTCCTAAAAAAAAGTTTAAAAGCAAAACATAAATAAATTAGTAAAACTATGTTCTTAAATATATATATATATATATATATATATATATATATATATATATATATATATATATATATATATATATATATATATATAGATATATATATATATATATATATATATATATATATTATGAATGTAATAATACAGTAAATATAAAACACATGTACCTGGTATCAAGTCTAATACATAATGATTGATTTTGTCCACAACTTCAATGGTTGAAGCAAGAATAGCCTTTCCTTGTAAGAATTCAACATCTTGATATTTTTCCAACAAATTGGGATATGTGTTTTCAATAATTGCTCTTATAGGATCATCAAAATTTGATATTAATAGCTCTTGAGGAATTTCAATATCAATCAAACCATCATTGGGTTCACAAATCTTACCATCACCCACATTTAAAATCCATTTTGAAAATTCCACTAGTTTATTAGAACTTGTGTTGTCTCTTCCCTCTTGAAGTCTCATATTTTTTGATAGTGTTAAAACCTGGCAATAATCCCATACATAAGATGAACTAATTGATGCATGAACAATATCAGAATGCCCAGCTCTTGGAACAACAGGAAGAATCTGTCTAAAATCTCCTCCAAATACAACAACTTTTCCACCAAAAATAGTATTCTCAACACCCTTTTTATTCATTACATCTTTAAGGGTTTTATCCAATGCTTCGAAGCAGTTCTTGTGAGACATAGGTGCCTCATCCCATATTATCACATTCGTTGCTTCAAATAATTGAGAATGTTCGGTGTCTTTGTCGATGTTGCAAGTTGAGTTGTCAAGCGTTGGCATAGGTATTTTGTCGATTTGTATTTAAAAATATAATTTAATTGTCATTTAAAACAGTACATTCAATTCTTTAACTTCAATTATCTGGTATATCATAGATACATTTATTCTACCCGTGAATTTATTTCATGTACTCAGTTGGTTAATATTAATATAATTATAATATATAATCATTTATCAAATTTGAATTTCTCATTTATAAAAATAATTTTAAATTATTCTCGTTTATAAAAATGAACGCGTGTGTCTATTTATAAAAATATATGAAACTTATACTCTTTTATAAATATAATTGTATCAATACTTGAATTTTTCCGGTTTATAAAAATATTTATAATTTATTCATGTTTATAAAAATTATTATAATTTATTTTTAGTTTGTAAAAACATTTTAACTTATTCATGTTAAAAACAATTACATCAATATTTGAATTTTGTTCGTTTATAAAAATATTTGTAAGTTATTTAAGTTTATAAAAATAATTGTAAAAATAAATATTTACCATATCATCTTAAATTTATTTATTCAACAGTGATAAATATGTGTCTCTTAGTTAATTATATTTATAAATAAATATCGTGTATTAGTGATATATATTAAATTTATTATCTTAATGTCTAACTAATTAAAATGAATTTATTATTCTCAATAAAAAATTATAATATTAAATAATAATATAATATTATTATTATATACGAGAAAAAGAATAAATTAAATCTAAGAATATCGGAAAATTTATTATAATATTAAATAATAATTTAACATTTATTATTACAATGAATCATATATAACATTTCAAAATTATGTATTTATTTCTTATGTTTTATTATATTCGATTTGTAATAAATATTTTTCAGTTTATTGCAAATTTTCAATAATTAAATATTAATGATATCATATAAAATTAATTTCATGAAATAAATTTATTTAATAAAGTGTTATATAAATATTTAATACATTATATTATACCATTAATTTATATAAAATGATATTAACTTATTTCTGTTTATAAAATTATTGTAACTTTTTTCCGGTTTATAAGCATGTTGAATTCGTGTGTCCATTATTAAAATATATGTAATTTACTATTATTGATATAAATAATTTTATAAATAGTTTAATTTATTACATTTATAAAATTATTTGTAATTTATTCACCTTTATAAAATTAATTATAAATTATTTAATTTATTAAAATGATTGTATCAATAATTTTTTATTTTATCATAAATTTTTATGATTATCATTTATCATTAAATTTTCATGATTACCATTTAATATTTTTTATCATGATTACAATTATAAAGTTAATTTGAAAAGATTATGATATATTTTAGTTATTTCATAAACTTAAAAAAATTATAAATCTCAATTGATTTTGTTTTGTTTTATTAACCTTTTTATAGAAATTGAAATAATTTATTTTAGGTCAAATAAGGATCTAAATAATTACAAAATAATATTTATTCTTACATTTATAGAATGATAAATTAAATATTTAAGATAAACATTAGAGTTCTTATTTACTTTATCTTTTATATATTTATAATATACTTTTTTTGTTAATTTTATTAACAATATATTTATAGTTAACAATACATCCTTTAAACTACGTTATTTTTTTCAAAAATATAAATGTAACCTTTCAAAAAATATACACAAATATATTTAGAAGTCGGTAGAAAATTTTATTGGTTAAATTATAATTCCATTCAAAATTTATTGATCATAAATTTTTGAAACCAAATCATGCATAAAAATAAAATGTATTAATGTGACCATTCAAAATATTTTCTATATATAATAAAAATAAATAATATTAATACCTCCATTCAAAAGATATATTTGTAAAGTTTTGATTTAATTTTTTTCATATCTTTATATATTCTGATGTATATAATATTCCTAGTATCAAACCTATAATATTAAAAGAGAATTCAAATTTATGGAATGAAATCATATATAAAAATTAATAAAAATAAATGATAATAATGTCTCCATTCAAAAGATATATTGGTAAAGTATCGAATTAAATGGTACTCCAATATTTGATTAAAAAATTGTAATATTTGTTTTTAATATTGTATAAAAATATATTAATTAGTCGTACTTTAAAAAAATAAATCGTAAATATTTTATTAAAAATTGTAATATTTGTTTCTAAAATTATAGCAATTAAAAATAAAAAAAATATCAATACAAAATAAAAATTTTATTCAAATTTCACGACAAATGAGAATTATAATTTCAATTCAAAATAAATTAGAATTTTGAAGGCACATCAACACCAACTTGTAGGTTATTATCTTCTCTTTAGGAGAAGAGAAATTCTATTTAAAAAATATTGTAAATATGTTAATTGAACGAAACTTAGAGTAGTGTGTTTGCTAGAGGCAATGCTACATTCAAAAGAACTTAGAATTTGGTGTAAAATAAATTCCATTAAAACATAGGCCAACATAATTTGCAGTAGAAAAATATATTATGCCAAAACCAATGTTGATATGACATACAAAATATGAAAGCAATAATAATATACATATACATAATTTCAAATCTTGTTAAAAACATTCTTCTATAGAACCAGAAAATGATCGAAACGTTGGTTTTATCATCTTATACATCTTAGATAATTATTGCCTTGCTTATGGTTCTTCTGAAATTGGTAGTGAACTTCAGCAACACCCGCTCCTCTTGAACCCTTAAAAACATATTACTTTAGAACCTCGGGTGAATAAGAGTCTCATCCCTTTGACTATCCTCATGTTTATCAAAATCTCGTTCCTCCAAACATTGCAATGAGACATTTGCATTTGCTATCTGTCAGGAAATACAATTAGTATATAATCAGTACCTGCCAATGAAAGCCATTGATATTCCTTGTGGAAGCATAAAATTTAATGGGTTCAATTTCCTAATCTTCAATTACGGCTGTAGATGGAAATCAAATGCTCGGGAAATCAAATCATCTGCACCATATTGAACATATATTTATTATTATAAGGTTAACTATCAAATAACTTGAATGAAAATATAAGTTAACACTTGGCTTTGATGATGAATCACATGTGAAAATCGACTCGATTAAGTAGATTTAAAATAGTGGTCTCTGGTTCTGTTGTGGCAGTCTCCAATTCTTCTTTAGCAATATTTTTATTTGTGAAATTAGAGAAGCAAATGGTCACTCAGCCATGACCATGGTGAATATTGGCACTTAAAATGCTAAGACAACTCTGCAAACAATAATATTATAAAGCATTAAAACTAAAAATAAACTGTTTATTTCTTGGGCATGATAAAAAGCCACGCCATAAACTTCAGGCCAATTTGAATTCATGGGAGAAGGCCGGTGACAGCCCTGTCCATCATTGCACATAGTGAGTTTAGGAAGATCATTGGTGCAACAGATGTCCTGTTGACCCCCATAAGCCGAACCACTAATCCTCTCTCTATCTTCAACCTCGAAAACAAATGCTTGAATCGACCATGAGGAAGATCATTGTTTGAGTCGTTGATGTCTTTCACAGCTTCAATCGGTTACAAAATCTGTATTAAAATGGACACAGAGAATCAAAATATGGGAATGAAGAAGAATTGGAAAATAATACGTAACCTTTTGAAAATAATGGAGAATGAAGAAGATTGAGGAGTGAAAGAGTAAGGGTTTAGAATGGCTATATATAGGGTTTAGAATGCATGGGAAGTTGTGATATCTTGGAATATCAAAATAATCCATTCTAATTCCAATAATATACATTTAATCTTGTAGTGTAATGATAAATAGTGGGTATTTTTAAATCATGCAATGAATAATATTCCATTTAATTATAATAGATCTAATTTGGCCATTCCAATTCCTTCCTCATTAACCGTGAGTCAAATATTAGAATTCAAATTCTGTCAAATATAAATAAAATAAATTAATAAATCAAATAAATAAAAAATAGTGTAAAATTATGATAGATTGACATGTCAGCAAAATTAAATGCCAAATGAATATGGTAACAGCATAGTGTTGATTAGTCTATTATACCCTTGGAATAAGAAAAGTTATAACATCTAATCAAAAGGTTAGACTTGGAATTTCCATGTACTTTACTTTTAATAGATTGATAATAGATTATTGAAAAACTTCCTAAATTTAAATTTTCTACTTACGTAACAAATAGATATGGATTTTCTTTGAAATTCCATCTTCCTAAATTTCTGCAATTACTAACTTATGAATTTGGCTTAGATTTTAAGCTGCCACTTAAAAAATGGTGTAATTGGTGGTCTTGTGCAACCATCATTAATGATTCAATAAAGCATGCCTAAAGAGTAACTTAGATTAGGTTTAATATACACAATATCCATGTCCTTTAAGAGTCCATCTCGAGTACATCTGAGTCGAATCAACTGTTAGAAGGTGAGATAATAAGACTCTTAAAACTTATCAACTTCTCTTTTTAATTCACACTATTGACTTGTATCAAAATTTTGTATCTCAAATTATCATACCCTCGAAAGGGTCAAAGAAGAAAGAAGTAGAAACAACTGAAGAAAGTGAAGAAGAATCTGTGAGTGCAACTTCACTATTATATGTTTTATATGATGTCAAAATTAGGAAAACTTAGCATTTTTGTATATTGGACGGTATATTTGTGTTATTTGGTGCATCCTTATATTAGAGGTCTTATAGAGTATTCAAAATAAGTTCAAAATTGGCCAAAAACATGAAGAATTGTTTTCTACACAAAAGATAATAGCATGTGCCGGCACATCCACTTTTTATGCCAACACATGTACTGTGTTATTAAAGGCTCTAGCCACTGTCTTACATAAGTCGGTACATATCATGTTTGAGGTCAGCATATAATGAAAAATATTAGTCTGTTCCAGCACATATAATTTTCAGGCGGACACATGTGTTACATTATAAAAGCCTATATCTTCGATTTCTCATGTGCCGGCACATGACTTATTTCAGGTCGGCACATGCTAAAGTTTTAAGTCTATCTTCTGGCACATTCATGTTTCAGACCGACACATCCTGTTACTTTGGCCATATTTTCTCAACTATTTTAATTTTGAAATTTTCCTCTTTGCCACCAGATTTCCACTTGATGAAACTATAAACACTTACCTCCATTCCTCTTTATCTTCAACCTCCAACCTATGCATACACACTAACAAACTACACATAATCATTTTTGTCAGGGTGCCATCTAGACGAGGTTTGGTAAAGTCCAATTATGTTTATGTAATCGAGAATATTGGGTTGAGAATTATGGGGGATTTCATCCGGAAAAACCTAGGGTTTATCCTCCAAGACCTTTGGTGGATTTGGGGGCTTTGTTCAAGACTTCATAATAGTGGATTCGACCGAGTGAAAGTTTTAAAGATTGGAGATATTTCAAAGGAGTAGCGCAAGATGGTGAATTCTATTGGAAGTTCTTGTGGTCAATAGTTTTCAATTTGATTCAATTGAGTGAAAGCTTTGGAGATTGACAATCTCACAAAGGAGTAGCTTGAGACATTGAATAAATTGGATTTATTGTGTCTTGGTATTGCTCAAGATCAAAAGAAGAGAAGGGCTTGAATCAACATCAAATAGTTAAGGTTTATAGGGTTTCTCTTGGAATACTTATCTTATAATCACCTTTTTGCAAAGTAAGAAATTTATCTCTATTCCAAAACGGAATCTGGGGGAGACGTAGCCATAGCAAGGAAGATTCATGAACTTCCTAAACAAATCCTTGTATCTTTCATTCTCTCTCTATCTCTCTCTCTCTCTCACACACACACACACACACTCTCATTTAGTTTCTATATGTAATTTGTAGAACTTGGTGTTTGATTGATCAATTCGCATATAATTTTTATTTGATTGTTAAAGTTTAAATTTCTTTGTTAATCAGATTATAATCACTTTGATTGTATGTGTTGTTCTCAAATCAATAAATCTCAAAAGTAAAATCTGAAAAATCGATCGTGCGCCAAGTGTTCGATAAATTGTCAAGTTCTATTTTTAAAATATAGACATTCTACATCTCTTTTTATATGCTCATGTGCTTAAAGGAGATGTTGGAGTAACATTCGTGGATACTCATAATCAATTGACAAACATTTTTACAAAACCGCTTGCTAAAGAACCATTCTTTAATATACAGAGGGAGCTAGGTATTTTGGATGAACTCGATATATGAACAATCACCAAGTCTTCACTATGTCAAGATGAGTATGATTCTTGATCTCTCAGGAAATCTTCAAGGTACTTGTTATTTATTCTTCATCATGATCTTTAGTTCACAATTTAATCTGTGAATTAATGAATTAATCATTATTTATAATATTATGTGTTAGTGTTTTGATTGTTTTAACATGCTAAAAATATGTGAAATATATTACATGAATTATGCGTGTGCATCTTTGATGATTAATGATCTTACTTTTTTTTTTAAAATACCAAGGAACAATCGATTGGTGAAGGCTAACAATCGATTGTTAACTGAATTTTTCAATATTTTTTATTTTGGTCCTAGGGGAAATCAATTGGTGTTGTATGAAAATTGATTGTCATAGAAAGTTTTTCCAATTTTTTTGAGGAAGTGGCAAACAAACAATCGATTGTTAGTGGAGACAACCGATTGTCATTGTACCAATTTTCAATTTTTTTATGACCCCGTCAGATTTTTGGTCCAATCACAAGCCACCTAGTCCCCACTTTAAAAGGCAAAAGTTTTTTCTCCTTCTTTGAAACACTAGGAGCTGTAAAAACTCACTCATGTAAAACCTTGTTTTGCAGATGGTATGATTTTAAGAAGGACATCTACTTTTGATGATGATAATTGATGTATTATGATAAGTCAAGCTTGAATGATTAAGTGGATACAAATATGAAACTTATCATTATGGTTTGATGGGCTTGACTATCAATGATGGCAATCAAATGGAATGAAACTAAAGCCTCATCTCAAGCTACTCAAGCATGAATCAACAAAAATATAAGTATTTGGAAAAGTCTTGAAGTAATATGGTAACCTCCTAATTTAGTAATGAGTGAACGATTGTAAGGAAAAATGACTTTATCGTAAAAGCGCAAGGTTAAAGCACGCACACACTAAACTATTTGTAAAATGCTTTACCAAAATAAAATATTTTGAGAAACATCTAGAAGTTGTGTCGGATGAATTGGGAGCAGTCAAAATAGCTACATGAGAATTTTTTTACTTTTATAATTGGTTAGAACATTTGTCTAATTGGTTAGAAATGCACAAACTTAAGGCTCAAGCTATTTTGAAGGGGTCTGATCCGCTGTCGCCACAGATCAAAAACGAGTTATTTTGAAAAATGTAGTTTAGAGACAATGACTTGAGTATCGTATCACGGTGATTCTTGTATTTTAATTAACCAACAGAAATGATTATGGGGGATTTAATTCAGGATCAATTTTTAAAGAGCTGAGAAAATAAGTGATTATAAAAACAAGTCGATTTACTGTTTTCAGGTTCCTGCTAATCATTGGTTTTTACCTTACCAATTCCCTAAGCGTCTTCGACCTCTATTCGATTTCAATACCAATTGACAAGCGCAATAGATATAAAACAGATTGAATTCCCATTCCGAATTAAGCAAAAAGATTAATACAATCATGAATTAAGCAAACACGATATAAAACACGATTTAACGATTAAGCGGTGTAAACTTCGATTAAAGATTAGGAATACAATCATACGAATTTAATCAAGAGATTCCATGAAATAACAGATTAAGCAAATGCAATTTCATAAAATAGAATTGAAAGAGAAACGAAATTGAATAGACAAATTAAAAACCTCAAAGCATCGGAACACGATTAGAGTAGATCAACTCTGGATGATTAGTTCTTCATTCAAGCGTACAAGTCAAAGTTTCTATCGTGAAAAGTGAATAATAATCTCCCTAGAGGCTGCAAGCATTATAAAATAAAATAAGGGTTTCCACTTACAAAACGAAACGGGTCAAAAACATAACCCAAACCCACTAAAAAGACCCAAAAACAAATTATTCTCTAACGTCCGAAACTTCAACGAATTACTGGGACTTATGCACGCCGAATCATCTTTTGACTCCAACATGAAAGTTGTAGCTCTTTGAAAGTGCCTTAGTGCGGCGATTCGCTTTATGATAACTCTTGTATCAGTCCTCAAGAGTTTTGATAAAGCGTTTTTTGAAAGTGTGTTTTTTGGAATTATTTGTGTAAGTGTAAAAGTTTGTTTTTGAGCAAGCATCTAGGAACTATCTACTTATACTTGAAAGGGTCGTTCTTTTTCTCTTTTCCTTTAGACAGTGCTATCCTACTATTAGTGAGTAGGTAGCCCTATCGTTGGATGTTTGAGGGACATTCGAAGAGACGATTTATAGTTACAAAGGCAACTTGGCAAGATGTTTTAGTAACTATCCTATGGTTCTAAGATCATATTTTTACTGAGGTAACATCGAGAGGGTCGTCGAGGGACTTAAAAAAGGCATAGAAGTGAATCAAAGCAAGACCAAATCCATCATGGGCGTCAAACCTCCGTCGACCAAAAAGGAACTTCAGTCTTTGTTGGGCAAGATAAATTTCCTAAGGAGGTTCATATCTAACTTAAGTGGAAAAAACAAAGTATTTTCACCACTACTTCGATTGAAGAATGGGTATTTCGTTTGGAAAGAGAAGCATCGAGAGGCTTTCGACAAAATCAAAGACTACTTAGTGAAGCCTCCAATATTGGCACTTCCTGTTAGGCATAGGCCTATGAGGTTATATATTGCAGCCTCAGATTCGGCTATAGGAAGTATGTTAGCCCAACAGGACGAAAAAGGTGTCGAGAGACCTATATATTATCTTAGTTGAATGCTTAACGATCCTGAAACTAGGTATAGTGATATAGAAAAATTATGCCTTTTCTTGTATTTCTCTTGTATTAAATTAAAGCAATATATAAAGCTTGTTGATGTGTATGTATCTTCTCATTTCGATATTATTATGCACATGTTGTCCAAACCGGTTTTACATAGTCGAATTGGTAAATGGGCTTTAGCATTAACAGAGTATTCTCTGACTTATGTGCCCTTAAAAGCAACAAAGGGACAAGTGGTGGAAGATTTCTTGGTTGACCATTCAATGGTTGGTATGCCTCAGAATTATGTAGATCTAGCGCCATAGAAATTATACTTTGATGGTTTTATCCATAAAAGTGGAGTTGGAATAGGAGGAATTATAATTTCCCCCAGTAGAATTCCAGCAGAGTTCAAGTATAAAATTGATGGTATATGTACAAATAATGAAGCAGAATATGAGTCTTTAATAACAGGACTTGAACTACTGCTAGAATTGGGGGCACGGAATGTCGAAATTATGGGAGACTCTGAATTAGTAATTAAATAAGTATCAAAGGAATACAAATTTGTTAAAGAAAATTTAATCATGTATTTTGTGATTACTATTAGATTGTTAAAGCAATTTGAACAAGTGAGTATTTGACACATACCTTGACGAGAGAATGAAGAGGCTAGTGACCTAGCACAAGAAGCTTCAGGATACAAGAAAGACCAAAATGAAGAACTTATTCAGGTAAGAGAGAAAGTTCAAGCAACTTGGTTATCTCCTTCAGATTTGTTAATAATAAAGTTAGGGGTTGTAGATGTCGAAAATTTTCAGATTTTAATTGTTGACAATGGGCAAGAGAATGATTGGCGAAAGCCATTGGCCGACTATCTGCGTATCCCTACGGGGTCGACATATTGTAAGATCAAGTATCACGCCCTCAGTTATGTTTTAATAGAGAATGAATTATTTAAGAAAATAGCTGAAGGAATATTGCTTAAATGCCTTGGAGAAAGTGAGGCATATGTAGAAGTGTCAAATGTGCATAGTGGAGCATGTGGCGCACATCAAGCAGGACACAAAATGAAATGGTCTTTGGTGCGTTCAGGTGTCTATTGGCCTTCAATGCTAAAAGATTGCATCAAATTTGCTAAAGGTTTTCAAGAATGCCAAGTGCATGGGGGCATACAACATGTTCCCACAAGTGAATTACATGCAATCATAAAACCTTGGCCATTCATAGGATGGGCTTTAGATGTGATTGGAGAAATAAAACCAGCGTCGTCAAAATAGTAAAGGTATATTTTAGTTGGTATTGATTATTTTACAAAATGGGTCGAGGCAGTAGCCTTAACAAATGTTGATCAAGAAGCTGTTATTGATTTTATACAAAATCATATCATGTGTTGGTTTGGGATTCCAGAAACAATTACAACCGACCAAGGATCAGTGTTTACTGGATGAAAAATACAAGAATTTACGCAAGAAGTTGGAATTAAATTTTTAACTTCTACTCCTTACTATGCTCAGGCAAATGGCCAAGTCGAAGCTGCCAATAAAGTAATAATTAGCCTAATTAAGAAGCATGTAGAAAAGAAGCCAAGGAATTGGCATAAAACATTAGATCAAACCTTATGGACATGTAGAACTTCCCCTAAAGAAGGAACAGGAACTACTCCATTTCGACTTGCATATGGGCATGATGCAATTTTACCAGTGGAGATACATGTTCAATCAACAAGAATCCAAAGACAACATGAAATACCATCTGAGTATTACTGGAATATGATAGCGAACGAGCTTGTCGACTTAGATGAAGAAAGGATGTTGGCCCTTGATTCGTTAATAAGACAGAAATAAAGAGTTGTCGGAGCTTATAATAAACAAGTAAAAGATTAAGTATTTGTTGTCAACGATTTAGTGTGGAAAGTAATATTACCTATGGACAAAAATGATAGAGTCTTAGGGAAATGGTCCCCAAATTGGGAAGGGCCTTTTAAGGTGATGCAAGTTTTTTAAAATAATGCCTATGAACTTGAGGAGTTATCCCCAGATCGACGGATCTTAAGGGTAAATGGTAAGTACTTAAAAAAGTATAAGCCTATTCTTCAAGAAGTCAGAATTTTGACAAAATGAATATTCATCGAATTAACAAGCTGGTAAAATTGTTTTCGAAACGAGCAAATTCAAAATATGCATAAAATGTGTATAATAGAGGAAGAAATAATGGGGAAAATCTTTGTGGTTTCCTAAGTTTAAATCGTGCCATTTGAAGGATACGTGTTGCAAAACCAACATGGGTTAATGGGCTACATCTCCCACTAAAAGTGCAATGATGGCAAAAATTAAATGTCACATGTCTCAAAGCTGAAAAGCGTGATACGTTACCATGATTACATGACGTCACAAAAAAGGCGGAACAGTAACGTTCACTTTTGGAGGGATGGAAACGATTTGGTCAAATGGTAAAACCAACGCTTCAAAGATGCCATTATCTCATATGAGTCGAAATTCGAAAATGGAATCTCTGGGGGGCATTTTGTTACCTTAAAAAATATTAAGGTATTCAAGCATGTGTATAAAATGAGGATATTCTCATAAGCTAAGGGTCATCCTCTAAAGTAGGGGTTTTGGGGAAATTGGAGCCAAAGTGTTTGAAAGTTTGGTTTTATTAAACTAAATTTAATGTTTAAAGGGAATGTCACACCAAACTGTCGAAACTGAGTCAGGTCAACCAAAAGGAAATAAAAGAATATATGTTAAGAAATGGTCGAAATTGGTTTAGTCGACCAAAGGGTGAAAGACAAGGAAAATGGTCGAAATCTGTTTTTGTTAACCAAAAGGGTTTCTGGACTTAAAGGAATTGTTGTTGATTTTAAATCTTGCCAAAGGGAAAGTGTCGAAGCGAGTTAGAAGCGGTTTACTTTCAGAAGCTAGGAGCGGGAAGATTTAAGTTTCAAAGTCATCAGTAGTTGCCAGCGGTTTACAATTTGTTTAAGCGCAAAATAGGTGGCAACATCCAATGAAGTGGTTGTCTCAAGATTTTAATATTGTCTGTAGATTTCATCTAGGCAGTTACATTATAAATATTATAAATAAGCAAATTTAGTGTAGTTTTTTTGTGTGTTCACTTGTATGCTCAAATCACTTGCCAAAACTCTGTCATTTCGAGCGTTAGGAAACAAAGAGTGAAGAAGTGCTTGATGTACATGAATCACCACTTTTATTTTAATGCAAATCCTTTATTTTTCAATTATCTCTTTTGAATACTTTATTTTCTTTCTATGTACTGTTGAACAAAGTCTTTACGTTATTTTCTACTTCGCGTAAATAATTCAATCCTCTCTGTCAGTCACGAGTCACTAGTCAGTTAGTTTATTGAATCTTACTTTCATATGAATACCTTATGTCGGTCACGAGTCACCAGTCAATTGATTGATTTGTAGTGTGGAAAGTCGTTATACTTGTTCCCTTAGTCACAGAAAACCATTTTTCTTGATAAGGATTTAGATAGAATAAGTATAATAATAAAACTCTTAGCACATGTCTTAAGATCAACTGTTCGATCTTGTGAGTTACCCTTAGTTTTAGGACTTTGGGAGGACCAGCGGTTGTTTACCATTTTCCACAGTAAACAGTAATGTAGTGAGCTTGTACCAGCATGCTCATCAGGCTTCTTCTGTTTTTGCTTAAAATCTTTTTTTTCATGAATTCACTAGGGGAACAAAGACTGGCTGCTGTCGAACAAATCAGGGAACACAAAGTTATGGAGAGTGCCCCTGATTAAAAAGTCAGATGCCCCAGTGTGGTAACCACATCCGATGTTGGTATCATGAATGAAGCACTGATATAAGATCCCATAGTATATGGGAACCATCTATTGATAAGATGTTCCAAGAACTCAAGATTATGTAGCGTTCCACGGTTGAAAGCAATTCCCAAAAGATGAGGAGAATAGAGAATCTCGGTTGCTGTAGTAAGTGCAAGATTATTGATATCATCATCAGAGCTTCCATGACCTGGCTTATCTGAGTCTTCAATCAATTATCTTCCTTCTCGAATAATTCCTGACCACGGGCCAAAGCTTGCATGTATACCATAACTACCCCCATTGAGATCTTCGTATCGGTCAATCCCCCACAAAGTTATCCCATACTTGGTCTCTGAACATGTGAAGCAAGAAATCAAGTTAAACCTCTAAGGAGAACACCAGGTCTGAGTAAGAATCCCCAATCTTCGAATACCTGTTATGGATGCATGGATATGCATGGGGTGGATGAATGGATGCCATATCATGTTCTATCATTTCCCTGGAATTTACATGCTTTGATTTTGATTTTATGCAAGTAGAAGATGGAAAAGTTTAGCACAAGACTTAGAAATATGATTCCCTAGAAATAACGGAACATGTATGTTAAGCATGTGGTAACCATGTTATGTATGCAAAGACATGGGATCAAATGGGATCAAGGTTCCATCATTTCTGAATATGATTTCTGCACTGTTTCTGAACCATACGAATATCATCAGATCAAAGGCCCGACATAGCTTCCGCACATACCAGAACCAAGTACCATATGGATTATCAATAGTATTGGATTAAGGCTTCTGGAACTGGATATTGTTGAGCCTTTTCTGGACATGTTGGGAATAACAAGATCAAAGGCCCGAATGGACCTTCAAATATACAAATCAGGAACTCAGAAAATAAATCTGAGAACCATACGGTCACCAACAAAATACAACATCTGAATAAGTCACCAACATAAATCCAAAACATAACCATTAGAACCAATAACCACTGTCTGAGCATAGTCACCATCTGAACATAGTCATCATCTATACCTGTGATAAAATATTCCCGCCCCACTCATTGGTGAAGACTAGGTCAGGGTAAGGCAATGGTAACTTAAATTCACGGGTTTGCTTGAAAGTACTATCATCGTACACCTACGTGATATTGATAGCAACTCATTAAAACCTCATATGAGCATGGACGACACAACAATCTAGGGTAATCTACATCCCCTATCCGTCATGTTCCACTATATTCCTAGGGTTCCTATGGTTGTCACTTGGCCTTGGTATTGGGCCTTTTACCTCTTGTGACACCCACACAACAAGAAACAGATCCAGTACAGCAATAGTATATGGAAAATAGTAAAATGCAATACATACATATGCTCAGGTAATCATGTATGAATGAATAAACTGAAAGCATAAAATAAACACCCAAAGAAAGGAAACAAGAGCTAGGAGTGACTTCGGGATAGAGCAGCATTTGGTCGACCTGTCCCCAGTGAATTCGCCAGCTGAAACAACCGGCTAAAAATCAACAAACAATGAAGTCGCCATTGAACGTCTTTTATCCCACGTGAAGGGAAAGGTAAACATCGAGAAAACCTGAGAAGGGAGAAGTCACGATCTTGTGACCGAGAGATCAGGTAAGGGAGTATGTTACGTGAGGGGAAGGTATTAGCACCCCACACGCCCGTAGTACTCCATGGTATCTACTCTTTTTATCTATCTTATGGGTGTGTTTAATCTACGCTTACCGTTTATTGCTGAGGAAGAATGCATGCAAAAGAAATGAGAAAAGAATGTAGGGAAAATAAAGTTGTACTCGATTGGGCCCTACCCCAGTGCCTACATATCCTTTTTGAGGAATCAGAGCTACCGTAGTTCGGCTCACATGTTTTTGTTTGTTTTGTGTTTTTTATGAACAATGTTAATTCCACCTTATGCCACAACTCGACTTTTAGAGACTCACGCGTTGGCACAAAAGTAAATTAATCATGTCCTTACTGAAAAAGGTTTTGAGTTACGCCCTCAAGGCAAGATGCATCATTTGATTGGTTTGTGTTTTGTTACCTTGAAAAAGGGTTTAAGTGAGATTAGCATGTTTTATGGTTTGCTAAGGAAAAAGTTTTAGTTTTAGATGCAAGGATGCAAAAGGGGAAGAAAATGCTCTAAGGGAGACTAGCCTATTTCTAACCTAATGTTATCATACAATGGTAGCCCTGAGGTTTGGATTAACAAAAGGGAAATGTCTACCTAATGTTAGCATGCATGGTTTGCAACCTAAGGTGTGACTTGCATCCAAAAGAAACAAGCACGTCCTAAGGGAACATGGCATGTACAAGGATAAAATAAGCAAGCTCGAAAGAGCGCACACATAAAAGAATAAGGAAAAGAAACGAAACGATTTAGTCAAGGGGAGCGTATCACCCGAGACAAACAAGCGGGAGTGAGATGAAAAAGAAAAATGTGATGTCCAAAACAATTGAACACCTAACCAAGATGTAGGAGATCGAGGTAGGTGGCAGAAGACAATATGAACAATCACGGAGTATCAGCATTGACCAATGCAAACTCATGACAAAGCGTGGGGTTTGATTAAGGAACCCTTCCCCACTTGACGACTCGATACACATGAGCAAGCACAACTTTGAAGCATCATGGTACGCCACAAGCTAAGGATGACAGAGAAAAAATTGTGGGGGTTGATTACTAACCCTTCCCCACTCGCCTCCTTTTGAGGACTTCAATAAGGGATGGGGGAATAATGCAGGCACAAATGTAAACACACATGCAAAATACCTACACAAAGGTAGGGTTTTAAACAACCACAAATAGCAAACATAATGCACACAATGCGGAATTTCCCTAAACGGGTCTTTAAATAAATCAGAGGGGTTCCTGACATGATCAGAAACGGAGACCTCCGTCATACATTTCTACCCTACTTCTCATGGCATAAGAAAGCAGTAAATCCCTACTTCTCATGATTTCTAGAAAAGCCGTAAAGAAGTACGATAAAGCGCGGAAATGAGGAATAAAATGAAGTTACGATGATACCAAACGAAGAAGGTTCGTTGCCTCTTCAAAACCACGCAAGTAAATAGGAAACTCTACAAAATCTTCTTAAATTCCCTTAATGAAAATTATACTCTTAGCTAGCTTTGAAACTTCTTGAAATTCCTTACTCAAATCTCTTTTGTTCAATAATATCACACAAAATAATATTGAAACAAGTAAACAAAAAAGGAAATCAAAGAAATCAGGAGGTGCAACTTAGATTCAGTGGTGTACTCTAACAATGGAACTTTGGGCGTTAAGCCCATCCAATTTGAACCCATCATGCAGTTTTTCTTGCAAAGTAAATGGTACAAAAAGACCGCTAATGGGCCTCAAGGATGCAGATTCGGCCTTTATTTAGCAATACTAATCCAATGATTTTTATATTTCAGCATTTAATAATTAACAAATGTAAAACAAAAATCCAATTATGAAAATGGAATGCATACGTGTTTTGAGTTTACAGACTGAGACGATTGGGCTTTAACGAAATATATTTCTCCCTAGTTCTTCTTAATTTTATCTCTCTCATCTTCGCTTCACTCTTGAGATGTCGATGGTGTCGCGAGTACCACAAATCCCCAACCACCGCAACATAAACACAGACCCTACCCTAATTCATGCGTTGATCATGATTCCCTCATTAATTTTTCCTAAAAAACCTTCATATGGATGAATCGACGGAGAAAAACAAGGAACCCTAATCTTCCAGGCGGAGTGTATTCCGGCCAACTACCACGATTAAACGACGACGGAGCTCTTGAAGATGGTGGTGAGGATGAAGTTTCGAGGAGGATCTCCGGTAATCTTTAACAGTAGTCACTTACTTCATTCTTTTTTTTGGCTATGCCAGATTCCTCTACTCTCTTCTTTGAGCAATTTTGAATATATCGTTGTTGATTGAAGATGCCACGGCGGATTCGTGTTGTTGATATTGATTGAAAGCGTGATGGTGATGAATGGTGTTGTTGCATGCAATATGATGTGCGAAGATTGATGATGATCTCTGAGTAATCGTTTACAGAAGAGGGATGAAGATTGACGTTGTTGATGATGGCTGAAGCCTCTTGGAGCTGTGATGATTTGCAAAAAAAGTAGATGAAGATGGTGCTACGGTTTTTGATAGCACCGAGAGAGATTTTTGGATATTTTTTCTATGCTGAAGGATGAAGAAGGTTGAAGATGATGAATGATATTGATGTGGTTCAGAGAGATGGGTTTTTCTTCATTCTCTCTTTCTGTTGAATTTCTGTATGTTGTAGAAAAATGACTCGTGAATTCCTTTTTCTTATGAATTCTGTTGAGAAACTGGTTAGAAGTTTGTTGAATAAGTTGGAAGTTAGAAGGATGAGAAGATGTTTTGGATCTTTTAGTTTTCTGTTAAGTTTTACTTTGCTGCTATAATTTCTGTTATGGTTTCGGTTAAACAGCTGGGTGAAGTTATGTTAGGGATTAGAGGTTGGAAAGTTAGTTATGAAGTTCGTTAAATTCTGTGTTGCTTCAGTTAGGAACTAACTGAAATTCTGTTACTGAGCTGGAATTTGGTTAGGAATTAGTTACAGCTAGTTAGTTTGAATAGTTAGTTGGAAACTAAGCTAAAAGTTAGTTGTGTTTAGAAAAACAGTTAGAAAATCTGTTAGGAAAATGGTTAGGAAAAGTTTATTAGTGTGCTGGATTTTAACTGAACATGTTTAGTATTGGCTCCAATCAGATATGGTGCAGGTTTATGAATTAGTACTAAGGTTAGTGAATACAATTAGGTGTTAAATGGTTAATAGGGTGGAGTAATCACGTATTGCATTATGCTGACTTGAATTGTTTGGATTTGAATATGTGCAGGTTTCAAATGAAAATTGGCAAAGGTTTATGAATGTGTTTTAAACTATTTTACGTTTTCCTTGATTTCCTTCCTTGAACTAGTGCAGTGCAGGTTTTAAATCGGATTGGGGTTGTTTTTACAGGTTGTGGGAGCATAGTGCCATGGCCTTAATGAAAGCAAATGGAAGCAATGTGAAGGAATCTTGAAGGTCAGCGGTTGGGGAATGAAGGTGGCAACATGAAGATATGAATAAGTCTTAGTTTATGGGGTTTGAGAACCAATGTTGCATGGAGATGACTGAAGATATTCTTGTAGCAAATTTAAAAGACTTGTGTAAATTAGAGAATATTGTCACCTCTTGTAATTTTTCTTTGTGAATTATAACTTGCTCTTGATATTTGGAAATAAGCAAACATAAATTTTGGGTGAAATATTGAGATGGAAGTTGGATGAATTTATGGACGTGGTTAATGTAACCTGTACTTCAAATGATCAAATTTAATAAACTCCTGAACCTTACCCAATGCCATTGAATGGCACCATGAATCGCTCTACTTGGACTTTTATAATTGAACTAAGGAAATTACTTAACCAATATCTCGAATTCATCTCTCCCACTGAAACTCTAATTCAACTCCCCGAGTAACTTGCGTGACAAGCAACAAACAGTGAACATGCCTTGAATGATGTTTGAACTTGCCATTCTTTGCAGATTTGTAAGTTGTATACCAAGAGAATACGAATGAAGCTTCCAACCTTACTTTGAATCAACCACTGACAAACCATGAAACTTAGACCTTAAACCAATACTAAATCCAAGAACGATCAGAAGTTTCAATAAATCCAAATCAATAATCATTTCTATCAGTAATCCAAATTAAGTTGCAATTGAAGTAACAAGATTTTGATGAGAACCAAAATTGTATCATTCAAAACAAGTCCACAATGCCGAAGGAAAGAGGCTCAAAATAACCCCATAAGATCGAGTCCTAATCCAATAATCCCCAATTGATGCATAATGGATGAAAACCTTAATTCTTAATCCTCGAAGAAAGATTGTAACTTGATGTTGACAAGAAAAAATATCCCTCTAGCTTGATGATAAAGAAGTCCAGGAAATAAAACCCCAACTTCAAATAAATGATTGATGGAGAAATCAACCAAAACAAGCTTGTACGAAGATGAGAGCATTAAAGCTATACAATAACCCTACTTCTTCAATATCCTTGATCCCATGCTAAATTTACTAGTTAGTGATGCATGAGGTGTTAATTGACCTAATCGAGGGTGTGCAGATGGAATGAGAAGCACATAATGCATAAGCCATATAAAAGTGAAAGGATAGGACAAATTTGGGGTATTACAATATGGTCTATTGGTTGCATAGTCGGTGAAATCGTAACAAGACAACCTCTATTCCCTGGAATAGATTATGTTCACCACCTGAGATTGGTCACAAAGGTATTCTCCCATTCTTTGATCCTTTTCGCGCCTTCCCATTTTTAATTCAAAATTGATTCAACCTCAAAAGTTCTTTAGCTTTCTATGTGATGAGTGGATGAATATTCAGGAACTCATTGAAAAACTCACGAGAAATCAATTGTCTAAGAAAGATTATCCGTGTTTGAATGATCCAAGTGCAACTTTCCACGACTCACCTTTTATTGGGATTGTACATCAAAATCCTTATTCAATGAGATCAAGACGCACAACAACTTGGGCAAAACCATGAGGCTCTGATGATGGGTACTCAAGGTATTATTTTATGTACACTTCAGAACTAATAAGTAATCTAACATTGTTTATAATGGGATCAGTTTTTTCTTTTCACTATACAATTATTATTCGCTTAATATGCCCCTGCACAAGTTTGTTACTAATACTTAATAGAATTTAATTCAGATATATTATAAATAGTCTTTTTTTTCTTCCTAATATATATATATATATATATATATATATATATATATATATATATATATATATATAATGAGATATGATTTGATGTATATGTAATGTTTTAACTCTTCACGATTTAGACCATTGTGTAATAATGTTATTGTATGATATAAAGCAATGTTTTAAAAATTGGATTGGAGATCAAACCTGTGATACATTCCGGGTTATGATTCAATCAGTTAAACCGGGTCTGGATGGTAAGATTCTTTATCTTATGTTGACATTATGATTCTTTGCAGTTAACGGGGCGTTGTGTCATCCATACATAGTACCTCTGCATGATATCAATGAGGAACCTGTATATATCAGACCATTCAGTTTTGACTTCGAGGAACCAATGTTCATCGAAGAAGATATCAAGGAACTCATCTATAAGACAAGATGTGAGGTTCGATCATGATCCACCAATTCACTGAGATTTTTGTGTATTCACTCTTTGTAGTTGATTAGCAAAGTATTTGATGCCTAATTGATGAGTTATGTTAGTATTCAAAAAGTTGCAACTTTTCACAAGATATTTAACATATTGGAAATACTGAGATTGTTGTAATGTGTTTTTTCATTTTAATCTCATCTCTGATTCTTATGATAAGCATTAATCATAATTTATAATCTCAACTTGGGCAATAATTTGTACACAACATGATAAAATACTTAAAAAGTAAATAAATAGATAAATAATACATGTTCTTAATTTATGCAAATAAACACAACATGTTGTTTAAATGCTGTAGCTGCATTTCTTAAGCTCCAACATATCATAATTTGAGGTAAAATCACAATCTTTAATTTTCTTTGTCCCTTGATCAGGTAACAAACCACAAGGTTTAGGAGTAACACCACTTGTGATCCCTTCAATATTATTACATGTACATGGTTATTTCTTAGACTTAGCAGCCATATTAATTGTCACATTGGAAATGCATATTCCGGCTTAGCTGCATGGTGTTTCGGGTTACGATTTCGTTAGTTCAGTGGTTTGATCAAATTAAACTATTTGATTATTCTATGTTAAATTGAAATTTTATTTTTTCGTTGGTTGTTGTAAATTATGATTATTGACTTTAAATTGACATATCCAAGTGGTACTGCATCAACTCTTCTTATCAATAGTTTCCATACAACATAAGGTGCCAAACTAGCAAAGAAACAAGTACAAACATTTGGAAATAAGTCTTGAAGTAAAGTAGACTGAAATATACCAGGCAGAGACTTCTATCATAGGTAAAGGAACTTATAGTTCAATTTATTTAATGTTCATTAGTCATTGCATGCTTTTTACTAATGAAATTTTTGTATTGTGTTTTCATCATTAGTACCTAGAAAATTGACTAATTTGTTTTATCAAACTATAGAAACTTTAGTTGTAGATCTTAGAAATATATTATATGCATATTCGTTTTACTTTTTGATTGATTTGTAGTAAATCTCTTCACTCTAATTCAAAAAGTGACCTGAACTTATTACAAATTTAAACCTCAGTTTTAATAGACTTTTGGAATGATAACACCAAACAAGTGCCTATTCATGCTACTACAGAATTTGTGCCTGGACTAATTATCAATCGAGAATAACTTGAAACCAGAGGCAACACATGTTGTTTTTACGATCAATCATCGGTTCCTATCTAATAGACTAATTCAAATTTCAATTAAATTGACCCTTTAATTTGATGAATATCCAAAAACGGCAGTGATATACAATAGCCAGAAGAAAAACAATAACATTAAAACTATGTGAAGAAGTGAAAAGACAAATGTTAACGTATTTTAATTTGGGAATTCCAATTTCAATTAAAATTATCCTTTTAGTGGTTAATCAAGTGAGTGGTTCTACTGACTAATGCCAAATAAATCAAATTAATATAATGTTTAGTGATGCAATTTTATTGCAATATATGTATGCCCCTCATCTGCCATTGGTGGATTTGTAAAGATGAAAAGGTTAAATGAGAATTGATAGAGGAAAGAGAGATTCATGTGTTATTTAAAATGATGCTTTTAATCCTAGCCGTTTATTTTAATATATATATATATATATATATATATATATATATATATATATATATATATATATATATATATATATATATATATATATATATATATATATATATATATATATATATATATATATATATATATATATATATATATATATATATATATATATATATGAAATTTATTAATCAATTAATTTTATTTTATAAAATTCGTAAAATTGAAACATGGTAAGTATTAAAGAATAAAATGAATTTATTGATCAAAATATTAAATTTTAATGGTATAATGAATTTATTGATTAAAATATTAAATTTTAACGAAAACATTAATTTACTGATCAAAATATTAAATTTTAACGGGAATATAAATTTGCTGATCAAAATATTAAATATTAACGAAAACATGAAATTACTGATCAAAATATTGAATATTAAAGGGAACATTACTGATCAAAATATTAAATATTAATGGCACCTTTTAGTTAGTGATAAAAATATTGAATATTAACGGGAACATAAAATTACTAATAAAACAATTGAATATTAACGTGAACATGAAGTTACCGATAAAAGAATATGAAGTTACTCATCAAAATATTGAATATTAACAGGAACATGAAGTTACTGATCAAAATATTTAATGTTAACGGGAATATAAAGTTACCGATCAAAATATTATTGAATATTAACGAAAATATAAAATTATTGATCAAAATATTGAACATTAACAGGAACATGAAGTTACTGATCAAATTATTGAATATTAACGGGAACATGAAATTATTGATCAAAATATTGAATATTAATAGAACAACTTTACTATTGATTTAAATATCTTTTATAACAATTTTAAAACAAAAATAATATTTATATAAAAAATATATATTATTTATTCAAATATTTTTATATATTAGAAGAATTATAAATATCGATTTATTATTTTTTTTTAAATCATTTTATTTTTATTATATTTTATAAACAAATACGTATATCACACATGTATTTGTGCGAATGTACGAATATCCTACTAGTTATCAATAAAGTTATTCTTTACCAATTTATTTAAGAAATTTATCAATCGTCTTCAATATAATTACATTTATCATTGTCAAATTTACGAGTAAATTCGTAAATTTATTAAATTAATAAAAATAAAAAATTAAGATTTAGAATAATTCTCATAAAATTTATATTGTTTTAAATAAATTTATGAATTCCTCAAAGTAAAAGATGGCCACGTTAACCAAAAGAAATATGGCCACGTGTTGAAAATGATAGAATTACGTCGGTAAGAATGAAACGTGGTGTTGGGCCACACCATACTCTTGTTTTCATCGTCGATATATCGATCATCCATTTGTCTACAAAACCAAAAGTAAGCTTAAGAATTAAGCATCCTTCTCTTTTCTCTTAACTCCAACTCCAACAACAATTTTCACAAAATGGATTTCTCTTTCAACCATGGCCGTAACTCCTCAAACGTAACCCACACTCATCATCACAACCCAAGAGACGACACCGAAGAACCACAATTCCCTCCACCCGGTCACACCTCCTCCCCCTTCAACCACCCACCACCGCCACATCATCATCAACAACCACCTCCATTTTACGGTGACTCTTACCCACCACCACCACAACTTCCTCACCAACCAGAAACTCAAGTCTTCCACACTGGACACGTGTCCCATGACGACTTCAGTTACCCTGCTCCACCTCCACCCCAACCTCATAACTACGGCGGTGGAGGATACCCTCCTGCACCCCCATCTGTACCTGATTACTCATCCACCCCATTCCCTAACGCTACTGTGCATCACGTTTCTCATGAGTCTCATCACCCCCATTTTCCAACCAACGTTCATCATGTCAACCATGAGGTTTCACCTATCGCTCATCCTATCTCCTCCAACAAACACACTTACAAGATTCTCACCAAAGCTTCCCCGAATTACTCCCTCACTATCCGCCGCGGCGAAGTCGTTCTCGCACCTTCCGATCCCTTAGATCAGCATCAGGTAAAATCTCTTTTTGTTAGAAATTGGTTCTAGATCTTTTTAGGGTTTTATGTTTTTTATTTTTTTTGTTGTTGTTGCAGCATTGGTACAAGGATGAGAAGTGGAGTACCAGGGTGAAGGATGAAGATGGTCACCCTTCTTTTGCTTTGGTCAACAAGGTCACTGGTGAAGCTATTAAGCATTCCATTGCTGCATCCCATCCAGTAAGACATTTCTTTTTGTTCCTACACTATTCTGCATTCTGCAACTAATGTGTATCAGCTTCTTGTTTCTTGTGCTGATTAGTCATTATCCAATTAGAGTTTTTTTTTTTTTTCGGGTGCAAAAGAAGATGTTTTAGTGTATTGATAAAAAAGTTAGGTCAATACAGTAATAATACACTAATAGAAGGCAAGTAAGCAACAAGCTCTGCCGCTACTCAATCCTCTTAAGAACTATATTCATTTACCTAGGAGATACACCATTACTATTTCATTTTTAGAATTGTCAATTTGTTTGAATTATTGAAGAATTTGGTCTTTGTTGCTCTTGAACAGGCAATTAGGCAACTGAGATTGTTATGTTTTTCTGCATTTTTTTGAAACATTCTGTCCCAAGCTGGTAGAATTGGAATGTGCTGTCACCTGCTAGTGGCTGCTACTTTTTAATATTGGTGTTTAGTGACTTGGGAAAATGTTTAATGTGCTTACTTTTCTGTTTGAAAATGAAATAAAATGGTAAAATGGTAAAGTAGACCCTGTCCCTTTGGGTCCTTTTCTGAATAATTTAATTATGAGGTTCTTGGAGAGCTTTATACTTTTCAAACAAACTTGCATGTTTGTTGCTCTGGTGTTTAAATTATCAAACTGTTTGGATTGTGGGATAAATACAGTTTGTTACTATATGTTTGGATTGATGGTAACTTTGGTAGAATCACGGTGATCCATTGTGATTTGACAAGAGCCTTCAACAAAATCAAGGTACCGCCGTGATTTTGTTAGCCTATGTTTGGTTACACGGAGGGCCATCAGTGCCGCACGATTAAGGCCTTTTCGTCGGTGATTTTGAGAAGCCGATATCCGGAGCTTCTGTCAATCCAAACGCACATTCAATCTTACTTACACAACATTTTACTGTATTACTTTATCTATTTTCATTCCATCAAATTTTTAAGAATGTTCAAACATAAATTAACTAAAAGTATATTCAAGGTTAAAGTAAATCAGTTTTTGGTCAATTTTTTATATGCACTTTCCTTGGCAAGTCATCTTTAATCTTTAATTATCATTATTATAAGCTCTTGCTAGAGCACATGTCATGTTTTGTTTTTTGAGTGGGGTAGGACAACCTTCTCATCCCTAATCATTTTCATACAAAAAATAAAAGCATAACAATATCTCTTTCTTTATTTCTTTCATACTTTTAGTATCTCTTTCTTTATTTCTTTCATACTTTTATAATCTGACAATCTGATCTTTATATGGATTCTCGAATTTTATGATTCAGTTGCATAATGTGTCATTTACGTGTTGGAAAGGGGTTTTTAGTTGGAAGAAAATACCAATATTATAATCCTGTATCCTCTTCGTTTCCTGTGTTTCATTATTTGTTGTTTACATGTCTGTTTTCATAATCTTTATGTAGGTTCGGCTGGTACGTTACAATCCGGACTATCTTGATCAGTCTATTTTATGGACTGAGAGCAAGGACCAGGGTAATGGCTACCGAGCTGTAAGGATGGTCAACAATATTCATCTTAACATGGATGCCTTTCATGGTGATAAAAATTCTGGAGGTGTACATGATGGCACTACTGTTGTCCTCTGGGACTGGAACAGTGGTGATAACCAGCAGTGGAAGATCTTGCAATACTGTAAGTTTTCTATCCATAATATAAATCAAATTCCTGATAAATCTTTATTAGTGCTTTGGTGCTAGCTTAAATTACAGATGACAAATCTCAACAATTGACTAATCATTTTTCATGTGTAACTGATTATACTTTTCAATAATGGTAAATGCAGGAGTACAATTGAAGGCAGTGTCAATGGTTTTGAAGAATAATTATCTTTATCTATAAGTTGGGAAGACTGTTGTCTCTTTTGTTTGATGAGTGGTTTGTGTTCTGTTTGTTTAATTTTTGCGTTTTTCGGTAATATATAAATGGTTTGCAATGAAGTTATTGGTACCAAGCAACCAGCTATAGATTTTTCAATAGAACATGTTGTGTGTTGATCACTTGGTTGCTCTCATTTTATGTGCCTCTTTATATCTTAATGTGATTCAGTGTGAACCATTATTGTTTTCGAGATGCTGTGAGCACACAGCATCGTGTGCAAAACAATGTAATATTTTTGCGAATTTAAGCTTAAATCACATTTTTAAGATACAACCAGATATTTAGAACTGAAAAGATCTAAAGGGTTTGTTGACGGTTAATATAGTTACCCTGAATCTATAAGACACAAATGAAAATATTTATACGATATCCGTTATACATGTTTTCTTTAAATGAACAATATTTCTTTTTTATTTTATTTTGACAAGCTAATATCAATGTGTTGGTCATTTAGATCAATTGAAAAGAGCAAGGCCCATAAACTCTAAGACACTTAGAGGCCCAAATCAGGTGTAGGCAATTTCTCATCCCATCCTTGCTATATGGGATGCATCTTTGAAATTTCAAAGTTGCTCTTGCTTAAATTTGAAAATTGATATCTGAATGCACCGTTCCCAAAATAAGCAATAAATTGGTTCTGATATATATTTCTGAATTCGTTCTGGGTTAATTTGAAAATGCATATTCGAAAATACTTCTGAACTTCTTTAATATGTATTTTCATTGAAATTGACGCTTTGAAAATGCATATTCGAAAATACTTCTGAACTTCTTTAATATGTATTTTCATTAATTTTTAACAATATTGAGTCATAAATTATATCTTCATTCGTGTTCTAGTCTTTCTATTCCTGATTTCTGTATTTATGGCCTTTACACTATCAAATTCTCTTATTTTGGTTTAGGGTTTAGAGACAAAATATGGGATACTACTCTAAAAATTTATATTATTTTTTTATTTTATTTTATTTATTTTCTGTTTTTATATTTTCGAAAAAAATTTGGAACAATTTTAGACGTTTAATTTGATTTGAGAAAAATTCTGAAATATTTATTCAAAAACATATTTTTAGCAAAAAATATTAGTATAATTAGAGATGCATATTTAATTTTTTTTTTTAAATAAAGTTTATTTGAATATATATTTTCGAATGTATTTTGTGAAAAAAAGGATGTGTTAGGAAAATAAGACATTTTAAAAATAATTTTTTTAAAAAGAGAAAATTTTAACAATTAAAAAAAGAATATTTTATTTAAAATGATAAAATGATATTTATCGTTGATGTATTTTTAATTTTTGAAATACTATAATAATAAAAATTATATGTGAGCGGATGTTTTCAAAATTTTCATCTAATATAAATTTTGAATTTTCTAAATTATAAAATTTTTAGTGTTACGAAGAAAAACAAATTTTTTAAAACTCTTCTAACCAAACATTTTCAATTCTTTTCACTCGATCATTTATATTTTTCAAAATCCTCCATTTCTTTTCCTTTCAAACTCTTAAACAAAACTTAAATCTTATCAATGTGACTACTAAATAATTTTGTTTTATAAAAATCAACATCATTTGATACTTCATCTGAACGTATAATAAGTTTTTTTTTATTTAAAAACACAAGTAAATGTCGACAATCTGATTTAATAGTTGTAATTGTTGATATTTTCTATAAATTTGTATGTAGAATCTGATTTAACATGTGTTTGTTTTTACGGTGAAAGTTGGAAAAAAAAACATTTTTTTCTTAATTCTTAAATTTGTAACTTTTATTTTTTCAATTTTTATTTATTTTGGAAAATGTAGCAGCCGTGCTTCTTTTTTTGTTATCCACCGTGCAACCTAACACATGCCTAATCTATTCGATAAGAATTTTAAATTCAACTGTTGAATTGTTAAAATTTAATGTTTATAATGAGTTATTAAATGGAGTTACTCCTTCTTAATGTAAGTTGATCCTTCTCTATACAAAAGTTTTGATTATATTTATTTTGTTAAAATTTAATGTCTATAATGAGTTGTTAAATAGAGTTACTCCTTTGTTATGTAAGTTTCTTTCTCTATAAAAAAAGTTTTGATTATATTTAAATAAATTCTCTTTTTTAATTGATTGTTAGTTATAAAAATAATCAGAGAAAATATAAATTAAATATAATGTATATTTAATTTCATTTTAAAAATATGAAAGATAATTTTTTTTTATATTTTAAGATAAAAAAAAAATTTCTCTTATAATTTAAAATAAAAAAAGTATTTTTAACATATAATTTAACGAAAGGTTTTAAGAAACCTTAAACCTTCACTAATAAAATAATATACTTTAAATTTGACACAAACTAAAGGATGATAATTAGATTCATATCTATTGGGTACGTAAAATATATTCACAATCAATATCATAAAAATAGTATCAACATCAATAATTATCTATTAAAATAAATTATAAGTAATTATATATATATATATATATATATATATATATATATATATATATATATATATATATATATATATATATATATATATATATATATATATATATATATATATATATATATATATATATATATATATATATATATATATATATATATATATATATAAATGTTGGTAGTCTCAAGAGGTGTGTTATTTTTATACACAACTTTATAATTTTATTAACTAATTTTATAATTACTAAAAATCTAAACAGCTTATTAATTAAATTTATAATTTTACTAATTAATTTTAAAAATTTTATTAATTAATTTTATTTTATTAAAAAAATATTTTTAATATCTAAATTTTTATTAATCAATTTCATTAATTTATTAACTAATTTTTTTATATTTCATTAAAGAATTTTATTTTGCTATTAAATCATTATTCATATACTATTCTTAAATATTATTCATTGGTATTATTTAATATCACTGTTCACGTACTATTTAAGTTATTTTTCATAAAATATATTTTTCTATTTAAAAAAAATATTATCCACCATATTTGAGTGTAGACTTAGGTGTAAGAATGTCACACTCGATAGAATTATAAAATAAAATGCTCTTGCATAAAAATAAAAATATGATTGATAGAAATAAAATTTGATCAGTAAATCGTTTCTCTGAATCACAAAATTAAAATAATCTATTTATTATGTGTATCAGAATTAATTGATTAAATCTCAAAAGAAATTAATAATAAAAATAGGATAAATTATTAAAAAATAAAACTTGTATCTTGCATGTATGAAATCAGAAGATTTTTTCAAAGAGAAAGTATTGATATACGAATACTATATTAGTGTGTACAAATCTTGTTCAGAGCACTATATCATTAGATCTGACTTATTCACATTCCTCATCCAACCAACAAGATTCACCACAGTTGGCAGATAAGTGTTTCCTTAAACATGTTGTATTGAATCCAATTCTAATAAAAAATCAATTTTATTAAGTTTTGTGGAAAAGTCATTTTTTGAAGAGACAAAAACCATGCGTGATCTCTGTAATCCAGGAAGGGTTAATTTTCAACTGTCAATTGGAAACTATTTTATGAATTATTCATTCACCCCTGGATTAATTTTCAATTGTCAATTGGAAACTATTTTATGAATTGTTCATTCACCTTTCACCTAACAAATAATTTAAGTTTAATTCGCCCACTATTGCACATGTAATATTATTTCAACTTTGTACTTAGTGTATTTGTACCTAGTCTTATACACATATACATACATATTCAAGGGAACAGTTATAGTACCCTCTTGTTAATTAAGAATAGTCATGACCTAAAGAAATTAATTTATGGCACAATGTCGACCTTTTAATAGAGGATATATTTTTAAAATCAAAGTACCTAATTATAAATAATGATGGAAAATTTAATATTTCTGATTTTAAATATATACTTAGTTACAATCTTGATTTTCATTACACAATTTACCCTGTATCATCCTTTCATGACATAAACTTTTCAAAACTCATTTATGATTTTTTTTTTTTGTATTTTGAAATACTCTAGTCAAATGAGACCCACTTGTTTTTTTTAACTAGGTAATAATGACGTGGATCATTACTGGCAAACCTAATTAATATAGTTGTGAACGTGTGTCATTAGTGATCACATTGTTAGTCAATGAACAATATTAGTAAAATATTTTTCAAATAAAATATTTTCAAATATATTTTTAAATAAAGTTTATGAGTGTTAAACAAGAGTATACTCTATTCTATCAAATATAATATAGAATTGACGTTAAATTTGATAACGAGAATCGCAATTCGATTCTCTGCAACTATAATCAGAAAGAGATTAGAATCATTTAATGATTTAATGTTAGAACTGATTCTTAAACTAGACTATATTAATAGTGAAAACCGAAGAAAAAAATACAAGATAAAATCATATTTGATTAAGTGCATATAATTTTTTTTAATCCTAAATAATAAGATAACAAGTGTGTTTAAAAGAGTATTTTAGTTTGTTGCACTATTAATTAATGGCAGAAATGGGCCTAACTTTAGTTGCTCTTGGGCCTAGTTGTATAAGTTTTTCTTATATTTTTCAAGTTACTTATTAAAATGTAGGAAATATTCAGAAATATGTATTTTGATAGGTTTAAATATATAGAACGATGAATTGAAAAACTATTTAAATTTGTGGAAATTCAATGTTTAATTATTCCTTTTTAGTTCATGTTGATATTGTCAGTGATGCAACCTAATATTTGATATGACATTCCAATCAAAATTGTCAATCACGTCTTCATTCGTTTATTCATCATTATTTTCACTGTTTTGTTATTCATGTCCAAAAAGACTAACAATCAAATATGATTTACTCCCTCTTATTTTATAATTGTCACTTTTGTTTATGTTTTTTTAATTATTAAATCCAAATTTCAATATAGTGATAATTTTGTTAAAATTATTCTTAATTATTATTATGAAGAGAAAAAATAAATTAAATTAATAAAAAGTTAGAGGTATTATAAGTAAAAAAAATTGTCATTTAAAAGTAATAATAATAATTAATTTTATTGTTATGGGTAAAAGGTGATAATTAAAAAAGAACCTGATACCTAGATAGAAGGACATGAACACACACTTAATTTCATGTTCATTTTTATTAACTAGTCATCTATACGTGTGTTTCTATTTTATTATTAGAAAAATTAATTATTGACGTAAATGCAAGATAAAGTATAAAATTAGCTAGATCGATTCAGATGTATGAATGCATCTAACTGTTAAGAATATTCTGTGGTGCAAAAAAAAAAGTCTGATTTTGTCTGAAAAAAGCCTCATTAAAAACAGTTTGATCATTATTGGATAAAGCCTTTTCACCTATTCCTAATATAACTTTTTTTATTTAGCAAAATTACGGGAAACTATATTTGAATTTTTAATTACTCTGGAAAAATGTTAATTAACTAATATGAAAGATGAATTCCTTAGTAAAAGAAAGAGAAATCAATTTCAATCATTTTAATCTCTTCTAATTTTTTTTCTATTTCTTTCAATATCTATTGTGATGAAGCTACTTCACCATTGAAGAAGAAAATACTTCAGCATTTGCAGAAGAAAACAGCAAGAAATGTAAAGAAGAAGGAAGAAGATAATGAGCAAGAATGATTGGCAAATAGTTATCTTACACTTGTGATAGCCTTATCCATATATAGTGTTGCTATCACTTAATAACCAATCAGAAAATTGTAACTAACTATCTAAAAATAGCAAAAATAGTAAAACTATATTTATCCACAGAATTTACAGTAAAACCATCATATTTTTCTATATTCTTAACAGCCCCTCTCAAGCTAAGCATGGTGAATGTTGATCATGCCAAGCTTGGAAATGAACTTGTTGAAAGTTGCAGTGGATAAAGCTTTGGTTAGGAAATCAGCTAGTTGCTCATGAGTTGAAAATGGTAGAAGCCTAAGTAAGTCTTGCTGCAGTTTTTCACAGACTAAATGCCAGTCAATCTCAAGGTGCTTGGTTCGTTCGTGAAATACCGGATTGAGTGCAATATGCATTGCACTTTGGCTATCACAGTACAGGACAGGGAGTTTGGTACATGGGATGTGCAATTCTTTCATGAGAGCTATCAACCAAAGTAGTTCACATGTAGCAAAAGACAGTGCCCGATAATCTGCCTCTGAAGATGATCTGGAAACAGTATCTTGCTTCTTCGCACGCCATGATATAAGAGAAGTTCCAAGAAAAAAACAATAGCCCGAAATAGACTTTCTTGAATCAATGCACCCTGCCCAATATGAATCTGAGAAACCAAGAAGTTGCAATTCAGCATTCCTTCGAAACAGAATTCCTCTACCAGGGCTATTCTTCAAGTAGCGTATGACTCTGCAAGCAGCATGATAGTGTGCCATTGTTGGATTGTGAAGAAACTGGCTGAGTTGTTGGGTGGCATATGTAATGTCTGGACGTGTTGTGTTAAAGCAAGCGACCTATTAAACGCCTATAAGCTCCAATGTCTTCAAAGGCTTTGCCACTATCAGCATGTAGCTTGACAGATGGATCAAGAGGTGTGGGAGCTGGTTTAGATCCAAGCATACCAGATTCTTGCAAAAGATCAAGACAGTATTTTCGCTGTGATAAAGAAATGCCTGCCCTTGAGTGAGCAACCTCGAGGCCAAGAAAATACCTCAATATTCCCAGGTCTTTGATACTAAAAGTTTCATCCAAAATGAGCTTGATACGATCAAATTCAGACATAGAAGTACCAGCTAAGATTATGTCATCAACATACAATAAAATTGTTGTGAAGTGTGCATCAGTTTTCAAAGTAAAAAGGGAGTAATCAGAAGTAGATTAAATGTACCCTTGGTGTAGTAAAAGAGCAGTTAACTTTTCATACCATTTTTGACTTGCTTGCTTCAGACCATATAAGCTCTTCTAAAGTTTACATACCTGATTAGGTTTGTGACATGGAACCCCTTCAGGTATGGTCATGTACACATCTTCTTTCAATTCCCCGTGTAAAAAAGCATTGTTAACATCAAGTTGGTGTAAAAACCAATTGTTGATAGCTGCAGTCGCACGAAGGGTTCTGACAGTTGTAAGCTTTGCTACTGGTGAAAATGTGTCAAAAAAATCAAGTCCTTCGATTTGATTGTAGCCTTTGGCCACAAGTCGCGCTTTATACCTCTCTATCGTGCCATCTGCTCTATGCTTCACTTTGTAAACCCATATGTTACCAATTGGTTTGACATGTGGTGGCAAATCAACTATTTTCCAAGTTCTATTCTTGTCTAATGCATCTAATTCAATATTCATGGCTTTGGTCCAATGTTCAGATAGACATGCTTCTTTGTAAGTCTTTGGCTCATGAATGAGAGTGATATTAGATGCAGATGCACAATGAGATGCAGATAGAAAATGTAATGAATCATAATTTGAAATTGGATAAATAACTTTAGATGTACCTGATGATGACTTGGCTGCTGATACATCAGATGCATTGCACACATAATCTGAGAGATAATGGGGTGTCTGTTTTGTTCTAACAGGTCTAGACTGAGTTTTGCAATTTTCAGTATCAGGCATATGTTGGAGGTCATGGTTCTCATCAGTGTTTTCTACAGTTTCAGGGTCATTGTTAGAGTGATATAATGTGTCATTGGCTAGGGTATTGTGATGGTCATGTTCCTCAATAATAGGTTCAATATTCTGTGATGGAACATGTTGAGGTGAGTCAATGTATTCTTTGTGAAGGTGATATTCCCAGTTAATAGAATTGGTATTTGGATAGGGAAATATGTGTTCATGGTGTATGACATTTCTAGAGACAAGAATGGTATGATTATTAATATCATAGAGTACCACCCCCTTTATTCCATTCTTGTATCCTAAGAAAACACATTTGTGAGCTCTTGAATCAAGTTTTGATATATGCACATTTAAGGAGGATGCAAAGGCTAAAGATCCAAACACTTTGAGACTATGCATATCTGGATGCTTATTATGTAGTATGAAATAAGGAGAAAGGTTATTTAAAGTTTGAGTAGGTCGCTTATTTATAATGAAGGTGGCATGCAAAATGGCATATGACCAAAATTTCTTGGGAAGTTTGGACTGAAAAAGAAGAGCACGTCCAACATTTAATAAATGTTGATGTTTCCTCTCCACTCTACCATTTTGTTGTGGAGATTCAACACAACTGGTCTGATGAATGATTCCTTTAGAAGCATAAAATTCAGGAATATGAAATTCAGCACCATTATCAGTTTTGATAGTTTTGACAGAAAACTGATGTTGGTTTTCTATGAGACTGACAAAATTTTTGACATGCTGTCTAGCTTCAGACTTAGCTTTCATTAAGGTTATCCATGTGAATCTGCTACAATCATCAACAGCAGTTAAAAAATATGAATGACCTGAAAGAACAAGATTCTGACCTATCTCAAGAGTTTTGATGATAACTAAATTATATTTAGGATAATTTATACTCTGATGAATGTGCTTTAATGTCTCAGTTAATGTTCTGATAGAAAATATTCTGAAGTGCTAAGCAAAAATTATGTAGAAGTTCTTTGATAAAAGAACCTTTTCTTCAAGCACATCTGCTGACTCTGGTAAGACATTTATTTGTTAAATATATCTTCTAACATTTAGCAGGTTCCTTGCTCAGAAGATAACTTGAAAGCAAGCGTTGTTCAAAGTTCTTAGCAAGCAACGCGCTACCTAGAAGATGAGTGAAGCATGTTCTGACTTAAAGACATTGAAGATAATTCTGAAATAACGTTAAGATCAACTTGTCTTGTCAAAGCGAAGGAAATATGTTCTTACATTCTGTCGTTTTCTCATTAATGCAAAGACGGCTGAAAGCACTCAAGTGCCTACAACTAGTTTCTTAGAAAATGGAACATTGCAAGGAAACACGCAAGCATTTAATGCTCTCCAACTTTTTTGAAGGCAGCAACGGTCTTATTGTTCTTACTATAAATAGAAGGACGTTTATTGCAAGCCAACAACCAAGTGAACCAATCAAATTTTTAAAGAGAAGCAAGAAACTACGTGAAAGATCCTAAGCTTACAAAGTCATTGTTCATACAATTTTGTGCATTATTTTCTAAGTGAAAAATCACAGTTGTGATATAGCTTGATTAGAAGCAAACTCTATTTCATTATCTGTAAAGATTAATCTCCTGTATTTGTTCCTTGAGAGACCAAATTTGGTCAGATTTCTCAAGCAGACTAGGACTAGATTTAAGTCTTAATGTTGTTAGTCACTTGTAAGTTTACTTGTGCATTGTTAGTCACAACAGTTGTTGTGTGATTGTAATCAGTTGATTATAGTGGATTAAGTCCTTGTTGAGAAAGGCAAAATCACCTTGGCGGGTGGACTGGAGTAGTTTGAGTTCAAACGAACCAGGATAAAAATAACTGTGTTCTTCCATTATTGTTTTGAGCTTTGCATTGAAAAAGAAAAGAGTCACTTATTCAACCCCCCTTCTAAGTGTTTTCTTACCCCTTCAATTGGTATCAGAGCTTGACTCTGAGCACAACACTTAACTGTGTCAGGAAAAGATCCAGAAGAAAACACAATGTCCGCTGAACAAAACAATAATAGTTACAACAAACCTCCAGTGTTTGATGGAGAAGATTTTGAGTACTGGAAAGATAGACTAGAAAGTTTCTTTCTAGGTCATGATAGTGATATTTGGGATATAGTCTTGGATGGTTACAAGCATCCTACAGATTTAGAAGGAAACAAAGTGGATAGAAAAAATATGGATAGACAACAAAAAGCTGATTTTAAAAATCATCATAGAGCTAGAAATATTTTTCTAAATGCTATCTCTAAAGTTGAATATGAAAAAATCACTAATAGAGATACAACGCATGATATGTCTGAGTCTCTCAAAATGACTCATGAAGGAAACGCTCAAGTTAAGGAGTCTAAAGCTCTGGCTTTAGTTCAGAAGTATGAAGCCTTCAAAGTTGATGAGAGCGAGTCTATAGAAGCAATGTTCTCTAGGTTTCAAACTCTGATCACTGGTCTGAGAGTTTTGAACAAAGGTTATACCAAAGCTGATCATGTGAAAAAGATCATCAGAAGTTTACCCAAAAGATGGGCACCAATGGTCACTGCTTTCAAAGTGTTAAAAGATATTAACAATGTATCTCTGGAGGAACTCATCAGCGCTCTCAGAAGTCATGATATTGAACTGGATGAGCACGAGCCTCAGAAGAAAGGTAAGTCTCTGGCTCTTAAATCTATCAAGAATTTTGATACTAACGCTTTTCAGGATGAAGAGGAAAACTCTGAAGAATCAGCGTTAGAAGAAGACGAACTATCTTTGCTCTCCAAAAGGATCAATCATCTGTGGAAGCACAGACAAAAGAAGTTCAGAAACTTCAAAAAGTCAGAACATAAAGCAGAATCTTCTGGACATAAAAAGTCAAACAGAAGAGAGATCATTTGTTATGAATGCAAAGAACCTGGTCACTACAAAAGTGATTGTCCAAAGCTTCAAAAAGAAAAACCAAAGAAGAGATTCGGTAAGAAGAAAGGGATGATGGCAACCTGGGATGACTCAGATTCTTCTGAAGATGAATCTGGTTCTGAAGATGAAAATGCCAACCTAGATCTGATGGCTATCACAGAAGATGGCTCAGACTGTGAGTCAGAACAAAGAGAGGTATTTTCTGAATTTTCTAGAGAAGAACTTGTTGATAGTTTATCAGAACTTCTGGAAAACTATAGTAAGCTCAAAATCAAATACAAGAAACTCAAGAAGAGTCTTGCATCTGATCTTGGGAAACTTGACACAGAAAAATCTGAACTTTTAGAAAACAATTTTAAACTTAAAAAGCAAATTCAAAATGCTCAAAAGAATTTTAATTCAGAGTCTGTGTCTAGTTCAAAAGATATTATGAAAGAATATGACTATAGATTTCAATCTTTTCTTGCTAAAGGCATAGACAGAAGCGAAATGGCTTCAATGATCTATGGAGTTAGTGGGAAAAACAGAAGAGGAATTGAATATGAACCTCCCAAAGGGAAGGATACATACATTCCAAAACCTGTTGCTAAAATGACCTTCACTTACAAACCTCTGAATAAGCAATTCAAGTTTGGACACTCACATGATATAAAATATACATCACATTATGGAAACTCTTATGCTAACCCAAAAGGACCCAAAAGGATATGGGTACATAAGGATAAAATAATATTTGTTGCAGATGTCCTTAACAACTCAATTGAAACACCAGTCATGGTAACTGGACTCTGAGTTCTCACGACATATGACGGGAAAAAAGGTCTATGTTCCAAAGCCTGGAACTTAAAGCTGGAGGAGATGTGAAGTTTAGAGGTAATCAGAAAGGGAAGATTATTGGTTCTAAAACCATAGGAAACGGTAACCTTCCTTCTATCTCCAATGTTTTATTAGTATAAGGATTAGTTCATAATCTATTGTCCATAAGTCAATTAAGTGACAATGGCTATGACATTATCTTCAATCAAAACTCCTGTAAAGCTGTAAGCCAAAAAGATGGATCAATCCTCTTTTCTGGCAAGAGAAAGAACAACATTTACAAAATTGATTTATCAGATCTTAAATCTCAAAACGTCAAATGCCTTTTGTCTGTTAGCAATGAGCAATGGGTATGGCACAGAAGATTGGGACATGTCAGTCTTAGAAAAATCTCTCAACTAAATAAATTAAATCTAGTCAGAGGACTTCCCAATCTGAAGTACAACTCAGAAGCTCTGTGCGAAGCATGCCAAAAAGGAAAATTTTCAAAACCTTCCTTTAAATCTAAAAATGTTGTCTCTTCCTCTAAGCCATTAGAGTTACTTCATATTGATCTGTTTGGGCCAGTTAAAATTGCATCCGTCAGAGGTAAGAAGTATGGATTGGTCATCGTTGATGACTTCAGCAGATGGACATGGGTAAAGTTTTTAAAACACAAGGATGAGTCACATTCTGTATTCATTGACTTTTGTACTCAAGTGCAAAATGAAAAAGATTTTAAAATCACAAAAGTCAGAAGTGATCATGGTGGTGAATTTGAAAATCATTATTTTGAAAAGTATTTTAAAGAAAATGGTATTGTTCATAATTTTTCTTGTCCTAGAACTCCCCAGCAAAATGGAGTTGTAGAAAGAAAGAATAGAACATTATAAGAGATGGACAGAACCATGATCAAGGAAACAAATATGGCTAAGAACTTTTAGACAGAAGCTGTGAACACAGCGTGTTACATTCAGAATAGAATCTCTATAAGACCTATTCTTGAAAAGACTCCCTATGAATTATTGAAAAACAGAAAGCCCAACATTTCTTATTTCCATCCTTTTGGATGTACTTGTTTTATTCTAAACACCAAAGAAACTATGAACAAGTTTGATTCCAAAGCACAAAAGTGTTTTCTGCTTGGATACTCTGAACGGTCAAAAGGCTATAGAGTATACAACACAGAAACTCTGATTGTTGAAGAATCAATCAAAGTCAAGTTTGATGATAAGCTTGGCCAGCAACAGCCAAAGAAAATTGATTTTTCTGTAGGTATAGAAGATAATCCCTCAAACTCTGAAAGTTCAGAAGCAAAAGGAGATTCAGAAGCAAAAGAAGACTCAGCAGATCATCCTCTTGACGATGCTCTGAACAATCTCATAATCTCTGACCAACCCACTCAGAAAAGGTTTCCTAGAATATCTTCAGCTCACAAAGAAGATGTAATCATTGGAAGAAAAGAAGATCCCATCAGAACAAGATCCTCTCTCAGAATCAATGAAGAATCTTTGTTTGGTTTGGTCTCTCTGATTGAGCTAACTACCGTTGATGAAGCTCTAAAAGATAATGATTGGATCTTAGCAATGAAAGAAGAACTAAATCAATTCTCCATAAATGGTGTATGGAATCTAGTTCCAAGACCCAAAGGATTCAATGTTATAGGAACCAAATGGGTTTTCAGAAACAAATTGAACGAACAAGGAGAAGTAATCAGAAACAAAGCATGACTGGTTGCACAGGGTTATAATTAACAAGAAGGAATTGATTATAATGAAACCTTTTCCCCAGTCGCCAGGTTAGAATTTATAAGATTATTAATTTTGTTGTACAAAATAACATTTCATTATATCAAATGGATGTTAAAAGTGCATTTCTAAATGGCTATATTGAAGAAGAAATATATGTCCATCAACCTCCTGGATTTAATGATTCAAAACATCCAGAACATGTTTTTAAATTAAAAAAGTCTTTGTACGGTTTAAAACAAGCTCCCAGAGCTTGGTATGATTGTCTGAGTAATTTTCTATTAGAAAAAGATTTTACCAGAGGGAAAGTGGACACAACTCTTTTCAGAAAGACATTTAAAAATTATATTTTAATTTGTCAAATTTATGTTGATGGTATAATTTTTGGAACCTCTAATATCTCCCTTGGAAAAGAATTTGCTAAGACCATGCAGGCAGAATTTGAAATGAGCATGATGGGAGAATTGAAATTCTTTCTGGGAATTCAAATCAACCAAACTCCAGAAGGTACTTTCATACATCAGAAAAAATATGTTAAAGAACTTCTGAAGAAATTTCAAATGTCAGGAAGCAAAGATGCCAAGACTCATATGCATCCAAACTGCATTCTAGGTAAAGATGAGGTAAGTATGAAAGTAGATCAGAAGATCTATAGAGGTATGATTGGATCCCTTCTCTATCTTACTGCATCTAGACTTGATATACTATTTAGCGTGTGCTTGTGTGCTAGATTCCAATCAGATCCTAGAGAATCTCACTTAACAGCTGTTAAGAGAATTCTTAGGTATCTGAAAGGTACTGCTAATCTTGGTCTGTGTTACAGAAGATCACAAGATTACAAACTAGTAGGTTATTGTGATGCTGACTTTGCTGGAGATAGAATTGAAAGAAAGAGCACTTCTGGAAGTTGTCAGTTTCTGGGTGACAATCTTATCTCGTGGTATAGCAAGAAGCAAGCAACAATTGCACTATCAACCACAGAAGCTGAATATATATCTGCTGCTGGATGTAGCTCTCAGATGATTTGGATGAAAAGCCAACTAGAAGATTTCAACATTTATGAAAGTAAGATTCCTATCTTCTGTGACAATACTTCTGCTATTTGTCTTTCTAAGAATCCTATCTTACATTCTAAAGCCAAACATATTGAAATTAAATATCATTTCATAAGGGACTATATTCATAAGGGAATTTTAAACTTAATTTTTGTAAAAACAGACCATCAATGGGCTGACATTTTTACCAAACCCCTTTCAGAAGATAGATTTAATTTCATTCTGAAAAATATTTGTATGGAATTATGTCCTGAATAAAATCATATTTATTTTCTGTGATTGACCTCGGAATATTATGAAATGAATGCTCTGATCAACAACTCTTCAGAAGTTAGAAGAGAAGTTGTAACAGAAGCTATATGAAAAGTAATGAAATGTTCTAACGCTTCATGTCCAAGTGTAGTTCAGAAATTCATTAGAACAAATAGTTGTTACATGCGTCCTTCAGGAGATGAACATGTGGTGTGTTTCTGAAAGGTCACACGTGCAAAAGCTATTGATGACGTTCTAGGTAACTGTTAATGATTAGCCATAATCCCACGTTTTCCCTTATTTTTAGCAAATCATTAAATGCAAGTAATGATGAGATTCGTTTTTAAATCCGTTTTATTTTTATTTTAAATTTGTCTTAAATAATTTTAATTTTAATTCTAAACCTATTTTCTGAAATTTTTTTGCCTATAAATACTTTTTGAAAAAACCCTTTTCACTCTTTACTGTCTCTTTCAAACTCAAGCGTTTTTCTGTACTTTTCTCTTAAAACCTTTTTCTTCAAATTCTCATTTCTAAAGAACTTCAATGGCTTCTTCTTCTTCTACCCACTCTGAGCAATACATTGTACCTGAAAGGACAACTCACATTCTGGTAGAAAGTTTGGAAGTTTTGAGTGAGTTAATGGTAGACTGTGAGAATCTCAGAGAATGGTTTTGACTTGTTCCCTGCTGTGAAGTTTCAAGGTTGGGAAAGCTTCTTTGATCGTATCATTGGTCCAGTCTTTCCATATTTGGTGAAAGAATTTTGGATTCACGCTATTGCAACCCCCAAGGTTATTCTCTCCTTTGTAATGGGCAAGGAAATATCCATTACAGAAAATCAAATCAGAAAGTTGCTGGGATTTAAAGGACTTGGAGTTACAGGAATGCCCAGTGGAAGAATGGAGATGTCTAGGGTATATTCAGAGATTTTCAAAAACGGTCAAGGTTCCTCCAAAGTCAGGGATTTAAAATACAAATACAAGATTTGGGCAAGGATTATTCATGGATGTATTCACCACAGGAAAGACACTAGTTCCCCTGATTACATCAATGCTGATGAACAATATTTATTGTTTTGCCTTGGAACCAATGTCAAAATTGATTTGCCCTACTTGCTATTTGACCATCTCTGGAACCATGTAAAAGAGACTAGAGAAGCTGAAAGGATGAAGAACCCCAAATCAAAGAGGATTTGGATTCCTATGGGGAGGCTAATATCAGACATTCTGACTGAGAATGGTCTGATTGCTCACCTAAAAGAAGCAAATCTTCTGGGGGAGCTAGAAGCTATCTGTGCTAAAACTATGATTGGAAAGAACTTGCTAAAAAGGAAAATTATTGAGAAGCTGCTGGTGGAACCCACTCCGCGTGTGTCAGCTATTGTGAAGAGGAGAAGGATTCCTATTGCTGACTTTCCTATGTTCAACTCAGGAGATCATCCTCGTATCATCTTTCACTATCTTGAGATCTGCAAAGAAACAGGATCACCCATTGATCCAGCTTGGCTTCAAGGAAGAAATCAAGCTGCTTCTGATGTTGTTCTCCAAGAATATGTGAAGAGAAAAGCTATAGAAGGACCTTTTGACACTCCTCAGAAGAAGAAAAAGAAGATAGGTAAACATGTTAAAACTATACTTGTTTATGATTCTGTAAATGTATCTGCATCTGCTGAACCCTCCCAAACCTCAGGAGACTTAGATGTTGACATTGATCTGACCTTACCATCTGAACCCCTTGCTGACAACCCTCATAAAAATCAGGTTTTAACAAATTTAAGTGATTTTGACTCTGATGAACACTCTGATAGCCAATCAGTACCCTCTCAATCAGAACCCCCTGAACCGTCTGTTTTTCAACCCATTCCTGCTGAACGTTTTTCACGACCTCCTCCCAGACCTCTATCACCCAGACCCACTGGATGGTATGATGCTGGCTCTTGGAGAATTCCAGGGATAAATGAACCTCTAGCCACCATAAAGCCTCCTTTCAACCTACCATCTGAGAATATTTTTGCTATGAATCAACCACAGCCTCAAAATCCCATTCCTACTCCTGATTATACAATAATAATTTCTCCTGATGTCACTCCACCCACTTCACCACAACATACAACACCAATCTCACCTACACTCTCACCCCCCTCAAATTCCAGAACAACAACCTTTTGAACAAACTGAAACTGCTGAACCATCCGTACCTCATGAAATATCAGAACCTCCTATTTTTGTTGACCAACCTGAACCTACCAATAATCCTGAACCCAATAACTTTTTAAGAACTGTAGTGGACTTTCAATCTCTACAATTCTTGAAAAACAAAACTTACAAAAAGGCTGTCCTTAAACTTGTTCATCCAGATGTAAATACTTTGTTTCAGAATTTTATAACAAATGTTCAAGCATGGTTACAATCGCTGAAAGAAGATTGCTCCAGAAGCGTGAACAGAGCTGCAACGGATCTTCTATGGGAAACCTTCAGAAGAACTTTGGATGCTGAATCACGGAAGTTACAGGATTATGCCACTTTCAGGTGCTGGATAACTTTTCCAAACTTCTGCATGCTTTCAAGACAGAAGCTGCTGACACTTGGAATAAGAAGTCTTCGTTAATGATTGCTAATACACCAGCTGATACGATGGACATATCAAAAGATGAATCTGAAGAATCCTCTGAAGATTCAAATTCTCTGGCTATTATTCTATTGAATCAACCTTCTGTTAAGGCTGGACCTGAACCTGTGCCTACTCTTGCAATGGATCTGGGCACTCTGCTTTCCACCTTCATGAATTCTGACTCAACGGTTGCTGCTTCTAAGCCTGTTTCTACTGAAGCTTCATCATCCTCTGCTCCTACCTCACTCATTATGGACACTCTGAAAGAGCTAAAGAAGGAAAATGAAGTCATGAATAAACGCATGGATAAGCAAGATCAAACAAATCTAGAAATCAAGAACTGGATGGTGAAACAAGAAGAATCCACCTCTGAGATCAAGAATCTTCTGATGGTGCTTGTTACTAAAAGATCCTATTTTCTTTTTTGTCTCGTGTCTTTTGCTTGAATGTTTTGTTTGTACTTCTGGATATTTATTTTTAACTTTTTTATGAAATCTTTTAAAATTTCTCATTTATTTTTTACACTTTTTGATTATGTCAAAAAGGGGGAGAAAATGTGCATACATGAACTAATCATTGTTTAACAGTTATGGGACTAAGTCTCAGACATTCTAACAAATTTGCAAGAATTCCTTATGTGCAAAAGATTTTTTTTTGCAGGTATCACTTTAACTCTGAAAGAATATTCCAGCTAAGCATTATCCTCTTGAAGAAGTTCTGAAGAAATTCAAGAAGATTGTGTATTACTCTGATAAAATAATCTCAGGATATTTTATATAGAAATATTCATTTCAGGGGGAGATTCTTATCTCTTAATCCGTTTCTTTTCTTTATCTAAAATAATTTTTTGTCATCATAAAAAAGGGGGAGATTGAAAGAACAAGATTAGTTCTGACCTATCTCAAGAGTTTTGATGATAACTAAATTATATTTAGGATAATTTATACTCTGATGAATGTGCTTTAATGTCTCAGTTAATGTTCTGACAGAAAACATTCTGAAGTGCTAAGCAAAAATTATGTAGAAGTTCTTTGATAAAAGAACCTTTTCTTCAAGTGCATCTGCTGACTCTGGTAAGACACTTTATTTGTTAAATATATCTTCTAACTTTTAGTAGGTTCCTTGCTCAGAAGATAACTTGAAAGCAAGCGTTGTTCAAAGTTCTTAGCAAGCAACGCACTACCTAGAAGATGAGTGAAGCATGTTCTGACTTAAAGACATTGAAGATAATTCTGAAATAATGTTAAGATCAACTTGTCTTGTCAAAGCGAAGGAAATATGTTCTTACACTCTGTCGTTTGCTCATTAATGCAAAGACGGCTGAAAGCACTCAAGTGCCTACAACTAGTTTCTTGGAAAATGGAATATTGCAAGGAAACACGCAAGAATTTAATGCTCTCCAACTTTTCTGAAGGCAGCAACGGTCTTATTGTTCCTACTATAAATAGAAGGACATTTATTGCATGCCAACAACCAAGTGAACCAATCAAATTTTCAAAGAGAAGCAAGAAACTACGTGAAATATCCTAAGCTTACAAAGTCATTGTTCATACAATTTTGTGCATTATTTTCTAAGTGAAAAATCACAGTTGTGATATAGCTTGATTAGAAGCAAACTCTATTCCATTATCTGTAAAGATTAAACTCCTGTATTTGTTCCTTGAGAGACCAAGTTTGGTCATATTTCTCAAGCAGACTAGGACTAGATTTAAGTCTTAGTGTTGTTAGTCACTTGTAAGTTTACTTGTGCATTGTTAGTCACAATAGTTGTTGTGTGATTGTAATCAGTTGATTATAGTGGATTAAGTCCTTGTTGAGAAAGGCGAAATCACCTTGGCGGGTGGACTGGAGTAGTTTGAGTTCAAACGAACCAGGATAAAAATAACTGTGTTCTTCCATTATTGTTTTGAGCTTTGCATTGAAAAAGAAAAGAGTCACTTATTCAACCCCCCTTCTAAGTGTTTTCTTACCCCTTCAATTGGTATCAGAGCTTGACTCTAAGCACAACACTTAACCGTGTCAGGAAAAGATCCAGAAGAAAACACAATGGCCGCTGAACAAAACAATAATAGTTACAACAAACCTCCAGTGTTTGATGGAGAAGATTTTGAGTACTGGAAAGATAGACTAGAAAGTATCTTTCTAGGTCATGATAGTGATCTTTGGGATATAGTCTTGGATGGTTACAAACATCCTACAGATTCAGAAGGAAACAAAGTAGATAGAAAAAATATGGATAGACAACAAAAAGCTGATTTTAAAAATCATCATAGAGCTAGAAATATTTTTCTAAATGCTATCTCTAAAGTTGAATATGAAAAAATCACTAATATAGATACAACGCATGATATGTTTGAGTCTCTCAAAATGACTCATGAAGGAAACGCTCAAGTTAAGGAGTCTAAAGCTCTGGCTTTAGTTCAGAAGTATGAAGCCTTCAAAGTTGATGAGAGCGAGTCTATAGAAGCAATGTTCTCTAGGTTTCAAACTCTGATCACTGGTCTGAGAGTTTTGAACAAAGGTTATACCAAAGCCAATAATGTGAAAAAGATCATCAGAAGTTTACCCAAAAGATGGGCACCAATGGTCACTGCTTTCAAAGTGTCAAAAGATCTTAAGAATGTATCTCTGGAGGAACTCATCAGCGCTCTCAGAAGTCATGATATTGAACTGGATGAGCACGAGCCTCAGAAGAAAGGTAAGTCTCTGGCTCTTAAATCTATTAAGAATTTTGATACTAACGCTTTTCAGGATGAAGAGGAAAACTCTGAAGAATCAGCGTCAGAAGAAGACGAACTATCTTTGCTCTCCAAAAGGATCAATCATCTGTGGAAGCACAGACAAAAGAAGTTCAGAAACTTCAAGAAGTCAGAAGATAAAGCAGAATCTTCTGGACACAAAAAGTCAAACATAAGAGAGATTATCTGTTATGAATGCAAAGAACCTGGTCACTACAAAAGTGATTGTCCAAAGCTTCAAAAAGAAAAACCAAAGAAGAGATTTGGTAAGAATAAAGGGATGATGGCAACCTGGGATGACTCAGATTCTTCTGAAGATGAATCTGGTTCTGAAGATTAAAATGCCAACCTAGCTCTGATGGCTATCATAGAAGATGACTAAGACTGTAAGTCAGAACAAAGAGAGGTATTTTCTGAATTTTCTAGAGAAGAACTTGCTGATAGTTTATCAGAACTTCTGGAAAACTATAGTAAGCTCAAAATCAAATACAAGAAACTCAAGAAGAGTTTTGCATCTGATCTTGGGAAACTTGAAACAGAAAAATCTGAACTTTTAGAAAACAATTTTAAACTTAAAAAGGAAATTCAAAATGTTCAAAAGAATTTTAATCCAGAGTCTGTGTCTAGTTCAAAAGATATTCTGAAAGAATATGACTATAGCTTTCAATCTTTTCTTGCTAAAGGCATAGGCAGAAGCAAAATGGCTTCAATGATCTATGGAGTTAGTGGGAAAAACAGAAGAGGAATTGGATATGAACCTCCCAAATGGACGGAGACATACATTCCAAAACCTGTTGCTAAAATGACCTTCACTTACAAACCTCTGAATAAGCAATTCAAGTTTGGACACTCACATGATATAACATATACATCACATTCTGGAAACTCTTATGCTAACCTAAAAGGACCCAAAATGATATGGGTACCTAAGGATAAAATAATATTTGTTGTAGATGTCCTTAACAGCTCAATTGAAACACCAGTCATGGTACCTGGACTCTGAGTGCTCACGACACATGACGGGAAAAAGGTCTATGTTCCAAAGCCTGGAACTTAAAGCTGGAGGAGATGTGAAGTTTGGAGGTAATCAGAAAGGGAAGATTATTGGTTCTGGAATCATAGGAAACAGTAACCTTCCTTTTATCTCCAATGTTTTATTAGTAGAAGGATTAGCTCATAATCTATTGTCCATAAGTCATTTAAGTGACAATGGCTATGACATTATCTTCAATCAAAACTCCTGTAAAGCTGCAGTCAAAAAGATGGATCAATCCTCTTTTCTGGCATGAGAAAGAACAACATTTATAAAATTGATTTATCAGATCTTAAATCTCAAAACGTCAAATGCCTTTTGTTTGTTAGCAATGAGCAATGGGTATGACACAGAAGATTGGGACATGTCAGTCTTAGAAAAATCTCTCAACTAAATAAATTAAATTTAGTCAGAGGACTTCCCAATCTGAAGTACAACTCAGAAGCTCCGAAGCATGCCAAAAAGGAAAAATTTCAAAACCTTCCTTTAAATCTAAAAATGTTGTCTCTTCCTCTAAGCCATTAGAGTTACTTCATATTGATCTGTTTGGGCCAGTTAAAACTGCATCCAACAGAGGCAAGAAGTATGGATTGGTCATCGTTGATGACTTCAGCAGATGGACATGGGAAAATTTTTTAAAACACAAGGATGAGTCACATTCTGTATTCATTGACTTTTGTACTGAAGTGCAAAATGAAAAAGATTTTAAAATCACAAAAGTCAGAAGTGATCATGGTGGTGAATTTGAAAATCATTATTTTGAAAAGTACTTTAAAGAAAATGGTATTGTTCATAATTTTTCTTGTCCTAGAACTCCCCAGCAAAATGGAGTTGTAGAAAGAAAGAATAGAACATTACAAGAGATGGCCAGAACCATGATCAATGAAACAAATATGGCTAAGCACTTTTGGGTAGAAGCTATGAACACATCATGTTACATTCAGAATAGAATCTCTATAAGACCTATTCTTGAAAAGACTCCCTATGAATTATGGAAAAACAGAAAGCCCAACATTTCTTATTTTCATCCTTTTGGATGTACTTGTTTTATTCTAAACACCAAAGAAACTCTGAACAAGTTTGATTCCAAAGCACAAAAGTGTTTTCTGCTTGGATACTATGAACGCTCAAAAGGCTATAGAGTATACAACACAGAAACTCTGATTGTTGAAGAATCAATCAAAGTCAAGTTTGATGATAAGCTTGGCCAGCAACAGCCAAAGCAAATTGATTTTTCTGTAGGTACAGAAGATAATCCCTCAAACTCTGAAAGTTCAGAAGCAAAAGGAGATTCAGAAGCAAAAGAAGACTCGGCAAATCATCCTCTTGACGATGCTCTGAACAATCTCAGAATCTCTGACCAACCCACTCAAAAAAGGTTTCCTAGAATATCTTCAGCTCACAAAGAAGATGTAATCATTGGAAGAAAAGAAGATGCCATCAGAACAAGATCCTCTCTCAGAATCAATGAAGAATCTTTGTTTGGTTTGGTCTCTCTGATTGAGCCAACTACCATTGATGAAGCTCTAAAAGATAATGATTGGATCTTAGCAATGCAAGAAGAACTAAATCAATTCTCCGGAAATGATGTATGGAATCTATTTCCAAGACCCAAAGGATTCAATGTTATAGGAACCAAATGGGTTTTCAAAAACAAATTGAACGAATAAGGAGAAGTAATCAAAAACAAAGCATGACTGGTTGCACAGGGTTATAGTCAACAAGAAGGAATTGATTATAATGAAACCTTTGCCCCAGTCGCCAGGTTAGAATCTATAAGATTATTAATTTCGTTTGTTGTACAAAATAACATTTCATTATATCAAATGGATATTAAAAGTGAATTTCTAAATGGCTATATTGAAGAAGAAGTATATGTCCATCAACCTCATGGATTTAATGATTCAAAACATCCAGAACATGTTTTTAAATTAAAAAAGTCTTTGTACGGTTTAAAACAAGCTCCCAGAGCTTGGTATGATTGTCTGGGTAATTTTCTATTAGAAAAAGATTTTACCAGAGGGAAAGTGGATACAACTCTTTTTAGAAAGACATTTAAAAATGATATTTTAATTTGTCAAATTTATGTTGATGATATAATTTTTGGAACCTCCAATATCTCCCTTGGAAAAGAATTTGCTAAGACCATGCAGGCAGAATTTGAAATGAGCATGATGGAAGAATAGAAATTCTTTATGGGAATTCAAATCAACCAAACTCCAGAAGGTACTTTCATACATCAGATGAAATATGTTAAAGAACTTCTGAGGAAATTTCAAATGTCAGGAAGCAAAGATGCCAAGACTCCTATGCATCCAACCTGCATTCTAGTTAAAGATGAGGTAAGTATGAAAGTAGATCAGAAGATCTATAGAGGTATGATTGGATTCCTTCTCTATCTAACTGCATCTAGACCTGATATACTATTTAGTGTGTGCTTGTGTGCTAGATTCCAATCAGATCCTAGAGAATCTCACTTAACAACTTTTAAGAGAATTCTTAGGTATCTGAAAGGTACTACTAATCTTGGTCTGTGTTACAGAAGATCACAAGATTACAAACTAGTAGGTTATTGTGATGCTGACTTTGCTGGAGATAGAATTGAAAGAAAGAGCACTTCTGGAAGCTGTCAGTTTTTGGGTGACAATCTTATCTTGTGGTACAGCAAGAAGCAAGCAACAATTGCACTATCAACCACAGAAGCTGAATATACATCTGCTGCTGGATGTAGCTCTCAAATGATTTGGATGAAAAGTCAACTAGAAGATTTCAACATTTATGAAAGTAAGATTCCTATCTTCTGTGACAATACTTCTGCTATTTGTCTTTGTAAGAATCCTATCTTACATTCTAAAGCCAAACATATTGAAATTAAATATCATTTCATAAGGGACTATATTCAGAAGGGAATTTTAAACTTATTTTTTGTAAAAAGAGACCATCAATGGGCTGACATTTTTACCAAACCCCTTTCAGAAGATAGATTTAATTTCATTCTAAAAAATATTTGTATGGAATTATGTCCTGAATAAAATAATATTTATTTTCTGTGATCGCCCTGAGAGAATCATTCTTTCAAGTCATTCCATACATCAAGCGCATTCTCCAAGAAAACGATGGACTATGAAATGGAATCTGAAACTGAATTCATGATCCAAGAATGAACTAGCATGTTGCAGCGATTCCAAGCACGTAAGGAGGGATCAAAAGAATCAACGGGAGCAGGAAGAGATCCATCAATGAACTCAATCTTCATTTTTCCACCGAGCGCCCTCTTCATGCTTCGAGCCCATGAGTGATAGTTAGAGCCAGTAAGCTTAGGAATAATTGTAACAGAATCGGGACCATCACTGGGATGAACAAAGAATGGTGAAGTTTGATCCAAAGCTGGATCAATGGGTGAAGTGCAAGGAGGAGCCATGGATGCAGAGGGAAGGAAGCACGAAATAAAGCTTCAATTGAGAAACAGCGGAATAAGGATCGAATTGGCGAATGATACCATATTGTGATGAAGCTACTTCACCATTGAAGAAGAAAATACTTCAGTATTTGCAGAAGAAAACAACAAGAAATGTAAAGAAGAAGGAAGAAGATAATGAGCAAGAATGATTGGCAAATAGTTATCTTACACTTGTGATAGCCTTATCCATATATAGTGTTGCTATCACTTAATAACCAATCAGCAAATTGTAACTAACTATCTAAAAATAGCAAAAATAGTAAAACTATATTTATCCACAGAATTTACAGTAAAACTATCCTATTTTTCTATATTCTTAACAATATCAACATGTCATACATTGTGTGAAAGAGGCTTTTTGAATGTGGATTTCGATCCTACTCTACATGCATCATGTCATAACCCATTTCATATACATTAGTGTGATTACCTTAACAATACAAGTTGAGTATAGCGGAAAAAAAAAAGCTAGAAATAAATATTTGATTATTAGTTGAGAGTATTGAAACTATATTAGCACACACTGAGAAAAGAAAGTGAAATTGAAAGTTGAGAATTTTTTTTTATAATAATTAAGTTTAATTTTTTTTTTTGCAAATAATCATGTTTCGGAGAAAATTACGCAACTAACTATGTTTCAGAAAACTCCATAAAGGAGGAGCCAACTCAGTTGGCCCCCACAGTTGTCCTTTTGTTCTAGGTGCTATCTCACTTGGTGCATGCTATCACTTTTAGTCAAGTGAGATGGCGCGTGCACTTTAAATGTGAGAGGAAGCACCATCTCACTTGGCGTCTAGGGCAAAATGCTATTTTCTATAAATAAATCTCGCACTGTCTTCTTATTTTTCTCTGTTATTTACGTCATGACATCTCCAATGATTTTCACTAGAGACGGTTACGTTATTTTCTCGGCCACCAAACCTCCGATGAAAATGAAATTTTGGCACATTCACTCCATGGAGCGTCTGAAGAGAGAGTTAATGCGATGGATAGAGGGAGACATCGATGATGGGGAACAAATTAGAAGGATCCAGCAAAGAAGAACAACCACCTCACTTGCAACAGGAAGACCTAATTTTTGGTTGGAGGAAGTCAAAACAGACGGAGACGTAATGTTGATGATGCATGGGTCAGATGAAATTGTTTTGACGGTTGTAATTTCTTAGATGTTTTATCGTGTTTTTATTTGTTGTTTGCATAAAGTTTGTTGTAACAAATTCTCTTAATGAAAAACTGTAATGTTTAGAACTTCAAAAAGTAAAGATGGTTTGCATACAATTTTTATGTTGTTGAGCTAGTAGTCCGAGTCGGATAATTTTTGCGATTGTGTCCGACCTGACGACATAAACCACACTTTCTTTCTACCTTGTCAATGGAGTCCATTTCAGTTGTGATATGCTTGCTTTTGGGACGACCCTTTTTATTCCTTCGCATTTGGTCGTTGTGCCATACTATTGCACCGTCGTATGCAGGCCAATAATCAGATTTTGCTACCAATGGGAAGTTGTTGTTGTATACGTTGGGTAAGGTTTCAAACTTGTAAATGGAAGATATAAGTTGCAATGCGTCTTGATGAGTTTACACACATGCCACAATGACATGAGAGCAAGACATACAAAATGCTTGAAACTTACCACAATCGCACCAACGAGATGGTAGTATAACCATATACTCTTGTCTTGGCAGCCCCTCGTTATGGTCGATTTTCTCTTTGACAATGAAGTTATGGATGTGTCAATCGAACCGTATAACCAGATGGGTGTTGGCTTTGGAACTTTCTGCCTTAATATACTTCATGCAACTTTCACTCCATAGTTGTCCCGATTACAAGACAGCATTCCACATTTCACCTCTTTTGGGAAACAACAAAGTCATCGTAAAATATGTTGATTTAACCAAAGCAGTTACTGGAAGGTTTCGTATGCCTTTGAATACACCGTTCATGGATTCGATAAGATTTGTTGTCATGTGGCCCAATCGTTGTCCAATGTCGTATGACTTAGTCCATTTCTCCACCGGAATATTATTGATCCACCTACCTGCATCCGGATTTGACAATCTGGTCTCGCTGCGATAGTGTTTGAACGTAGGTTGTGTTAATGCATACCCCGAGTTCATAACCGCTTTCCTAAGAGCCTTGTCTTTGATCTCCCTTGTGAAATTTTGTACGATATGTCTAATGCAATAGACGTGTGTATAAGGAGGGTTATGCCAACCGTTTGCAGGATTGTTGTATACACTCTCAACATATGCACGTCTATCGGAGATTAAACAGAGATCTGGTTGAGGAGCTACGTGTGTTAGGAGATTCTTGAGAAAGAAACTCTAAGCACCGCCAGTCTCTCCCTCAACTAGAGCAAAGGCAATTGGGAAAATGTTGTTGTTTCCATCTTGTGCAACTACCATCAGTAGTGTGTCTTTGTATTTCCCATACAACAAAGTCCCATCAATTTGAATAATAGGTTTGCATGACGTAAACCCTATGATGCAAGGTTGAAAAGCCCATAACACTCTACTGAATATTCCATTTCCGGTGACATGAGTACCATTTGGGGCGTACGTCGATAGTGTTTCCATAATATAAACAGTACCCGGAGAATAAGTCAGAAGTGCATGCAGGTAGCGGGAAAGTTCTTTGTATGACTCCTCCCAGTTTCCATATACCTTTTCAATCGCCTTGGTCTTTGCTAACCACGCCTTTCGGTATGACGAAGTATAGTTATATATCATAGTGATGTGATAGATTATGGTTTTCACCTTCAATGATGGATCATTGCTGACGAAAGGTAAGATTTCTTGACATATGAGATCATAATTTAGTTTCTGATGATCCTGTGATTGAGTAGAATTAACTCACGTGTGAGTGGACATAGAACCTATGACCCAAAAATCACCTCTTAATCTGTATGATGCAGTGAGCTTGAACATATTCTGGGTGGACACACCTGATCTTGTACCTCTCTGGATTTACACGATCTATCTTAAAATCGACCGAGTTTAGCATGTGAAACTTTTTTATGGCTCGTATACAATCTTCTCTATTACAAAATTTGTCTTTCTATTTTAAGTTTTCATCTGATTGCATATATGGATTGAAAAATAAATCAAATGACGGTGCATATTGGCCCATGTTAAAGTTTGTCATGTGTGGAGATGGTGTGTAGATCTCATTCAGAGGTAAACCAGGTATCCCATCGTCTTCAGAATCATCGTTGACCATGTCGTCAAACTCTAACTCGTCATCTTCTTCTTCTTCATCAACGACATCTACTTCTACTTGTTCGGCCTCGAGAGGATCCACCACTTGTGACAGCTGAGGCTCTCGCAGCACAATGTACAACTCAATAGAGTCTTACCTAGAATACTCATGACTGAAAAACATATTCTAAAGGTCCTTAAACCCCGTCAACAACAACGCGTTCGGTTTCCCATACGCAACAAAGTAAGTCAAGAACTTATATCATTTATTATTCATCTGTTCACCAAATATATGATAAAAATAAACTATTTTACAATTCCTTTAGGTATGGCGTGACGGGTATGGATTACGGCAAGAATCCCAGATTCAATGTTGCTCTATATCGCAATCTATTGGATCCCTTGGCCTGGATGATGTACGTCATACCTTTGAACTTTTCTACTTTTAAATTATTTATTTATTACATTTTCATTAAGCTGGTTTAATTTTATCCACAGTTTATCTGGAGACCATATTTGGGTTTGGACCATGAACCAAACTCCGAGGATGCAGCAATTTGGACCGCAAAGGCTGCAATCATACGGTTCAACATTGTGGAGATGCACCACGGCGACCGTGTCAAGATGAAGTTTGTATTGCATCAAGAGATACCCTGCGATCCAATGTGTTTGTCCCCGTGGCATCTCAAAAGGTTCGACACCCAATGAGGTCTTACCAATTGGAAAGATTTTGCTCCAAAGTGGTGTAAGATGTGGCATAGGCGTCACCAACATGTCTTGCAATTCCCTGTTTTCTTCAACCAGAGTAATATGCGACACACGGATCAATATTTAGCTTGGTACAGATCGGTTAGTAACCCAAAAATGTATGTGTCTCATCTAAGGTATTTGGTTGATCCACAAACACAATGGGTACAACCCTCATTTCCCCAACAACAAACCCACACACATCAACCTCTCACCAACCTCCCCAATGATACAAATCCACAACCACCCAACCACAATCACCACCATAATATAAATACACCCACATGCCCCACATACAACCACAATCACCACCTCAATACCAATACCCCCATATTCCTCATACCCAACCACAATCTCAATCATAATACCAATACACCTGCATGCCACACACACAATTCCAGTCTTCTCCATATCTCAATATGGGCCCCTTAACATCTAACCTTAGCCTTGATATGGGATTTTCCAAAGAATATGACCCAACCGACCCAACTTACCATCAACCACCACGTCACTAAAGCACCCAACATTCACAATACCAAACACCCCAAGATTCATTTCTTTTCTACCCTCCTTACTCAGACACTAGTGCTATAGACCAACCATGGAACCCCACCCACCACCAATACGATCAAACTTTGAGGGTATGGGTAACCGACTGTACCGAAGTGGATCTTCCATATATGGAGATCTGACTGATTTCATGGATCCGGAATACATTGAATTCGCTGGGCCATCGATCCTGCCACAACAGGAAACACAATGAAACCCACAACAAGACAGGCGAGGACGCGGATGCGGAACCGCGGGTCATTACCGAGTTCCAGGGGACCACTAATTATTTTGTATTTTTTTTTATTATGTAATCATTTTGTGTAAATAAAAATTCAAATTTTCGTGAAGCTATATCGTTTACCTAATGTCCCGCATTTAAAATAAAAAACGAAAAAAATTGAACCTCCTTTGCACTAAGGCGCCATCTCACATGGCTTAGGGCACACTTTTAACACCTAGATGCCAAGTGAGAAGGCGCCTCCCCTTTAATTTAAAGTGTAGGCGCCAAGTGAGATGGTTCCTCCTTTGTGAGGTTTTCTGAAACATGATTATTTACGTAATTTTCTCCGAAACATGGTTATTTGCGATTTTTTTTTCAAAACCTAATTATTAAAATTTTTTTTTTGAAAGTTAGTGAGCATAGCACATTATCATTAATGATTACAAGATGATTATTTAGACCCTACTCGTTGAGCTTACAACCCTTAATTAAATTCAAAACAGCTTGACCAATTTAGTTAGTTAATTGTATAGAGAAATTAACTAACTTAACCATGTTGTTACTTATAACATAAATAATTAACTAAAGCTTTTTAGACATAGATTAATTAGACTTCTAATATTTCCTCTTAATTTAATAGTCTCTAAACTTATTACATTGAGCATTTTTTTTTATCTCTTTGAGTTTTTTCTATCTTGAGTGACTAAGTTAGAATATCTTCTACCTCATTTGTTCAATAATAGTTAAAGTATTTTTTCTCTTATTTACTTGATCTCTAAGAAAGTGAAATTTGATTTTATTGTATATGCTTTTTCATGAGCAATAAGATCATAAGACTTGATTTCATTGTATATGCTCCTTTCATGAGCTATGAAATTATCTGCAAGGTTAATTATGATTTGTTGTCTAACATTGGTTCAACTTATAAATTTTTGCAAAAGCAATAGAGATTGCAAGAACACTTATAGACAAGATGTATTGTAGGATGAAATATATCCAATTTCACGAGAAAAATGTATCACTATTGTTTTATTTTTAGAGCTTCATGATATTGGAGAATTGAATAACTTAAACACATACTCCATTGTGTTTTTTCTTTCTACTTTGCTCCTTATCAATATGAGTTACAGAAACTAGTCGGCTTGTTCCTCTACACAACATGTTTAGAAAATAAGATGATATGGTCTATTATGTATTTAAGATGTCTTTATCATCTTGACTACTTGAATATATGATAGTTTGGATTCCTACATCAATATGCTCATCACACATACTTTGTCACATATAACAAGTATAAAACTGCAAGCATACCTCAAGCATCTTAACACTTGTTTGTATAGAGTGTTGTCAATTTTCTTGTTGTCTTCATCTTTACTTAATTTTGGAGTTTCTTTTATAGGAGTAATTGTTTGAATTATAGTTCAACATGTTAAATCTCTACACACACACACACACACTCACACGCATGCGCACGCGCGCGCGCACACACACACACATATTGTAACAATTGTCGTCAAGAACTATGAGAAAGATTAAAGTTTCTTGAATAAACACAATAAAACCTTTAGAGTGTGTTTGGATGAAGTATTCTAACGAGGGAATTTTAAAATGATTTCATCAAAATCCCTTGTTTGGATAAATAAATGACATAAATTTTAAACTAATGGAATTTTATTTGATATTTTACAACGATTAATTTTGGAGAATTTACAATTCCACCTAATTTGATAAAATTGTGAATTCCCTCATTTTCTCTCTATCGCACACTTTGAATTTCAGATTTCACTCACTTCTCTCTCATGGTGTGTCTTTTGTGAGATTCATATCTCACACTATCTCCTCTTAGAAGTTTCTCAATCGTTTGTTTTCTCCTATGGTTAGGGCTCCCGAACTCCATCTTCTCAATCGGTATTCTTCTCAGGCCCTCTCTTCGTGTCTAAGTTGACTCTGACTCATTCCTGCTTCAATCTACTATGCTTTACACCTTATATTCTCACGGCTTTACATGTTCTTTATTGTTCATGTTCTTATGCTTTGTATATTAGTATGTGATGTTGATATTGATTTGATTATATGGAATGAATATGAAACCTATTTATGATGGAAATGAGAAATGAGATATGAGATATGCTTGGACATTGAGTTAGGGTTTGTGGCAGTTGATGTAGATTCAAGATTTTTATAATACATTATTTTTAAATCCATGAAAATGAGTTAAATACATTGATAGTTTGTTTTATGGTTTCAAACTGAGGTTGGAGTAGCATTTTTCTGCAAAAGAAAAATCATAATTATGTGTTGTATAAACTGAGGTTATGTTTACTAAAATCTACATTATTGTGGTGGTAGTGGCAGTTTATGAAGGTGTGAAGAAAACATAAGAAATGGGAGGTTTGAATTGAGTTTTCCTTTCTTGAATAACTTCTGCTTCTATTCGTTGAACAATGCTTATGAGTGTTACTTCTAAGTAATGCTTCTAATTAAGTTAAGAAAACATAAATTCTAAAGCATAAGCAAAAGTGAAGAACACATGATATATTCTGGTTCACTTGAGAAATCCTCAAACTAGTCCAGTCCACCATACCAAGGTGATTTCACCTTGAACTCAAGGACTAATCCATTATAACCAATCTTATTACAATCTCATGGGCAACCGTTGATGACTAACATCCAATGATGCATTCAGGGATCCAAACTGGATATAACGTACATTGACCCAATAGAATCTGATCTCTCAGAATCTCCTACCAGGATTTCCTTCCAATGATATCCATCAGTGATCTCACAAGACTGACCTTCACTCAGTTTCCTTTGAGATATGACTACCATTGACCCAATATAATCCGCTACCAGGATTTCATAATGACCTTCAGTCACTATCTTCTTGAGCATAAACCATCACTCATCCTCTCAAGGTATCATCAAATAACTGTCTGATTTATATTTGTTTACAATAAAATGCTTCTACACAAGCTCGATGTAAATAAAATTTAAGCATACATCAGAAGATCCTAATACACACTAAAAATATTACATTGTATTGTAGCTTGATGTGTGGTCTTCTTTTCTTCAAGTAACTTCTTCTCAGACAACAGCCCAAAGCACTTGAATTTCTGAGGTCTTATTCTTCATAAGCTTATGGAAGCTTTGTTGATCTTGATGTAGTAAAGATAAGAACTTCTTCACCTTGATTCATCTTAAAACATTCTAGATAGCATCCCTTGTTCTATTTTCTTTAATGATCACTTCAGAGCACAACATTTATGTTGTGGATTTATAAATGGAGCTTTCATGATCATCTTCATTATTTTTTGCGGCTTAGCAAGCTTTGTGAAACATATGAAATTAAGCACATTGTGAATGATTTCATTGTAATCATTATCAACATGATCGAAGAATCATTTTGATAACAGTTGTTCTTGTTGTTGTTATAGTGGTTGATAACTTTTTAGTTGTGTTCCAATAATGATAACTTTCATTTTATCATTTAACACCAACAACTTTTAAACATACAATTCTTTTCTTATATAGCCAAGCAAAATAGAGTCGTTGGCTATTTGAAAAAGAGTCGTTGCAAATATTACTGCTACGTCCTTTTATCTTCCACAATTCAAGCTAGTGGAGAGGTGGTGGAATAAGGCTTTTTCGTACTGTGTACTATTGTACCATGTTAACATTATATTCTTTCCTTCTTCACTTCAGAGGCTTCTGTGAGCATGAGTTTAGAAGCGGGAATATAACATAAGGTCTTCAAAGCTTCAAGTCTTCAGAGTCTTTAAAACTGCGTCTTTAGAGTCTTTAGCACTTGGTCTTGAGAACCCACTGTATAGAACCTTGGACCTTTAGAACTTTAAGTCTTTAAAATCTTTAGAACTTCCGTCTTTAGAATCTTTAGAACTTGGTTCTTTAAGAATCCTTTTAAGAACCTTGTTATTAGAAACACAAGTCTTCAGCATCTGGACTTCAGTAGAAACGTTGTCTTCAGATCTTTTAACTTTGTCTTCTTAAAACATGTTGTCTTTTTAGAAACTAAGTTTTTAGCATTTGGACTTCAGTAGAAACATTTTCTTCGGATCTTATAACTTTGTTTATTTGGAACACACTGTATTTAGAAACTTGAGTCTTTAGCATCCGGGCTTGAGTTAAAACTTGTGTCTTCAGATCTTCTGACTGTTTCTTTAGAACCCATTGTCTTCAGAAACATAAGTCTTCAGCATCTGGACTTAAGTAGCAACTTCTGTCTTCAGATCTTCTGATTGGTTTCTTTAGACAAACATTAAAGCTTACACTTCAGAGCCTTCTAGAGTGCCTTGCTACTGTTCAACAAAACTTGTGTAGCACAAAAGCGAAACTAATTCTCTTATAATTTCTTGACCACGCCATCCATCAGAAACAAAACATGTTTGTTAAGTACTCAACAATAACAAATATTAGAGTATCAAAATTATTCATACAAACACACTCATTTGTTATCATCAAAACTCAGATAATATTGCAGAACCAAATCTTGTTCTTACAATCTCCCGCTTTTTGATGATTACAAAACTATGTATTTTGATGACACAATTTTATTCATATAATCAAAAAAAGTGAAAATAGAAAGGTAAGGAATACTTATCCTTTTTATAATAATTCCCATGAGTCAATAACTTGATGAAGATCGAATATCCTGACTCTGAACCATTTGAGTAAAGCCCCCTGGTTCCAATAGATGAGATATCGAGATCTTTAGAGTATTGACTATGGATGCCAATAATTGAGATCTTGATATTTCAGACAGTCTTCAAATTCTAATTTGCTCAGTTCTTCTGGGAGGTATCTGCTTCTGTTTTTGATTCTTATGTTTTGAATATCGTATTCTTATATAGTTTACATCTTCTTAACATTATGATACCAAGATCAAGATGAATTTAACTTTCAGAGAGTTCTCAACTTCTGAGCAATATTGGGTCTATATGATATTTGAATATATGTTCACAGAGAATACATCTTCGATTATATGAACAATCAATCTTTAAGAGATTTAACATATTACTTTTATTTTGACCCATCTTAGAATGCCTATTGAACTTGTTCAAAGTTCCTTGGTTAATCATCAAACAATCAAACAAGCGTTAGCGGTAAATGCACATTTTACATAAATGCATATTTTATATAATTTCTTTTATGATTCATCAGGTTCATCAAAATTATTATACTTCTCCCCCTTTTTGACATCATAAAAAAGATAATTATTTATGAAAACATAAAAAGCTAACAGAAATAATTTTTAAAATAGTCACATAATCAGAAGAACACAAGCATATTTTTATAATTTATAAGAAAAAAGAAATAGAAAATCCTAGAGCCTAAGGTTCAGGAGCAGAATCAGAAATCTTTTGCAGAATTAGTTGTAGCATATTCTGAGCCTTTTCATTGACAGCCTTTTGCTCAATTATGCTTTCTCTGAACACATGTTGTTCTTCTCTAATCTCACCAATATCATTTTCCAGATGCACAATAGCAGGATCAGAAGATGAAGTAACCATAGCATCTTGTTTAGCCTTAGTAGCTCCTTCTACCAATCTAGCTTCTTCATCTTTTCTGGCTTCTTCTGCCTCTTGATCCTTAAGCATGACTTCCTCTGCTTCTTTTAGCGCTTTAACTTCTGCTTCTCTTTGTTTTGTAGCAAGTAGTTCAACAAATCTGACTCTTTCTCTTATTTCTTTTCTTTCAGTTACCATTTGAACATCCCAAACTCTGGATGCTTCAGCAAAAGAATTCATTCTTTCAACTTCAGAAGATATCCACTTCTGAAACTTCTTCTAAGAACCATCCATGTCCTGAGGCTTAGTACTTGTACTTGCCTCTGTCCTTAACTTCAAAACTCTTTTCATAGCTTTAGTTCTAAAAATGTTAATGCATTCATCCAAGGTTTTAGGAACAATTTTTTCATAGACAACTATGGCTAGGTCCTTTTCCGAAGGAATGAGTTCAGAAGTTATAGGTTCAATTTGGTTGAGTTGTTCAGTTAGATCGAAAAGATCATACATAGAACAGGATTCAGTTGTTGGGTTTACAAGGGCTTCAAGATCATCAAAGATTGTTCTCTCAGACATTTCAGGAACAAAATATGTTTGGAGGTCATGATTTTGAGAGTTTTGGAGTGATTGATGGTGATGAAAGGCAGCGTGGATATTTTGACAAGGACCAAAATAATAGGAATTTCTAATGAAGGTTGAGATGTGATGATTTGTGATAACGATGAGACGAGTGGGGAAGAGAAGGTAGAGATGGTTTTAAATGGTATGAGCTTAGAGATGAATGGAAGTAGGTTAGAAACGTGTGTGGTTGATGAGGTCGCAAGGTCGGAAGTGGTTATGGTGTTTGGGAAAGAGGCAGTTGTTGTAGGTAACATTATAAAGACAATTTTCAAAATCAAGGTTTTCCGTAGTTAAGGGAGCAGGATTAGAAACAGGAATAAATATGGTGGAAGGTGGAATAGAAAAAGAATTGAAATTATCAGACGGAGGAATGGTGATTGTTGATTGATATACAAGAATTGTTAAAAATGATGGTTTAAAGGAAATAGATGAAAAAGGAATAGAAGTAGTAACAGAGTCAGAAACAATTGTAGTTCTGGTTGATGGTGAAACATGATTAATTTGTGGATGAACATACATTAACAGTATTAGAAACTGTCATATCCCAAATTTGTCCGTCCTTTATTTCTACAGTCAAAAATATTTTCAACATTGGTTTTATATTATTCTTTGTTCTTTATAAATATTCGCTTCAAATCCTATTTAAAAATATAATGATTTATTTCAGATCATTTGTATTTTTTAATAAATAAATATTTGTTTGACCTTCGTATGCTTTCAAATGTATTTTTATTTCGAATAAACAAGGTAGCACAATTGATAAAGAATGAAGTTTGCAAGTATGAGGTTGCGGTTTTGAATATCTTGTGTTGCACTTTTAACATTTTCTTTTTTCCATTTTTAGTTACTAATTTTCTTTCCTTTTTTAGAGACCAAGTTTTATGCTTTACATTCATTTTGGATAAGTTATTTTCTAAGCTTTTTAAAACCTAATTCAGGTCTATAAATAAGACTCTTGTTGTCCTAGTTTTTTCATTAGCAATTTCATCAACAAATCAATAACTTTCAATCACACACACAAACTTTTTTTTTGATTTATTTTAAAGGTTCATAACCCTGTTATTGTTTATATCAGATAATAACATCAATTTCTTTATTCTTGACCGATAATTCAATATGAGACCCTTGATATTTTTAACTCTTTTAATTTTAACTTATGGTTGTTTCAATGGTTATTGATGATTGGATATTTTCTCTATACCAAAACCTTTATTCACTAAACATTCACGTTTTTATACAAAAACTTGTACATAGTGGTAGAAACTTCAATTCTATTACACTAACAAGTAGGTATATAATGATAGAAATTTGTTTGTTAACTGTTACACCATGCTAATCACCACCAAAGTTCCAATTCACAATATATATTTCACTTATTATACATTGAATAGCCTTATAATTATCGTTTTTTATTCAACTCTTGTCATTTAAAAACACATGCATTATTCATCACTGTGTAACATTCGCACACGATTTAAATTTCACGATATAAACCTTATTTTCTTTCTTTCTTACACTTATGCCCCAGCAAAAGTACTAACAACTTTCGACCATAATTCAAGAATGTGTTTTTAAACAAATCTCAAAAAATCCTCACCAAAACAATAACAATGGACCTGATTCAAAAAATTTATCACAGATTTCTTGCAGGTTCATTAGGAGAAACAAGTTTAAAAAAATACATGATGGAAAGTCTTCTGGACTGGGCCCGACAGGCCCAAAAGCATTACTAAGGCCCAGTCCAAAGGGACTCACTAAGGACTACACTGGGTAAAAGGGGTCACGTCCATGCCCGACACCCTGATGTCCACCTCGACATCTCGGTGTCCAGCCCCACGATGAAGTCATGCTCGACAGCCTGCCGTCCAGCTCTATGTCCTGGCTTCCAGCTCGACACTCGCTGTCAAGCTCGAGGTCTTGGCGTCGAGCTCGGCACCGTGCTGCGCAGCTCGACATGGTCTCGAGCTAACTTGCTAGGGCAGACTTAGTCCACCATTGCCCCAACGATACTCCGGAAAGACCGCGTCTCCGTCCGCCCGCACTTCATGCAGCATATCCAGGAAGGGGACCACGCGCTGGTCCCCACTACCCACGTAGAACCTGGCAGTTCCTCCATTAGGCCAAATCCGCCCGGCCCAATGAAGGAACCTTGGCCCAGCGCTGGGGGCTATAAATACCCTCTGTTTCCAGAGGGTCAGGTATTGATCATTCTAACCTCAACTCTATTATCTGCTAGTACTCCCACTGACTTTAGCATCGGAGTGCCTTGCAGGTACCCCCCCTCCTCGTTCAAAAAGCCTTCAGCTCGGAGTAAGCCGTGACGGTCCAAACCTTCTGATCAGGTCAGATCAGTGGCGCCGTCTGTGGGAAACAGCTTCCCCGTCTAACGAACAGTTTCAAAGACCAAAGCTCAATCCATTCACTGTCATGGCTACCCCAACTCGTGAAGAACAACACACCCGCGTCCTCGACACCAACAACGGTCCCGCGGACAAGAATGGGCATCTAGACAATCCCAGTGATGCCGGCCACAATACCATCCCCGTGACAACCGCCCCTGGACCTTCCACCCGCAGGGACGGGAACACTGCGTCGTCCTCGACACCTCCTCCAAGACTCGAAGACGACCCGGAGGCTCTCGCCTATCGCCAAGCTGCCCGGTTCCATGAAGTCCAAGTCCCTGCCGGGGCAGATGCCACGACTCAGGCACTGTTCGCGGCCATCAACCAAACAAATTATCTCCTATTTGCCCAAGGAGAAAGACTTAGGGCGCTTGAAAATGACCGACGACCCCCGAGGAGGCATCAGAGGCCACCATCTCCACCTCCTCGGGTTGAAGAAGTTCGACACCCTACTCCCCCGCGGAGACATTACAGGGAGAACTCTAGGAGCCCCTCTCCCCCACCAAGGCAGAGGCGGCCCCAGTATGAAAGACAGCCCGTCATCCCTGCCGAAGATCCAAGTCGCGACCCATCAAGGCACGACAGGAGGCACAACAGAGACGGGCGTGTGACCTTCAACCACCGAGCATCACGCTCGAGGGAATCTCAGCACGACCAGCGTGCCAGACACCACTACAGGACCCCTTCTCTTTCTCCAGAAAGGAGCGACGAGGACGACCCCCGCGGTCCCCTGTCGCAGGCCATCATGGACGCACCTATTCCCCCGGGCATGGAGAAGCCCCCACACCTAAAGGAGTATGATGGAGTGGCGGACCCAGTCGACCACATTGACGGGTTCGAAGCCATGCTCCACTATCACAATGTCGGGGGGCCCATCAAGTGCCGTCTCTTCCCAACAACTCTCAGGAAGGCGGCCATGGATTGGTACAAAGGACTTGCCCCGGGCTCTATCACCTCGTGGAGGAACTTGAAGAATCAGTTCATCAGTTCCTTCACGGCCTCTCGTCGCCATCCGAAGACCGAGGCAGCCCTCGAGGCCATCATCCAAAGACATGATGAGACCTTGAGGGAATTCATCAACCACTTCAACCGGGAAGCAATCCAGGTCCCCTGCGCGGACCATATGAAGAGGTACTTGCTGGAGAGGGGCCTCCTCCCCGGCACAGAATTCAGGAAAGCTGTGGGCATCGAGCCACCTGCAACTTTTGATGCTCTCCTCGACAAAGCCCGAGCATATATGGACTACGAGGAGAGAGAAGCTGCCAACAGGGCACGAGACTCCAGGGCTCGCAATCATGGCAGCAGCTCGAAACAAGACCCTCCTCCCCGACGCACCGGAGAGAAGAGGAAGGAAGACAGACCCCGGGAGGTCCGGGAACAAAGGGGCCCCTCTGGCCGGTTTACTGAGTACACTCCGCTCACGGCTTCCCGCGAGCGTATTCTGGCGGAGTGTGCAAGCACAGATTTTAAAGATGGTGGCGTCAAACGTCCCCGACCAGCTCCTGCCAAGCCAGGAGTAGACAAAAACAAGTACTGTCAGTACCATAGGAGTCATGGTCACTTGACAGAGGACTGCGTCCACCTGAAGGATGCTATTGAAACCCTCATCAAAGGAGGGAGACTTGCACAGTACAGGAGAAACGACGCTCCCTGTCGTGAAGCCCGCGAGGCAAAGGAGCCCGAAGAAGATGCCCGACCATCTGACGAGTCGGTGCCAATCCAGACCGCCTTCTCGGTAACCAGGCCCGAGGATTTCGAACTTCCCGAGCTCCTGCAGGAGCCCCTGACGACACACAGCAGGTGGGAATACTTCCCCTCCGCCATGGTCATCAACGGGGGCGGGTTCAACGACCTCACCATCAACTCAGCCAAGAGGAAGTTGGACGAACTGGTCGACAAAGCTCCTCCTCAAACTGTGACTTTTGAAATGGTGAGGGGCAGATCAGAGCCTATCACATTCTACTTGGAAGAGCTCCCCGGCGGAGCACCGAACGCAGTCATCCCCTTGCTGATAAGGGCAAAGATGGCCAATTTTGACGTACATCGCATCCTGGTCGACGAAGGGAGTTCCGTCGACGTGATGTACACCCAGCTGTTCCGGACCTTACAACTGGACGACTCTCATCTGTCTCCATATATAGGTTCGGACCTTCAAGGCTTCAACGGCTCGACGTCCAAACCTTAGGGATATGTCGAGCTCCTCGTGACATTCGGGGAAGGAACTGCTACAAGACAGGTGAAGGTCCGCTTCCTCGTCATTGACTGCCCGTCCCTGTACAATTGCATCTTGGGGAGGCCGACATTGGCGGAGCTGACAGCGGTCCCCTCAACTGTCCACCTAAAAATGAAGTTCTATACCAAGAGGGCGAGGGTAGCCACCATCCAGGGCGACCTCGCTGCTGCCCGCAGGTGCTTCAACGCTGCTTCAAGGGGTCGGGATACTGTTGACGTGGGTCCCAGCACTAGGCCCATCAAGAAGACAAAGCAAGAGCCCGACAGAGCATCTCCCGAGGTAGAAGTTCAGAAGGCTCCACCAAAGGTCGACTCCATTGCGCTCGACGCCCGTTTCGACCAAGACGAGCCGGCCAGCAGCGAGCAAATCCCCCTCCGACCTATTCCGGACGGCGATTTTGAACTCGTTCCCCTCGGAGCAGACCCGACCAAAGGAGTGAAGATTGGCAAAGACCTCCCCGACTTGGCCAGAAAGCAAATCAAGGCCTGTCTGCGCGAGAATGCTGATCTCTTCGCCTGGAGCGCTGCAGAGATGCCCGGACTCGACCCTGAGGTCGCTTGTCATCACCTCGCCATTGATCCAGCCGCCAAGGCCGTAGTACAACGTAGGCGTAGGCAGTCTCCAGAAAAAACGGAGGCTGCTGAAAAAGCTGTAAAAGACCTCTTAGAGGCAAATTTTATTTCTGAAGCCCGGTATTCCACCTGGCTGTCAAATGTTGTACTTGTCAAAAAGAATAATGGAAAATGGCGAATGTGTGTTGATTATACCGATCTCAACCGGGCTTGCCCGAAGGATGCATTTCCTCTACCTAACATCGACATGCTGGTCGACAACTCGGCCGACTACAAGACTTTGTCGTTCATGGACGCCTACTCGGGATACAATCAAATCCCAATGGCCCTGGGCGACAAACGCTGCACGGCGTTCATGACCAGCTCGGGCAACTATTACTACAACGTAATGCCCTTCGGACTAAAGAACGCCGGCGCGACGTACCAACGCATGATGAACAAAGTGTTCAACAAACAGATTGGCGACATGCTCGAGGTATACATGGACGACATGATCGTCAAATCTCGAGCAGATACCGATCACGCAGCTCACCTCAAAACAGTCTTCGCCCAAGCAAGACAGTGCAAGATGAGGTTCAACCCCGAGAAGTGCACATTTGGGGTTAAGGCATGAAAGTTCCTCGGATTCTATCTAACAGAACGAGGCATTGAAGCCAACCCCGACAAGTGCCGAGCATTCGCCGACCTCCCGACTCCAACGTCGAAGAAGTCGATACAGATAATGAACGGCATGTTGACATCACTTTCACGCTTCGTCGCGAAGTCCGCTCAGCACGCCCTTCCCTTTTTCAAACTCCTTCGAAAGGAAGCAGCCTTCGAATGGACCGAGGAATGCGAACACGCACTTCGCCATCTGAAGCAGAGCCTGTCTCAACCGCCCGTGCTGTCTCGACCAGGTGACAACGAGCCACTTTACCTATACTTGGCAGTTTCAAACGAAGCCATCAGTGCAGCTCTTGTCCGCGAGACTCCCGACGGGCAGAAACCTGTCTACTTCACGAGCAAAGCCTTACAAGGCCCCGAGAGCAGGTATCAACAGATAGAAAAGGTTGCACTGGCCCTCGTCAATGCTGCGAGGAGGCTCAGACACTACTTTCTAGCACACACCATCATCGTGCGAACCGATCAACCGGTGAGACAACTCCTGGGTCGGCCAGATATGGCGGGCAGAATGCTTAAGTGGTCCCTAGAACTCTCTGAATTCGACATTCAGTACGAGAGCAGGAAAGCCCTGAAAGCACAAGCCTTGGCCGACTTCGTCGCCGAGATGACCTCTAACGACATTCCCCCGGGAAAGGAACATAAGTGGACCATCTTCGTCGACGGAGCCTCCAGCTCGTCCGGAAGCGGCGCAGGGATCCTCCTGGAAAACGAGGAAGGGGTGGTAATCGAGCACTCCTTGGTTCTCTCCTTCCCGACATCTAATAACCAGGCAGAATACGAAGCCCTGCTCGCGGGACTGAGATTAGCCGAGGACCTAGGAGCCCGCGAAGTTCAAATTTACACCGACTCCCAGCTCGTCGCTTCCCAAGTACAAGGAAGCTACCAGGCCAAGAATGACAACCTCATTGAGTACTTGAACTTAGTCAAAAAACACATGGCAAAGTTCGTACGAGCAGAAATCTCTCACGTTCCCCGCGAGCAAAACACGAGGGCGGACATATTGTCCAAACTCGCGAGCACACGAAAGAAAGGCGGGAATAAATCCGTCATCCAGGAATCTCTGGCACGACCAAGCATCGAACCACCCTCGACTACGGTCGAGGTCCACGCCATCGGGGACGCCACGTTTTGGATGACCCCGGTCTATAATTTCCTTACGAAGGGAGAACTTCCGACGAACCAGGCCGACGCAGCCACAATAAAGCGGCGAGCGTGTTCCTATGTTGTTCTCGAGCAGAAACTGTACAGAAGGGGATTCTCCATTCCCCTCCTGAAATGCATTGACGAGTCCGCCATCCCCGACGTACTGCGGGAGATACACGAAGGTATCAACGCCCAGCACATGGGCGGTAAATCCTTGGCAAGGAAAGCCCTTCGAGCAGGATACTACTGGCCGACGATGCAACAGGACGCCAAGGAACACGTGAAGAAATGTGACAAGTGCCAGAAGCACGGGGATATGCACCTCGCTCCCCCACACGAGCTGAACACATTGTCGTCCCCATGGCCGTTCGCCTGGTGGGGCATGGACATCCTCGGGCCCTTCGTGCAAGGGACCTATCAGAACAAATTTCTAATCGTCGCCGTGGATTACTTCACAAAATGGATCGAGGCCGAGGCCCTCGCGAAAATCACCTCACATAACATCCTCCGTTTCTACAAAAGAAACGTGCTCGCCAGGTTCGGAATTCCGCAGGCACTGGTGACCGACAACGGTACCCAGTTCACCGACCACGGATTCCGAGACTTCGTCACCAAACTGGGGACCAAACATCACTTCACATCGGTCGAGCACCCTCAGACCAACGGGCAAGCCGAAGCCGCGAACAGAGTCATCCTCTGAGGGCTCAAACGTCGACTCGGCGAAGCCAAAAGAGGATGGGTCGAGGAGCTCCACAGCGTCCTGTGGGCATACCGCACCACACCCCACTCAACGACAGGTGAAACACCATTCCGACTAACGTACGGCACCGAAGCTGTCATCCCAGTCGAAATCATGGAACCATCCCGACGAACGGAGGAACCCCTCGACGAAGAAATGAATGACAAAGCACTAAGGGATGAGCTCGACCTAGTCGAGGAAATCCGATCGGGGGCTGCCCTGCGCGAAGCAACCCTAAAACAACGAGTGGCTCTACGCCACAACGACAAGGTCATCAAGCGCGAGTTCGAAATAGGCAGCCTGGTACTACGCAGAAACCAGAAAGACTCCCGCGAAGGGAAGTTGGCCGCGAACTGGGAAGGACCTTACCGCGTCCACGGCACCACGGGTACCGGGGCGTACTACCTCGAGCAGTTAGACGGAGAGCCATTACCAAGACCCTGGAATGCTGCTAAGTTGAAGCAGTACTACAGTTAGAAACTGTCAACACCTAGGACCCTCGACCAAAGGCAACCATGCTCGGGCAACGAGGAAAAACGTCCAACTTCGTTTAAGGCTAAGGTACAGGCCGACACACGACCAAAATGGCACGGCATCGCGCGGTAGACGTTGACGATCTATAGTGCCCGACGTGGACAGCTGTACCGAGCCCCACCGTCGTCGTACCCATAAGGCAGAACACCCAGCTCGCGATGGGCAGTTCACGCCAAGGGCGAATCATCCCTACGGGCTCCACGCCCGACTGAGCAACCTCGCTCCGAAAAGCCCGACATTCCATCAAGAATAACGGGACATCTACAAGGGTCAAAAGAAAATCTCTCCCCTCGAGCGCAACGCTTAAGCCACCCCGGCCAACCAAAATAGGGCCGGGATTGCACACAAATGGAGACGAGCATAGTCGCTCGTCAAATCAGAGCCACCTACGGGCACTCCTCGGGCCCGGGACTTGAGCTAAATTCATACAAGCATGTGAGTTCATACAAGGGCAGAAAATCCAAAATAAATAACAAGGTATAAACGCCCGAAGGCAACAAAGCAATATTAAACCGACCAAGAAGGCCGGCGATGTTCAAAACATACAATGACCGGGCACGCAGGCCCAAAGAACGAATACAAATATCAAGGGCGCACAGGCCCGCTATCCAAAGAATACAAATATCAAACTTCTACATTATCATCATTGTCGACGCTGGGAGAGTCGGGCGGAGGAATGATCGCGCCACCTACAACCCGGTGGGTGTGCCTGATGCCCTCGGTGATCAGGCCGGGGTTTAGCAATGAGAGCTGGTCGACTGAAGAATTGAACCCGTCTTCCAGAGCACCGACTGCGTCCGCCTCGAGGAGCCGGATATGGGCAATAAGCTCAGCCCGACTCTTCAAAATCACTAGGTCCTCGGGCTCATCTTCAGCAGGTTGCTGAACAGCATTCAGTTCCTCAACCTGTTTACCCAGGCGTTCGACTTCAGCAGCCAAGCGATCCCTGTCGGTCCGGAGCAACTCCCCTTCCTCAGTCAACCTCCCCGACTTCTCCTTTTCCAGAGTCAGCATATCCCTCTCGGCATCAAGTATCGCAGTCTGCTCTCAGAACATCTCCTCGGAGCGTTCCAGAGCGACCTTCAACTTCCGCGAGCTCGCGCTCAAGGCCGCCTTCTCCTGCTCGAGCTCTTCAACACGAGCAGCATCCCCTGCATCCTCAAATAACACCAGAGCCATTTCGGCCATTTTAACCAACCCGTCCACGCTGGCGACCAGCCGCGACTTCCTCTCCTCTTTAGTCATCCTCTTTATGGCCTCGGCTTCATGAGCGACCACGGTCGGAGGGAACCGCTCGAAAAAGCCCTCCTCCTCGAAGCAAGGGGGGAAGGCAAAGGATTGAACAGCACCGGCATCTTCCCCGACAGTCGAACCGCCTTCCACGCGGGTCCTCTTCCTCTGCGTCAAAACAGCGCTGGCGTCAATCTCCTCGACCTCTGGATCTGACGCTGCTCCCGAGCTCGACGTCGAATCCACCCTCACCGGCTGAGGAACGTTCAGACTTGGTGGTGGTCCCATTCTCGTCGTCTGCGGGGGCTGCACGACCCTCTTGCCTCGCCTCTGGCCGGTTGATAATTTCAGGAGCCTCTCATGTCGGCTGGCCATCGTACCTGCACGAAATAAAAGAAAAGTCAGTATCGAGCAAAACGCGTAAATAAATGACGAGTAAAGAATTTCAAACAAACAACCTAACAGGCGGGCTGCCTGCCTATATGTCGAACATTCCACCAGCGCCTTGGTGTCGATCGGGCGAGCCTCGAATGTCGGGTAACCGTCCTTGTCGAGGATATCATTCCCTTCCCGCGTAACCCATTGGGCGGGATGAAAACTGTCGACAAAGTTGCAGAGAGTCTCATACGCCCGCTGATCCTCCGTGCACATGTCCCCGACTGCGGTATGGAAATAACCTGTTCCATGCTCGAAGTGTCGGGACATCCAGTACACCGGGAACTTAGCCCGACGTCCTAACACGGGGCTCCCGTCGTCGGCCAACATTGCTTCCCCGTCATCATCGCTGACCGGCCCTTCCTCCTCGAAGAGGGAATCTACAGCAGAGTCGGTAGTAGGGCGTACCACATACCACTTATCCTTGAACCCCCTCACAGAGTCCATGTACATCCTAAACAGTCTCCTCGACTGCTTCAGGGACACCCAGCTGTGCTTCCCTCCTCGGGACTGACGTTGTAGGTGGAATACCCGAAAGAAGAGAGGGATGGTCGCCCCTATCCTTAAGTAGCGACACGTCAACTCAAACGCCCGGATGAAGGCGAGAGAGTTTGGGTGTAGCTGGGACGGGGCCAGCTCCAGATGCGTAAAGACCCCGGTCTCAAAGTCTGTGAACGGCAGCCGCAGCCCCAAGTCTTTAAACGCGATCTCGTACATCGCAAAGCTGTAGTCCGGGTACATTGAACAAATTCTGGCATTGGTCGACGGAAGCATGACCACGAAATTCTGCTGAAAGTCGGGCTGGTCCTGCCCCTCTTCAATAGTGGTGAATGGATGCCGGTCATCCCGACTGTAGATCGACGCCGTCCCCCGAGGCTCGGCACCCACCCATTCCAGCGATGGGTCGGTCACGGTATCTATAAGGTTGGCCGACTCGTCGGCACTCTGTTCTTCGCTATCACGACGACCGGAGGAGCTCGGCTCATCCGCCATGGTTACCTGCAGAGCACGGGAAACCAATCAGATTGAGCATGAAGTCCTATGCTCGACATAATCATGTCGTCCATACACTACTACACAAGTCCATTCACAAGTGGATGCCTCCCCGACTCTCCTGAATCCAGTGTTCTTCCTCAAACCAACTGCGCGGCCACTCTTCAAGCATGTCGATCCGAGGTATGAACATGGCGAGCCGCATTATGAAGCCCACGGCCACGACCATAAACATACCGGGCACCGTCATGAATCAGGCGCCCAAGATCATGAAGACCCCGGGCAGCTCTGAAGTTTTTCACCTAAAACTATGAATGTGTCGGCCACAAGTATGCGTTTGCCGGCCCTAGACATGAATCTGTCGGGAAAAACGCAAGTTTACCGGGCTAACCCAACATTAACGGTCCTAAAACATCTACAATTTCCAAGAATCATGCATTCTAAAACAGAAAAATGAAGAAAATAGATCACTTACTTGGATCAAAGTTGGGATTTGGCTAAGAAATGAAGAATCTGAGACGGGAAGTCACGACTGGAGAGAGTGTTGAGAGCGGCAACGGAGAGAACACGGAGAACGGAAAACGTATTATGGGGCCCAAGGACCCTATTTATAGTGATGACGTGGAATACCAAACGTCACCTCGTTCAGCCACGGACTCCATCTCCTCGACGCACTGCTCCCAACGCAATGATGGCCCTACCCCCCTAGGGTGGCGGCACAACTCCCGAAAGATGCCTCGTGTGCTCGATTGACGCGCCCGGTACGGCTCCTCCACGCATCCACCACCGAGGACGTCTCCGAGCACGGCACGAGGAGACCCCTCGAGGGTCCACGCCTCCATCCCGGGCACGAGACCTCAGCGACGGAACAACTTTGTTTCAAGTCATGGCTCCTCGCAAAGGAACCACGACTTGGGGGGCTCCTGTTCTGGACTGGGCCCGACAGGCCCAAAAGCATTACTAAGGCCCAGTCCAAAGGGACTCACTAAGGACCACACTGGGCAAAAGGGGTCACGTCCATGCCCGACACCCTGATGTCCACCTCGACATCTCAGTGTCCAGCCCCACGATGAAGTCATGCTCGACAGCCTGCCGTCCAGCTCTATGTCCTGGCTTCCAGCTCGACACTCGCTGTCAAGCTCGAGGTCTTGGCGTCGAGCTCGGCACCGTGCTGCGCAGCTCGACATGGTCTCGAGCTAACTTGCTAGGGCAGACTTAGTCCACCATTGCCCCAACGATACTCCGGAAAGACCGCGTCTCCGTCCGCCCGCACTTCATGCAGCATATCCAGGAAGGGGACCAGGCGCTGGTCCCCACTACCCACGTAGAACCTGGCAGTTCCTCCATTAGGCCAAATCCGCCCGGCCCAATGAAGGAACCTTGGCCCAGCGCTGGGGGCTATAAATACCCTCTGTTTCCAGAGGGTCAGGTATTGATCATTCTAACCTCAACTCTATTATCTGCTAGTACTCCCACTGACTTTAGCATCGGAGTGCCTTGCAGGTACCCCCCCTCCTCGTTCAAAAAGCCTTCAGCTCGGAGTAAGCCGTGACGGTCCAAACCTTCTGATCAGGTCAGATCAGAAAGGTTAACAATCTCATCAATAATCCAAGTATATTTTGTGCTGCCATCTTTTGTTTGTTGCGCATGTATTGATTATCATTGTTCAATCACCGAGTTACTCACTTCACAACGACCTCCCACCGACGGAGCCAACGCCGTTCATCCTTCTTCCTCTATGCAACCCCTCAACCACACGACAAACCTACGACATCCTCCGCCACAAATCCGCAACCGCGCGCTACAGTTGCCTCGACGACAACATCCTCCTTCTGGCGCATAGAACCCATCGCGAGCACCATCTCCGATCCGAGCTGCCTCAGCCGCAGGGCAGCGCCGCCTCCAGGATCCTTCCGTCACCGACGTGAAGGCGGTATTGGTCAGACGTTGTTCCACAACTCCAGCCACCAGGCCTCTTCACCTCTCCGCCTCAAATCACACATCACCTACTCGCACAATCTTCCGCCGTCCCCGACCGAGCGTCACCGTCGCTGACAACAACCATACGCTGTCCCAGCCTGAATCGAGACCGCCACCGTGCATCCTGCATCTCGGCCGAAGATCTCTTTCTTCGATCAGCCTTGCCGTAACTCACCCAGCCTCGAGAAGAAGATGAAACAAAGAGAAAGAGAACGAAGGTGAGAGAGGAGAGAGGGATTTGTTATCTTTTTCTATTCTTTCTCCACTTCTAATATTTTTGTTGTTTACATTTTTTTTATATTTTTGTTTTAGTTAGTTAGCATTAGGATTAAGTAGAATTGGGCCTTAATTCCTAAATTTTACCCCCTCCATTTTCTAATTTTCACACCTCTTAGGTTTATTCAATTTTAAATAATTATTTACTTAAATAATAAATTATGTTATTTAGTAACTTTATTTTGATAATTAGGTTATATATTTAACCAAGATAAGTATTTAGGGATTAATAATTGATACATAAATCAAATATTTCTTAAAATGATTCATTCAAATATTTTAAAAATAATAGGATGTCCATTTTCGAGCAATTAAATCAGTCGACACATAGTCCACTGGTTTATTATCAAACAATTAAAATCCACTCAACTCACTAAATTCTCCATCCGCGAGCGACACGTGGCCAATATCTGGCCACGTGATGAGGAGACTATATCAGACTTCCCCCGCTGTATGTCTTATCATACTTTTTATCGGCCAAGCAAAACATCAAAACAGCTAACCAACATCAAATCAATTTTCAAATAACATAATAAAAAACTCAAGATTATTTTCAAAAAAGGATTAAGGAGAATTGCTTTTAAAATTAACTACAAACTGCGTCTACGCTCACTCAACGTACAACCCGGACAAGGTCAAAGGATAATTCAAAAGCAATTCTATACAATCTTATACAAAATACCAACCAAATGCGAACTACGAATTGAGACTCTGATTCCTCATAAGAGGATATGTAGGCATACGACTAAAATCGTAGCGAGTTCCCTTAATAAAAAATTAAAACCCTATTTCCTAACTGTTTACCGTTGTTTTTGGTAAACAACCGCTGATCTCCAAAAAAGGTAAGTTCTTTGGTTTACTTACAGGATCGATCAAACTAATCCCAGGACATATGCTAATTTTTTATGTAAAATGGGTAAGAAGGAAGAACGCACGTTCTACCTAGAGAAAGGAAGTTTGATTGTTGAAAAGTAAGCAAAAGTATAAAAATGAAAGTAAAAGAAGTAAAAAAGATAACTTTGCAGGATAATGGTAAAGTAATGTAAAAAGACTTTCATTAAGGAAAAAAGGTGTTTCCAACGTACATTGCTTAGCTTTATCCTTTCTCACGCAGTAGTTACTTGGATAATATTTGAGTGATTTAGTACAATAGGTTGAACACACTTGAAAATTACACAAGCTTCTTAATTTATACTAAAAATAGGTAACTGTCGAGGGAACATTCTGCGCTAGGATGAAGACAAGTGTCTTCTGCATGTCTCTCGACCCATAGCTTTTGGCCACGTTGCCTCTTCTCAGGCGCTGATGAAAACTGCCTTTCCCTCCAATAATTCAAAATTCAAATAGTCCTTGTTCCATGTGCCAAAGCGTGAACACTTTCTCTAAGTAGAGCAACATAAGTCTTCTTCAGTCGAATGAGCCCTTGGTCGAAGATTCCAATATAACTTAGATTTTCCCTTTTAAGTTATCTCTTGTGTCGAATCATACTTCCTAGCTTGGTTCATTCCAGTTATTTGGCCAAAAAAGACCAAACATAGTAAGTGTCGAATTTGGGAGCCAACAAATTGCCCCCCAAGAATGTCTATTTCAACGCTCAAAGAAATAGCCATTCTTTGAACTTCCCATTCGACACCTGTCTTCCCAGTTGTCCACCAAGTCTTGACGTGTGCTTTTCGCCTTCCAACAGCTGCTGCACTTGGAAAAACCATCATTACTTTTTCTCCAAGATGTCTCTTCAAATTGCCGTTACCACGCTTGCCATGATGACCATATTCCTATAACCTAGGCAAGCATGGCTAAACGTTTCCCAATGCCTGCACGGTAACCGTTTCGCACTTCGCCACGTGTCCCACTACCTGTGAAACATTAAATGGTCTTGACGAGACATATCCCTCTTCTGAAGGCTATAAATACTTCTAAGCCTTTCTATTTGGAACTTTTACCATTTCCAACATTTCCAAATCCCTTGCTTTCTCACAACATTGTACTGTCAACTTCGCTCTTTCTCTCAAATCCTCAACAATGGCTTTTCTCTCTAATGCACCAAATAACCCTCAACCCAAAAACGCTGATGATGTCCAGAAACCACCAGAGATCTTTTCCACCAACCCTTCTTCTTCTTCGATTGATAGGTATGTCGCTGAACCCATGACGAAAGAATGGAGAGAAGCATATGATTCTCAACTCCCCATTCCCATCAGATACGGTGGAAACATGTATGCCATGTCCAGTCCGTTATCTTCATGCATCGAAAAACCCTTGAAAAACCGCGCCTTCTTTCCTACACACCCAAGGCTTAGACCCATAGTTTGCGCCAAGAAACCTAGGGAGGACCCCTAAGACGCTACTCCGGCGAACCAGCAGCATCCTCAGACCACAGAGGATATCAACCTCCATCTCATGAACAAAGGGAATCAAATCTTTCGTTCAAGCCCTTATCTCTCTTCTGAATATTCATACCAGTTGACTAAGATGGAGAGGGTGCAAGCTTCTGTTTGGAAGGAGATGGGCATTTATGACCTGGTGATGCTGTCGAAGACAGGATTGCCTTACTGCCCCCTTATGCTGGTATCTTATTTGTACTTTTGGGATAGTGCACATTTCACTTTCCATATTCCTTATGGGATGATGGCCCCCACTTTATTCGACATAGCTTCCATCACTGGGCTTCGACCAACCGGTGACAATTTCGACCCTGAAGACTTGTCTGAGGACGCTATTGGGTTTGCTGCTACAAAACCCACTTATACCACCTTCATAAACCACTTCCACGACAAAGCTTCTAGCACCGTGTCGGAGGTGGAGCATATAGCCTTCTTAGGTATGTGGTTGTCTCGATTTGTTTTTTGTACTAAGTCGCTTCAAGTGACGAAAAAGATGCTGACGCTCGCGACGCAGCTTCACCATAAATACCCCTTATGCCTGGCCGAATTGATTTTGGCCAACTTATATGAGTCCATCAGTAATGGTGTGACTCAACTTAAGGTTATAGGGGACAGGGGGAGCCTTCTGCTAGCTGGTCCCTTTTGGCTTCTCCAGTTGTGGCTCAATGCCACCTTCGAATCTTTCCTTCCTCAGAAGAACAAGATCAACGAAGAGGCTCTTGAAATTCTGAACAGGAGAGTCGAGGGCACCAGGCTTGCATTACTAACTCCCACTGATGAAGGCAAACCGTTTCAGAAGGCTTTCACAAGCTTTGTAATGATGTTTGCGGAGCGAAAGCGCTTTGTTTCGACTATGGCTCCCTTTGCCAATCGAAAAGTTGGTCCAGAATGGTTCACCAGACCATATCCCTCGAATGAGGAGGATGACGTGACTGATGAGTTCGTGAGCATGTGGGAATCGTTTCTCCGCCCCAGGATCATGCCTTTGAGATTTAAGAGCTCAAAAATCAATTGAGATTAATTGCTTATCAACCAAATCTTGTCTCTCTACAATTTGGTATTGCTCAATCATTTCCTTCACCTATTTACCCTCGAGAGAAGCTGCTACTTTTTTACAATGCAGACTACTCAGAAGATGCCACTACCAAGCATATTGGTAGGTACTCTGGTCGGACTATACTGACCCTATTCGACTTCAACCTCAATTTTCTGAGTTTCGTTCCCTTTGAGGAGTGGTGGAAACAATATTATCAAGAAGAGTTCTTCGATGAGAAGGACTTCGCCCACCACCTATGTGAGGCGTTCAAGCTTGTTCTCGACAGGGTTAAGAAAGGTACTACTCTTTTCCATCTCTTCGCCTCAGATTTGTCTTCCGACACTCAATTAACTATAGTTGTTTTATCTTTTGTTTAGCTGTCAAGAGAGCCGCCTCAAAGAAAACTGCTAAGAGTTCAAAAGGGGGAAACTCCGCCATCAACCCTTCTCCCAAGGTATTTACTTTTCCTTCATACCCTTATTTTTTATCTAACATAGGTATTGATCCCCTCGACTTGATTTCCTGGGTATTCAGAAACCTACCCCCAAAAAACAGAAGGTTCAAGAAATCCAAATCTCTAGCGATGAAGAAGAGGAGTCCCCTCTTGTTCCTTTGCAGAGACGAAGATTGAAAAAACCAACTCCTGCCGTTGAACCCCGTCCAAAAATCAGGATTAAAACTACAGTTGGGAGGCCACCTTCTGTAGTCATCAATGAACCTACTGAACAGGAGGTAATCGCTAGGTTAAACAATCCTAGCGAAAGTGACAACTCTAGTCCTGGTGCTGAAATCCCAGTCCAGGTATTTACTTCGACTGCTTATTATTTATTTCTTCCACTCTCTTTTGCTTTGTGAGGATTCTAAAAAGAAACAAATTATTTCTGTTTTCCAGGACACTGCTGGCACTTCCACACGAATTCCCACTCATGTCGAGGACTCGGTCACTCTCTTGAATAGTGAAGGGGATCCTACTTACAGGCCCTCTTCAGCGAAAGGCTCTTTTATGAGTTCGGCTGACGAAGTAAATCAGACTTCTGAACCTCAGCACGAAACCATAGAAGAAGTTGTTGAAGAAGAAGTTGCAGGAAACCAAGAGGAGAGTAGGGTTCCGCTGGTTGAGTGCGAGGAAGGTATCCCTGGCATTGAAACTGAAATAGAAAGGGAGAATGTAGAGATCCCAAAGACTGATGGTGAAGAAGTTTTTGCTAAAGGAAACCAAAATCCTCCAGGCACTGAAACAATTCCAAGTCAAGTGGCCAACGTGGTTGTTGCAGCCAACAAAAGTATCCCTTCGATGGGATCCAGAACCAAGGAGGATTTGGCCTTATTGAAACAACAGAATCCGTTAGGTTATCTGACTGCCATTCTAGAGGGTCGAGAGAGTTCCTCTGATCGCAGCGCCTCGATTGCATCTAGAAGATCAACTTCGACTTCCCCTCTCGACGAGGCTCTTCAGAAAGTTAAAGCACAAATCTTTAAAAGAGATTTGATGTTAACTTTAGAGAGGGAACCAACAGCTCCTTCCTTTCTGAAGACTATCTTGAAAGTTGTCGATCTTCTCGTTGCTCCTCTAGATGTGGCCAGTGTAATCTTGGATTTACTCTCTATTGTTGACCAGGTATCAGCAGATTACAACCGTCAGAGAATTCTCAATCGTGAGATAGAAGAAGCCAATGGTCAAGTGGCTGTTGCTTGGCATGCTGCTACTGAATCCGCTTCTAGAGTAAAGGATTTGTCGAAGGCCCAGGAGGCTAGACAAAAAGCAGTCCAGGAGATAGATCGAGATAATGCGCAGCTGAGGGTGCAGATTGCAGAGTTGGAAGCTAAAATTGCTGCCAACGACAAAAAGAAAGAGGAGCTTCTTGCTGTGAACAATGAGTCAAAAAGCCAAGACGAATTGGCTGAAGGGTTAAGACATGTCGATCGAGCTCAATCTCTGGATGCTAAGCTCGAAACCCTTCACCAATCGAAAGCTCTATGTGATCGACGGCTAGAGTTGCAAAGAATCAAGTATCTCCAAATTAAAGCCAATCTTCCCTTTTGAATCTTTTTTCCCTCAATTATGTAATCACTTTCTGTAACGATTTCAGAGCCATTTTGGAACTTTTAATGAAATTTTTAAGTTTCCATTTTAGCATTCTCTATTAACAATGATTATATATTATTTATTTTTACCTCTTGAAGCATAGGTCTATACGTTTTCAGGTATTTACCATTTACCTTCAAGAGTCTTTGATCTTCGCTTAATTCTTCGATCTCATAGGCTCTGCCCGAGAATGCTTGCACAATCCTAAAAGGTCCTTCCCACTTAGGGGACCATTTTCCCAAGTTTCTGTCTCTTTGATCCATTGGGAGTATTACCTTCCAAACTAGATCTTCAGGCTGAAATGTCTTGGACTTCACCTTGCGATTGTAGGATTTCTCAACTCGCTTCTTCTGCAGTCTCAAAAGATCCAGAGCTTTCAACCTTTCTTCGTCTAAGTCCACTAACTCATCCAACATCATACTCCAATAGACTTCAGAAGGGATTTCATGATGTATCTGAATTCGTGTCTCCTGCAAGTGGATTTCCACTGGTAATACTGCATCATGACCATAGGTTAGGCGAAATGGTGTTGTTCCCGTGGCTTTTTTAGGACAAGTTCGACATGCCCACAGGACTTGATCTAGTGTCTTGTGCCAGTTTCTGGGTTTCTTTCCCACATGTTTCTTTATTAAACTGATCACTACTTTATTTGCTGCTTCGACCTGGCCATTAGCCTGCGCATAATAAGGCGTAGTCTTGCATCTTTCGACCAGTGAAAACTGATCCTTGGTCTGTAGTTATTAATTCAGGGATTCCAAATTTGTATATGATGTGCCTTTGAATGAATTCAATGACATTCTTCTGGTCCATATTGACTAAAGGGATCGCTTCAATCCATTTAGTAAAATAATCAATGCCCACCAGTATGTACTTTTGACCTTTAGAAGATGCTGGTCGAATTTCTCCAATGAGATCCAGGGCCCATCCTTTAAAAGGCCAAGGTTTCACAATCGAGTGAAGTTCATTTGCTGGCACATGTTGAATGCCTGTATGTCGAAACAACAACCATTTCATCTTTTGGCCTACTTGGTGTGCTCCACATGCCCCAGCGTGTATGGTGGAAAGAGATATATATGCTTCTGTTTCACTTAAGCATTTCAAAAGCACACCTTCTGGTGTTTTCTTAAATAGTTCATTTTCCATCAACACATAACTCAACGCTCTGTACTTTATCTTTCGTTCTGTCGACGCTGCTGGATTTTGTAAATAGTCCACTACAGGCTTTCTCCAATCTTGCTCTGTTAGATTGTCTATGAACGAAATTTCAAAATTTTCATGATCAGTGTATCCTAACGTTGTGGTCCTTAAATATGATGGAGATAACTTAGTAGCAGTTATTCTCCCTCTAACTTCGATTGCTTGTTGCAGCCTATCTTTCGAAACTTTATACCCAGAAGCAATTTGTGCCAAGTCGTTGGCTGCTTGATTTTCCAATCTGGGTATGTGTCGAATGCAAACTTCCTCGAAGTTCTTCAACAATCGTCTGGCTATTACGAAATACATGATAAGGTTTTATTTTATGCACTTGTATTCTTTCGTAATTTGTTTTAGGACTAACTTTGAGTCTCCCATTATTTCGACTTGAGTTGCCCCCAATTCCAACAGGATTTCAAGGCCTGCGATTAACGCTTCGTATTCAGCCTCATTATTGGGGTAATCCCCGTCTATTTTGTACTTAAATGTTGTTGGAATTTTATTTGGAGAAATAATAAGGACTCTGACTCCAACTCCATCTTTATAACTAGAACCATCAAAGTAAAGTTTCTACGGTTCGATCTCCAAATAATTTAGTGATTTTTCTTGTATAGAGTGGTCAACTATAAAGTCTGCGACCACTTGGCCTTTTATAGCCTTGAGAGGCATAAAAGTTAATGAGTACTCAGTTAATGCAAGTTCCCATTTGCCAATTCTACTATGCAAAATGGGTTTCGACAACATATATTTGAAAACGTCAAAATGAGACGAAACATAAACATTAACTGGCTTTATATATTGCTTAAGTTTTATACATGAAAAATATAGGCATAAACAAAGTTTTTCAACTTCGTTATATCTAGTTTCTGCATCATTTAAGACTCTACTGAGGTAGTATATGGGCCTTTCGACACCATTTTCATCCTCTTGAGCCAGCATGCTCCCTAGAGTCTTATCAGACGCAACTATGTACAGTCTCATACTCCTACTTCGACAAAGAGGCACCAAAATAGGTGGTTTAGCGAGGTAATCTTTGATTTTGTCGAAGGCTTCTTGATGCTCCTCCTTCCATTCAAATCCTCCCTTGTTGAGTCGAAGTAATGGCGAAAAGGCTTGCGTTTTCCCACTAAGGTTGGATATAAATCTCCTTAGGAAATTTATCTTCCCAAGTAAGGATTGCAATTCCTTTTTGTTAGCTGGTGCTTTGGCTTACAAGATAGCCTTGGTCTTGTTCTGTTTTATCTCAATGCCCTTTTTGTGGACCACAAAACCTAAGAATTCTCCTGCTTTTACACCAAAAGCACACTTCAGAGGATTCATCTTCAGGCCGTAGTGTCTCATCCTCTCAAAGGATTGTCGAAGATGATCCATGTGGGCCTTCCCTAAAACAGATTTGACAACAATATCATCAATATAAATTTGCATGAAAGTGTCAATAAAGTCATGGAAAATCTAATCCATGGCTCTTTGATATGTTGCCCCTACATTCTTTAGGCCAAAAGGCATTACTACCTATTCATAGGTGCCTAAAGCCCCAGGGCAACAAAATTCCGTTTTCGACACATCTTCTTCGGCAATGAAGATTTGATTGTATCCAGAGTAGCCATCCAGCATACTCATGTACTCGAAGCCAGCGGCAAAATCTACAAGCATTTCCGCCACTGGCATTGGATATTCATATTTGGGTGTTGCAGCATTCAGATCCCTGAAATCGATGCACACCCTCAAGGTACCATTTTTCTTTATAACAGGTACAATATTTGCAATCCATTCGACGTACCTGGTCGTTCTTATGAACTTGCATCTCAGCAGCCTTTCGACCTCCGTTTTGATTTTTGATAAAATCTATGGTGCAAACCGTCTTGGATTCTGCTTAACGGGTTTCTTCCCAGACTTTATTGGTAATTGTAGTTCTACCAATCTTCTGTCGAGACCAGGCATCTCGTCATAGTTCCATGCAAAACAATCCTTGAACTCTTTTAGTAATTTGATCATTTCGACCCTGAGTCCTGGATCCATTTTTGTGCTTATGTATGTGGGTTTGTTCACAGGACCTTCGCCTAGATTTACCTCTTCTAGAGGATCTTGTGCCAACATTCTGACATTGTTCGCCAGTGGGTCCTTTTTGAAACCTAGAGGTTCATCGTCATAGATGACGTCTAACCTCTGGTCTAGAAAGTCTTTCGTTCCCAAGTCGGGAGGCTCTGGGTCAAAATCTTTCCCAGGCCCTGTCTTCGAAAGGACTTGTTCATTGGCTTTGGAATCCACATATTTAACTTCAACCTCTAAGGCCGCTATCATTCGGTTTTCGGCCATATATGCCGAAATCTTTTGGAGAGTTGATGACTCAGTCATCATCATCAAACTCGCTTCCCCAGCCTGTTGGCCGCATATCACTAACTCCTCCAAAGTCGATGTTGGATAAGTCTTCTCTATTCCACTGAAATCCGTGATCGGAGTGTAGGTATAGGGAGCAGAACGCATTAGGAGTTGGAGTTAAATCAAACTCTGGTGGGTTACATGGCCCTATGTGAGCCAAATTTCTATCGAAATCGTTCTTTCTGACACTATTTATTTCGCCCCAGTAATAACTCTGTTCTGCTTCGATGTTCTCCACAATGCCGTCGCCACATTGTGACCCTTTGGTGCATCGAAGATGGCACTGCTCCAATGCCATGTATCCACTCCCGACCAAGGAGTAGATTGTAGTTGGGTTTTGCTGAAATAACCATGAACATGGCGGGTCGAAGGATTGAGCCCACTTTGAGGTCTAGTTGAATGACACCTATTGTGGTGCCAATTCCCCCTTCATAGTTGGATAAGACCATGTTATGTGGCTTTATGTCAGCATCTCCTTTGCCTAACTTTTCCAGGATGAATTGTGGTATGATATTGATGGTTGCTCCACAATCAACTCGAATTTTGTTTATGGTTACCTCTCCAACATTTGCTCTAATGAACAGTGGTTTCATATGGCTCTTCATTTCCTCCGTTGGTGGTTAAAAGAATGCGTTTTGCTCTTCCACGCATCCATTGTTCATTATATAGTAACATACTGGCTTTTGTCTAGCCAGTTCTTGTTCAACCATTAGGTCAGTTTCTTCGACTTCGACCTCACGGTTGTATTCTTTGGGCAACACAGATATGACATTTACCATGATGTCTAAACTATCACTAGAGTCGGAGTCATCTTCATCATTCAACCCACACTCTTCCGCCCAGGGCTTAGGATTTCTCTCTAGAGGCTTCCTTTGTTTTTTCTGCACATTAGTGCTAACTTCTGGATGAGGTCCAACTGCCTCTTTCTCAGCCTTTTGCCGTCTTTGGAACCTTCTCCACTGTGAACGAGACATAGGATTATTTCCTTTGTAATTGCTTGACACATGGGTCATCTTGTTCGACGCAGAAGCATGGTACTCCTTTATGTAATCTAGAGAAGAACCTCTTGGTACGTCGAATGCCTGCCATCTTTCTTCATTTGGCCGCTTCCTTCCCATGGTATTGAGCCAAGTATCTGTAGGCACATTAGTTGGAGGCCTAAAAGTTGGTGGCCTCCTTTCTTGATTCACAGGTCTTTGTTGATGCCCCCTTCTAGGGTCAAAACGAATTTCTGTACCCATTCTTTGTTGGGCATTGGTGCCCTGTTTTGCCTTTACAGCCCGTATAACTTGTATGTGTTCAGCGACTTTCTTATCGAAAATAGAACTACATCTAGGGCATAACATTACTTCCGATTTCTTATTTTGGCACCTATGCAAAAAATCTTCCAAATCTTCATCCTCCTTTGGGAAGGCAGTTTTGTTTACTTCTTCTTGTCGAATGGCTTCCTCTGAAGCTTTGGCTCCAGAGACTTCAACCACGTTAACTTGCATGTTGCTTTTGGCACCCAGGTTCATCTTCTGCACTTTGGCTTCCAAGTCCTCTGTCGAACCCTTTACAGCAGCCAAATAAGAACCTGTGGTGGTTCTTTTGCTGGAGCTCTCAGCAACTCCTTTGATTTTGTCTGGGTTTTCAGTAACCCGTTTGATCAGTTTCAGGCTACCGGCAGCCTTCTTGTTCGACCCTTGGCCAACTTCTGTTTTTAAATCCAAGCCTTCGGTGGCCTTTCTCACCCCTTCAATAGTTTTTCTGGAGATGTTCCCAGTGAAACTTCCAAAGATGGGTTTGGTGATGAAATCTTCAGACACTTCCACCATATGAATGCCCACTGGTTCGGCATAATGAGCTTCTGTCTGCAGTGGGTTTGTGTCGATTTTCATTGCTGGTTTATCAGCAAATTTCAGCCTTCCTTCCTTCAGCACTTGTTGAATGAGATCCCTGAAAAGGAAACATTGTGAGGTTTTATGTCCCAAAAAATTATGGTATTTACAAAAACCTCTTTTCTTTCTTTGTTCTAAAGGAGGCAATTTAGCCCCTGGGGGCACAATCATTTGTCCATCTTTAACTAATAGATCGAATATTTAGTCACACTTAGATATGTCAAAGCTATAAGTTTTCTTAGGAAATTTATCACTGTTTTTCTCAAGTTCTACAGGATTTTTTCCATTTGATGGCACTAGAAATTTACAAGAATATGGTGGTCCTTGTTTTAATTCAGCTAAATCAATTTCGCCTTCTTCGACATCTATAGGATCGTTGTATGTCTTCGGATCGTCATCATCCATTTCGATATAAGCTACCCTTTCTCTTCTATGAGTTTTGGCAGTTTTAGCCTTTTCAGCTTTAAGGCGTTCTACTTGTCAAACTCTATCAGCAAGTTGGGCCATATCTCTTAGAAATTGTGTATCTAACTTTTTCCTAATCGAATAATCCAGGCCCCCCACTACTATTTCAACTAATTCATGCTCAGGCACTTGGGTAAAGAATCTGGCTTTGAGTAATCGAAATCTATTTAAATATTCATCAATTGGCTCTGTAAATCTCCTCTTCACACTAGCCAATTCTTTTAGACTTATCTTGGTTTGACCCATGTAAAATTGTTCATGGAACAATCTTTCCAATTGGTTCCAGTTGTGGATCGAATTGGCTGGGAGGGTGGTGAACCAAGTGAAAGCATTTTTTGTCAGAGAACTTGGGAAATATTTGATTCTAAGGTTTTCATTGTTTGTTATTTCTCTGGCCTCTATCAAATATCTAGCCACATGTTCGACAGTCGACTCTGTCGTATCCCCTGAAAATTTAGTGAATTTTGGGACTTTTCCTCTAGGTGGTAAGTCTGTTTGCAGAATAAATTCTGACAATGGGGATGTGAAGTTTGGTCTGTGAAAACCAACATTCATCCCATTTTGAAGCATGATCCTCTCGATCACGGCGGTTAAATTATTGTCCGTCCCATAGTTCTGGTGTCGAACTTGCTGTATTAATTCGTCAGCGTTTTGGTTTCTATTAACCATAATAACGCCTTGATCGATTTCTCGAGGGTTTCGAGGTATCTCTATTCTTGGTTATTCTATTTCTACCCTAGGAATCTGGGGGTTTGGATTAACGGTCAAATCCTCTTCCATAATTATCCCTTGATTCACTCTTATTGGTATCCTCTAGGGTTGTCGAACAACTTGGGGTACCCCAAAGAATTCAGCCATGCGCGTCATTTATGTTGTCATCTGTTGATTCGACTGTGTAGCAGTCTGAATGAGGGGATTTAGTACTGTACTTAGAGTTTGTGCTAACATCTGTACCATTTCATGATTACTTTCGTCCATTTGTTGCCTCAAAATTGATACTGAAGCATTTGTGAGGCTTGGTATCATGTGAGATGGCCCTCCCAAAAATTGGTTTCTACTGGCTCCAGACCCTTGTAATAGCGATGTTGCATTCACCAAAGGCTCTGAAAAGGTGGACGCAACATTCATAAGGCTAGCCATTTCAGTAGTTGGCATGCCGTATGGCTGTTCTCGACCTATCCAGGTTGTCGAAAAGCCTGGGGGTACAGTTGATCGAGATCCTAGATTTATCCTTGGTGGAGGCGTTCCCAAAGGACCTCTTGGACCCACATACGAAAGTAAGGGTCCTGTTTGATTCGTGGTTAACGCTGGCATTGATCCAACAGAAGTTGGGATATTCCCTTCGACAGTAGTAGTAACCGCTGTTCCTGTGATTGGTGGAGGTATTTCTCCATGGTTTGGCTCGTTAGCCATACTACTATTTTCCTTCCTAACAGTAAATTTTTTGGTTACTCTACCACTTCTTAATAACATGCAATGTTATAACTGTACAGGAAAAACACAGTAACATATAAAATTAGCAACGTCCCACCAGGTGTGCCAATTTGTTTACCGTTGTTTTTGGTAAACAACCGCTGATCTCCAAAAAAGGTAAGTTCTTTGGTTTACTTACAGGATCGATCAAACTAATCCCATGACATATGCTAATTTTTTTATGTAAAATGGATAAGAAGGAAGAACGCACGTTCGACCCAGAGAAAGGAAGTTTGATTGTTGAAAAGTAAGCAAAAGTATAAAAATGCAAGTAAAAGAAGTAAAAAAAAGATAACTTTGCAGGATAATGGTAAAGTAATGTAAAAAGACTTTCATTAAGGAAAAAAGGTGTTTCCAACGTACATTGCTCAGCTTTATCCTTTCTCACGCAGTAGTTACTTGGATAATATTTGAGTGATTTAGTACAATAGGTTGAACACACTTGAAAATTACACAAGCTTATTAATTTATACTAAAAATAGGTAACCGTCGAGGGGACATTCTGCGCTAGGATGAAGACAAGTGTCTTATGCATGTCTCTCGACCCATAGCTTTTGGCCACGTTGCCTCTTCTCAGGCGCTGATGAAAACTGCCTTTCCCTCCAACAATTCAAAATTCAAATAGTCCTCGTTCCATGTGCCAAATCGTGAACACTTTCTCTCAGTCGAGCAACATAAGTCTTTTTCAGTCGAATGAGCCCTTGGTCTAAGATTCCAATATAACTTAGATTTTCCCTTTTAAGTTATATCTTGTGTGAATCATACTTCCTAGCTTGGTTCATTCCAGTTATTTGGCCAAAAAAGACCAAACATAGTAAGTGTCAAATTTGGGAGCCAACACTAACCCGTAATTCTAAACCCTAGTATCCTTGTGAATAAGGTAGATGAAGGGTGTCTAACACATTTCTTTAGTCTAAGAACAAGCCTAACAACCTAGAATATCTAACTTATTTAGGGTTATCCTTTATAATCCCTTATGTAGGATAAAAATTAAGGGTGACGACTCTCAATTTAAAACCGGTTACAACAACTAGCGACTCTGTTGGGGACTCAACCCTAGGGTTTAGAAGCCTTTTCTTTTGGTTTTAGGGTTTTTAGAGTTTTTCTTATTTTTTGGGTTTTCATCTTTGTTTATTTAATTATTTTATTTATTTTTGCTTATTATATCATTTGTTACATTTATTCATTTGCTGTGGGATTTTATTATTGCAATTTTTTTCTTCCAAAAACCCTTAAAAAGAAGGTTTGTCTATTAGCCAAGGGGATACATCAGCCCTATAAGTTTATGTGACGACTTCACCTAGAGTCGGTGGAATTCCGCAAAAGAAATATGTCTCAAGAGATATCCTCTTGGGAATTAGGACTTTGGAATGAAACCTATGACTCTTTGTACAACCCTTAAACCAAAATCTCATGACGAGATCTTTCATGACCTAGAGACGAAAGTTTTGGTCTGTAAAGAAGCTCCACTTATGGGAGCCCCTTGTGCCTTTCCCTCTAGTGTTATCCATGATACCCTTAAAGAAACCACCTTATGGGGAGGATAGAATATTCGTAGGCCAATACTAGGAACCTACCAACTAAGGATACCTTTAAAAAATCTCACTACAATCCCTAAACCCACAAGGGTTGTCTTTTCTTCCACTAATATCTTTAGCCCGTAGGGCTTTCGCCTTTTTAATGATATAACCCCTAGCTAGTAGGGATTTTATTTTGAAAGTCTTAATCCCTAGATGGTAACGATTCCTTTTCGTTCGACATTATCCATATAGCTCTTATAGGATCTTGTTCATTTTCCCACGAAGGACGTCCTCGCTAATGCACTCCATGTGGCCTATATCAGGCCAAGGGATCTGATGACTGTTGACTGGTCACAAATGTGATCTCTTCCATGCTATTCCCTCATGCCAGCCTTCATCTCAATTGTTTGTTGGTCTATCAGAATTCTTAGCCTGTAGGAATTCTCTCCCCACTATTATAATCCCTAGCATGTATGGATTCTTCTTCGTCTTTGTTTATCCTTAAGGAGTCCATGTCTGTCTAAATCTCTGAGTCAGTATAGGGTATCCTCATTTCCATGTCTATCGTTATCTTCGTCCTTAAGGAGTTCTTGCCTGTCTCGATCTCTGAGTCAGTGTAAGACATCATCATTTTCATATTGTTGTACCCAAAAATTTTCTCTCTCATTTTACTCAACACATGCCCATTGAGGTCCTTAAGTTGCTCAAGGGTGCCCAAGGGTTGACCAGACAAACTCTCTTCTAAGGCAGTGTACCCCAAATTAGGGTTTCCATTTTCATCAGGGCGTGGGAGCTCCAAAGGTCCCAAATTATTTACATGGTCATAATGTGTTCTCAAGATCATCCATGTCAAGTTTCATGCCTTACACAAGAAGTTTGCTCAGTCAACTGCTCAGATGCCTGGAAATCTACTATACTAAGTCAAAAGTCAACTGTGGCCCACATACAGTCAAACTTCAAGATTTTTGGTCAACATTAACATCTTGAAGTTATATTCATCATTTGATTAAGGGTTGATCATGATTACCCAAGGAATGCCCCAAATTCATCAAAACCCAAAAGTTGCTAAATTAGGGTTTCTTAGGAAAAGTCAACCAAACTTTGACCAATCATAACTTCTTCATACTTTATCAGAAATTTTCCATCCAAATCTCATTTTAAATAGGATGAAATTCCCTACAACCCATATTTAGACCTCAAGTTCAAAATATGCACTCATCAAAAGATAGGAATTTCTACATTATAGGTCCTTTTGAAAAGTCAACAAAAACACCTTTTAGGTCAAAGCTTCTTACATGAACATGGAAGACCCATTTGAGATGAGACCAAAAGGGTTGTTTAGAGGACATCCTAATCTTTCTAAAAAGTCTAAGAACACCTCTCCAGGTTTAAACTTGGAGGAGATATGCCTTGGCAAATTTGTCCATTTTTGCAAAATTGCCAAAAGTCAAATGTGCTCAAAAATACATTTTTTGTCAAATGGACCTAGTTTTTCATGATCGAATCTTGCTTATGACATGGTCCACGATCCAAATCAGAACCCACACATATTTTTATTTTTTTATTTTTTTATTTTATTTTTATTTTTATCATTTAAAAGTCAAATTAAATCAAATAAATAGCAAAAAATATCAAAGATTTGTTTTGTGATCATATTTTGGGTGGAATCAAATCCAATTAGGCTGACAAATCATATCCAAAATGTGCAAAACAAATTGAACCAAAATTGGCATGATTTGGCTTGATATAGAAAGATATCATACAAGGATAAAGACCAAATCAAATCTTCATAATGGACCAAGACTTAGCTCGTTTTTGTTGACCTAATGTATTCCATTACATATCTAGAACATATCTAATGCACAAGAAGGAGGATTGGAGGTCGTAAAAGCTGCAAGCAAGAATTAAAAATTGTCAAGAAAAGTAGTAGACTGATTTCTAATTTAGAGGCCGATTTAAAGACTTTCCAAGCCACCAATCGATTCCTAGGCATCTCCAGAACGCGTCTGAATCATTTGTCGGTCCTCCCAAGCCCAGAAACAGGACATACGATCATCATAATTTGCATTCTTTTTCAGATTTCATTGCTATGATTCTTGCATCGTGAACATGTTTCAATGGTATATTTGTGTTTGTTGTCATGTTTGCAACATGTCTGGACCATTTGATTAAAGTTTTAACGCCCGTATGAATATTTTCCATTGTTAGGGTTTAGCTTGCCGTTTTAGGGTTTTTTGACACAGGGAAAATTAGGGCAAAAGAAGCATACCTTGATGCTCATGGTGTCAAGACGTTTTGATTTATATACTAGGAATTTATTTATCTCGCTTGAACATGATTTTTGAAAGCCACATGGTTATAGCCATGGAATCTTGTCCGTAGGTAAAGGTTTTACACCTAATACGACGGACAAGGAAGAAGAAGCTAACATGTTCAACAACCATTGGACCATTTGAATCTGGCGCGCATTTTGTTCTTTTGTTCATATCAGCCATTTTGTTTTATGTATTATTATTTGCTTTCATTATACTAACAAAGAAAACATGCAGCGCAACTGGTAATGAGGTATGTGTGTAAGTGGGAGGACCTGGGTTCGATCCCAAGTCCCAGCATTTTGGTGTTTTCACAATATTTGATTGCAGATCACGTACACCATGCGTCCTAGAGCCTACCATGCACTTCCACCATCCAGCCACAAGATTCACCTTTATTCAGATCTAGCATTCCATCAAAGAAGGACCATGGTGCACCATCAGAAAAAGGATGCATTGAATCACGCTCAAGGATTGGGCTGATCAGCATATTGGGCCTAAGAAATTCAATAACACACCCCCTCATTCAGCAAATACAGGCCCACCTCTAATCTTTTTATTTTATTTCTTATCATTTTTTATTATTTACTTAATTATTTTTTCTTTACAAAATAACAAAAATCATTTTTATTAAATAAAAAAAATCACAAAAAACATAAAAATCTTTTTTTCATAAAATATTTTATTTTCTTTAATTAATTAGTTTAATTATTTAGGACAATTTAATTGTTTTTTTTATATAATTTAAATTAATAATAAATTAGGGTTTTAATTTGTACATAATTCGATCTTTTCTCAAAAATAACTAAAATACCTTTTCAATTGGATTTTTAGGTCTCTTAATTAATTCTCGCATTTTAAATCGTCGCGCGCATTTTAATTCTTTTTATTATTATTGTAACTGTTTCAAGGTTGTAATAGTAATTAGGATTTATATTCCGTATTTTTTTTCAGTCCAAGATATTCATGTATCTGTAAAAGCCCTGTAATAGCGTATGACCTTTACCTTCTCGCTTTTATATTCTGCATGCTTGTATATAACCGTTAGCAACTTACGTTTGTATGAATAACAAATCAATTGAATAGATCACTAAATCACAAGATAAATAACTGAAATCGAACACTTTTGCACATTTGCACTCCTAGGGTTTGCCTCACTTTGTTGCCTCGGAAATAATGGTTGTGTCCCTTGAACGTAGGTGTTGTACCCCAAAATTTGCCCTCCCATATTCTTCAAGATTTGACAAGATCAAGTTTCAAAATCCCTCAAGAGTGGCACAGTCCAATGGCCTCCTAACACAATCAAAATTAGGGTTTTGGTTCCTGCAAAGAAATTGAGGTTTTCAAGGGTCCAATCAAGTCCCATATGCCTATATACATTGTCAAGCATCCATATGTCAAGTTTCAAGACTCACAACATCAAGTTGCACAGTCAAAAGCCCTAAAAGCTCCACAGTCAACTGTAGGGGCAAAATGGTCATTTGACAGTCAAAAGTCAAAATTTTTGGTTAACATCTTATTTTTAAGCCACAGTCATCATTTGATCAATTCTTGATCATGATTCCACAAGCATGGCTCAAAAAGTCTCAAGATGCAAAAGTTTCTATTTTTGGACAGCTAAAAAGTCAACTGCAAATTGACCAAAGCATAACTTCTTCATGGTTCATCAGAAGAATCCCATCCAAAGCTCATTTTGAAGGGGATGACATTTCCTACAACTCATCTTCACACTCCAAGTCCAAGAAATGCTCTCACAAAAAGTTATCAATTTCAACATTATAGGTCATTTTCAAAAGTCAACAAAAAGGCACTTTAAGTCAAATACCATAACTTGAGATTGGTTAATCAAAATGACATGGGACCAAAGACATTGGTTAGAGGACTTCAAGACCTTTCCAAAATGTCCAAGAACATGTTCATAGCTTCAAAATTGAGCAAGATATGCATTGGAGAGGTTGGGAAATTTTTGGGAATTTTCAAAAGTCAACTTTGCCTAAAACACTTCAAATTTGCTAATGGGCCTCAAATTCTTCCTTGAATCATTACCCAAAGCCTATGCACGACCCATTGAGCTTAAAAGGATTTATTTTCTTATTTTTAATTAATTAATTGAATTTTTATTCTTATTAATTCATTTAATTAGTTTTAATTGTAGAAAAATATCAAATAATGGTTGTCAAATCTTTTTATGCAGCAATCAACAAGACAAATTATGTAATGCATAGACGAATTCAACCAACTACTCGCGCTCAATTTATGTAATGCATAGGGCTAATCGCTATTTCTAGGACTTTCAGTTTGTGGGGGTTTAAAACCCCCACTACTTGTTTTATATAATTGCAGGAAAACGAAGAAGAAAGCTGAGGTGTCCAAGCGTGGTTGGGTGATTCAAACTGCGCGCGTATTTTTTTGTTTTATATCATTAACATTGTTTTTTTATATAACATTTATTTTCCATTATATGTACAAACGCATTGCCTGGCTCAGTTGGTTGATGAGGTGTATTGCAAGCATTGGGACCTGGGTTCGATTCCCAGGTCCCCCCATATAATTCATAATCTTTTTTCCAACACGTTCCAGTGCATTGCATGTCAAAGATCCATCATGAGCCTTCAATGCTCCATGTGCCAAGTGGCTGGGACTATCAATCCAAAGGCTGCAGGAGGAGGTCTATCATACGCCTGGGTCAACCAACGTGCACATGATTGGGAAAGTCAACCAAGGCCTTGTCTTGATGGGCCAGAATTGCACAATTAACCTCCATATGGGCCTGATACCCCCCTTGGTTTGCATTTATTTTATTTTATTTTATTTTATTTTCTAATTCTTTTCAATTGTTTTTTTAATTATTTTTATTAATTCACCATTAATTATTTTTCATAATAAAAAATCAGAAACCAAAAAAATGTTTTATATTTAATTATTATTAATTCCACCACTAACCTATTTTTTGTAAATAAATTTCAATAACCAACTTAGTTAAATTAGGTTTTAATTTTGACACTTTCCTTAATAAATAAAAAATGCATAGAATTAGGTTTTTGACATTTTATCTTTTTCTTAATTAATTTTTCCTCATTATTTATTATTATTATTAATTATTATTTTTGTAAATAAACATGTAAATTAATTAATTAGCGTAAATTAGGTTAACTTTAATATTTTCTTTAATAACTAAAAATAATCTAGAATTAGGGTTTCCTTGTAAATTCTTTTCTTTATTTCAAAAAAACATAAAAAACACTTTTCTTTAATTAAATAATTAAATAGACTTTAATTTCAAGCAAAGGGTCAAAACCCTCGGACGTTCAATTAATTCTTTTCGCGCATTTATTTTCTTTTAGTGATTATTATGTAACTGCTTTCTGGATGTAATAGTAATTAGGTATTTATTTACTTTCCGCATTTTTATCAAACGGGTCTTTGTATTTTGGCGATGTATAGACCCGCGCCTTGTAATAGCGTAGCTTTTATCTTTCCGTCTTTTAATTTTCCGCACCCTTAAATTTTAACTTTGTATGAAAGAATGTATGCTAATTAAAAACAAGCGTAGCTCACAATGCCATGATCAAAGATAACTGTTAAACTGAAAACAACACACAAATACACACACCACTTCTAGGGTACGCCTCACCTGTTGCCTTCGAAACGTGGTCGTCGAGTATAGGACGTTTTAGCGGTCGCTCTGATGTCTAAGATCCAGTCGCCTCGAAACGGTTGCCTCGGATAAAAGGATCGAGGACATTAGGGTACCTTCTAAGGTGTCCTACTATTGCTCTGGTGACCACACTGTCCCCAAAAACGAATTGACCCGAACACCTCCAACGGTGGTGCTACCTACCTCTCAATGGTGGGATGGCACTACCTTAAGGACTTCTACACAGCTTAATTCCTTAGGGTAGGTGGATGACTCATAGATACTTGCTCTCTTCTAAAAAACAAAACAAAAACCTTTTCACACTGACACTTTCAAAAGACTTTCAAAACAATTTTTCAAACACTCTTGAGGACAGATACAAGAGTTATTCAGAAATCTTTCAATGAAACTTTTGCAAAACCCACTCACATTTTGAAAAGCAAACATTTTGAAAACGTAAGAGAAAGTACCTAAGATCCCGTGGATAACCACAGATAGAAAGGGTGCTAACACCTTCCCTTTCTATAAATCTACCTCCCGAACCGAGAAACTATCTCATAAGGAATTTTGCTGTGCTTTTGTCCTGTCCATGTTGGAGAAAATAAAAGACGGTGGCGACTCTTGCTTCCGCGACATTTCGCGAACCAGCATTAAACAGTCAGTTCTAAATCCACCGATCACATAACTGGCGACTCTGCTGGGGAATTCTTTAAAGTGAGGTGTACCTTAGGACTAAGATCACTTGTGTTTTCAATTGTCTGAATTGTTTGCTTTATTATTGTGGGTACTGTCTTGGGAGTTCTATAGATCCTAACCCGGATCTGGGGGATACCTTCTTAGAAAGTAGCAATAAGGCTGTGAGGGAACTGTGTGGGGTATACCGACACGGTTGAAGCAGTCTGCTACGTTGATGTGGCACTTTGGTGAGTACCGGTAACCCTTGAGTCAAGTCAAGGAGAGTACGGGGCCGTCGCGTGGTGTCGTGAAGCATCAACTGACCTTAGGAACCTTAATTGAACCATCTTGGCCTCTTTAGGGTAGTGAGATAACAAACTTTGGTGCAGTCAGAAGTTGGTTGATACTCGATACTACACTCAGTTGAGGGTTGTTTTCTTGGAATATTTCGGTCGCCAGTTCAGTGGCTAAATCGAAACAATGAACACAGAAAACAATCCAATGATATTGAGATCCTTAGAACCCGGTTACTTCTGATAGGACAGGTTTTGAGCCCACCAACCTCAAGAGGGTAATACCTAGACCCCATGCTGGCCTAAACTCTAAGGGATGTCTCGTGTGACTTGTGTGCCTTACCATGTTTGCTTTTTGTGGATACTTGTGGTGTGTTTTTATCATAGCATCATAACATCATACATCATCACATGCATCCACTAACCATTTCAGGGGTTCGAATCTTCATCTTTGTTCTTGTTTTGTAGGACATGGAAACTATCCGCAGAAAGACAATTCAGATCAGCCTTGTAAGGATCCCTCCTCAGCTTAAGGAACTTACATCCAGGATTCCTGAGAGCTCTTCTTTCAGTGAGAGGCATGGAAGACTCATCAGCTTGGTCAACACCAACATTGAGGAAGATATGATAAATGTCCTCTTCTAGTTCTTTGACCCTCTGCACCACTGCTTTACTTTCCTGGATTATCAACTGGTGCCTACATTGGAAGAGTTCTCCCGGCTTCTGAAGATCCCTATCCTTAGTCAACTACCCTACAACGGTACGGAAAAGGAACCTAAACTTGAAAAGATTGCTAAAGCATTACGCCTACAACCATCTGATATCAAGGGACATTGGGAAGTTAGAAGTGGTATCAAAGGGTTCTTGGCCATGTTTCTATTTGAGAAGGCCCAAGAATGTTGGAATTCCCTTGACCTACAAGCCTTTGAAGAAGTTGTGGCCCTCCTTGTCTATGGATTGGTTTTGTTCCCGAATCCCGATCAGCTTATAGATATCAGTGATGTCAAGATCTTCATGTCCAGGAATCCTATACCTACGTTGCTTGGGGACATCCTTCACTCATGTTACACTCGAACCAGGAGAAAAAGAGGTGTTCTTATGTGCTGCACTCCTCTCCTGGGAAGGTGGTTTATTTCGCACCTTCCACAATCAGTTTTGAAGAATGAGCGGGGTTTGAGATGGTCACAACGATTGATGACTCTTACACATGCTGCTATACATTGGTGTTCTCGGTCCAGAGAAGACGTTACTATCATTGATCATTGCGGGGAGTTTCCTAATGTTCCTTTACTTGGAATCAGAGGAGGTATCACTTACAACCCCTGTCTGGCCTTGAGACATTTTGGATATGCCCGGAGGGATGGCCCTCATGACATGGTAATTCCTGACATAGTTTTTGACTTCGACAACGATGCACAAGGACTTCGCCAGAGATTTATCAGAGCTTAGAGGATGCCCAACAAGGTAGACAGCAAGACGCTGGGGCACAAGAACTCCATCCCGTTGGAACCTTATCTCAAGTGGGTACGAGCCCGCTCCCAGAAGTTAGTGATGCCATATTCTCATGTTCTCCCTGTGATCAAAGAACCAGTTTTGGAAGGAGAGGTGCCCTACACCATTCAACATCCTGACATGCCTACCTCCTGGGAAGAAATGCAGAAGAGCTGGATCCAGCTTAAGGAAGAACGGAATTCTCTTGAGTCCAGTCTACACGCCAGTGAGAAGAAGGTCTTGGAGCTAACCCGCCTACTGCACGAGGAAAAGACTCTCAACACTTACATAACTCCGAAGAGGATGCGCATTGTCTTTTGGGATTGATTTACTTTGTAACGTTTGCCCACGAGGCCTTGATGTACTGAACAATTATTTCTTAATGATAACATGTGTTCCTTATTGTCTGCAACAAATTTGAACTTTCGAACCCTTGAATGCATTGCATAAACAACATATCATGCATCATGTGCATAGCAGGTACTCTCCTTTTTACAGGTGGTTTAATCTTCTTCGCTGTTTATTTCAGCTCGCCATCATGAATCCTGAATCATCTACTGAGCAATCCATCAAGGCCCTCCAGGCTCAGAACGCCCAGTTCCAAGAGCTGATCATGAGTTTGGCCCAAGGTCAGGAGGAATTAAAGGCTCTGCTGGTCAAGAAGAAGAAGAAGAGAACTGTACTATTCAACACTGGCCAAAGGTTTGGTAACACACTGTAGAATGAGGTTGATCAAGCTGGTTTGTATGTGGGAAAAGGCAGTCCCCAAGGGGGAAGGGTTCCTAGTCCGGTGGTCTCTGACAACGAGACTGATTTCAATGAGGAGCAGTATCCTCCAGCTGAAGACAAGTACAAGCAGTTAGAGGATCGCCTGAATGCCATGGAAATTCAACAAGTGCCTGGGTTGTATTTCGGAGACCTGGGTCTATCTTCCGGTGTGATAATCCCACACAAGTTCAAAGCACCATCTTTCGCAAAGTATGACGGGGCATCCTGCCCTAAGCTACATCTCAGATCTTATGTGCGGAAGATTCAGCCGTATACTATGGACAAGAACTTATGGATCCATTTCTTCCAGGAGAGTCTTTCAGGGACTCATCTCAAATGGTTCTATCAGCTGGATGGAACCAAGGTTCGTAACTGGGAGGACTTGGCTACTGCTTTTTACAAGCAGTATCAGTATAATGCCGACCTCGCTCCTACACGTACCTAACTCCAGGGTATGTCGCTAGGATCAGGAGAAGGTTTTAAAGAGTATGCGCAGAAGTGGAGGGACCTGGCTGGCAGGGTGCAACCACCATTAACCGACCGTGAACTAGTGGACATGTTCTTGGGGACCCTATCCGGGCCGTTCTTCAACGATCTCATTGGTAATTCTTCTGCAGGGTTTACAGACCTCATTCTGACTGGGGAAAGGATCGAAGCGGGAATGAAATCAGGGAAGATACAGAAGGGTGCGTCCTTAAGTTCTGAGAAGAAGCCTTTCAAAAAGGAAGCCAGTGCTGTGTATGGGCCTAGAAGGCAAAACAAACCAGAACGCCGCCAAGCTGTCAACGCGGTGGTAATTGCAAAGCCTGTTTCCGCTCCTCGGCAACTTAACCAACCAAGGGGCGAGAGACCCAGAAGAGAATATACTCGGCTTAGTATGACCTTGTCACAGATCTTGCCACAACTGTTATCGACCAACTTGGTAACCGTCAGAGAAGCTCCGAAGATGGTAAACACAACCTCTCCGAAGTACAATCCAAATGCCCGCTGTGCTTATCACTCTGATAGCCCGGGGCATTCTACTGATGATTGCTGGGCCCTGAGAAATAAGGTTCAGGACCTTATCGATGCGAAGGAAATACAGTTTGAGGCGCCAGAAAGGCCCAACGTTGTGACTGCTCCTATGCCCCAGCATGGAGTAAATGCTATTGAGGAAGACCTGTATGCCGTTTTTGTGGATGATGTTGCTACCCCTTTATTGACTGTCAAGAGGAACCTGTTGTTGGCCGGTTTATTTCCGGGTTGTAGCGAGGGTTGCCTTCTATGTACTGTTTTGCCTACTGGTTATCCGTTGCTGAAGTCAGGCGTCCAAAACCTGATGGATAGCAAAGAGATCTTATTCAAGAAGACCGCTGTTCCTAGTATTCCTACTGAAGAAGTATCTGTTGTCACCATCTTCAATAATCCTACCAAGGCTCCCCCGAGGAAGCCAGTCAAAATCATGTCTGTTGCACCTATTATCATTACTGTTCCGGGGCCTCTCCCCTATAAATCTGACAAGGCTGTCCCATGGCACTATGGGGCAGATGTGTATGTACTTGGAGTAAAGCAGGAGTTCAACACCAGTACCAGTATCAGTAACATCATCGGTCCCGCTAAAGTTACTCATAGTGGCAGGGTCTTCTCGCCTGACATTGCGCCACCAGTTATCCGAAGACCTCTTATAATCACGCCTATAAGTGCGCCTGTTTCCCCTACTGATCAAGTTTCTACCCCTGCTGCCGAGTCATCTGACACTCGGGGCAAAGGGATTGCTGATGTGCCTACCCGGATGGAGGCACCGAAGACTGTTAATGTTGAAGCCTCCCAGCAAGAGATGGAGGAAATCCTTAAGATCATTAAGAAGAGCGATTTCAACGTCGTTGAGCAGCTGGGGCATACCCCCTCTAAGATCTCTATGCTATCATTGTTGTTATGCTCAGAGGCCCATGCCAAGGCCTTGATTTCATTTCTGAAGACGGCTCATGTGCCACAAGAGACGTCTGCCGATCAATTCACTGATTGTGTGGCCAACTTGACCGCTGACAATGGGCTGGGTTTCTCTGATGCTGATCTGACCGCTAAGGGGAGAAACCATAATGATGCCCTGCATGTCCCCATTGAATGCAGGGGCACTACTCTTGCACACGTGTTGGTGGACACCGGTTCTTCGCTAAATGTACTGCCCAAAAAGGCCTTAGACAGGTTGGATTGCGAGGGTCTGGAGTTGAAGCCTAGTAACATCATCGTCCGAGCCTTTGACGGGTCGAAGAGGATGGTATATGGTGAAGTGGACATTCCGATCTGGGTTGGTTCCCAAGTCTTTGATTCAACGTTCTATGTGATGGACATTCGTCCATCTTACTCCTGTTTGCTGGGTCGACCTTGGATTCACAAGGCTGGGGCTGTGACCTCCACTCTACACCAGAAGCTCAAATACCCTGTCAGAGGGAAGATTGTTACAGTGCAAGGGGAGGAGGAATACATGGTTAGTCATCTGAACTCGTTCCGGTATATAGAGATGGGCGGGGAGTTTATTGAAACCCCCTTTCAACATTTTGAAGAGGTACCTCCAACATTGGCGTCAGCGGAAACAGTGATTGAAGAAGACTTCCCTTTGAAGATGGCTTCCTTGAAGGACGCCCGGGCCGTAATTGAGAAAGAGGCTCAGAGGGCTGTACGCAAAGCAAGGATCGGAAGACCTCCCGTGTTCATCACCAACCCGGGAGTGAATGCTATTGAAGGCGATGCGGAGGAATCAGAGTTTGATAACTGGATCTACCCGACGACTGACGATGGACTGAACAATTGGACTGCAAAAGACTACATACCTATTACTTTTGTTACGCAGTAATGAATTCCTTTGTTTTATAATTTGTAATGAACAATAAATTGAAACTTTATGGCCCGGTGTCTTACCCGGGGCACCGTTGACTTCATTTGTGAGGGCTTATTACTTGTCATTTCCATATATCATGAATAAAGACATTGGACGTTTTTTGCATTTCAAATCTTGTGCTCCCTTTCTTTCTTTATATATTGCAAAACAGCTATATTTACACACACTCACCCATACAGGTTTTAATCCACTCTGGATCTCACTGGTAATGACTCTGCTACTGCCAGTTATGACTTCGAAAATCCGATCAACTTAGCCGAAGACGAAGGTGAAGATGATTGCGAAGTGCCTGGCGAGCTTGCAAGACTGTTACTCCAGGAGGAGAGGGCCATTCAGCCACATGAAGAGCCAGTGGAAACGGTAAATCTGGGTACTGAGACAGATAGAAAGGAAGTTAAGATTGGTGCCAATCTGGAGCTCAGCGTGAAACAACGGTTGATTCAGATGTTGCATGATTATGTGGAAATCTTCGCCTGGTCTTACGAAGACATGCCTGGGTTGGATACTGACATTGTGGTCCATCACTTGCCTACCAAGGAAGACTGCCCTCCGGTTAAGCAGAAGGTCCGCCGTATGCGTCTAGAGATGTCCGAGAAGATCAAAGCTGAGGTTATGAAGCAATTTGATGCCGGGTTTCTAGCAGTGACTTCTTACCCTCAGTGGGTCGCCAACGTGGTTCCGGTGCCAAAGAAAGATGGTAAGGTCAGAATGTGTGTTGACTACAGGGATTTGAATATGGCCAGCCCCAAGGATGATTTCCCTCTACCTCACATCGACGTTCTGGTCGACAATACTGCTCAGCATAAGGTGTTCTCCTTCATGGACGGCTTTTCAGGTTATAATCAGATCAAGATGGCTCCTGAAGATATGGAAAAGACTACCTTTGTTACTCAGTGGGGCACCTTCTGTTACAAGGTCATGCCATTCGGGTTGAAAAATGCTGGGGCAACCTACCAACGTGCCATGGTTGCTTTATTTCATGACATGATTCATCATGAGATAGAAGTATATGTTGACGATATGATTGCAAGGTCCCAAACTGAGGAGGAACACCTTGACCATCTGCAGAAGCTGTTTGACCGGTTGAAGTTGTACAAGCTGAGGTTGAACCCGAACAAGTGCACCTTCGGGGTAAGATCTGGAAAGTTGCTAGGCTTCGTCGTGAGTGACAAAGGTATTCAAGTGGACCCTGCCAAGGTTAAAGCCATACAAGAGATTCCAGTTCCCAAGACAGAGAAAGAAGTCAGAGGCTTTCTAGGATGTTTGAATTACATTACCTGATTCATCTCGCACCTAACTGCTACTTGTGAACCCATCTTCAAGCTACTGAAGAAAGATCAAGTAGTACGTTGGAACGATGAATGTCAGGCCGCTTTCGACAGAATCAAAGAGTATCTCCAAAAACCACCCATTCTTATGCTGCCGGTTGAAGGGAGACCTCTAATCTTATACTTGACGGTACTTGACAGCTCGATGGGGTGTGTGCTGGGGCAGCATGACGAGTCTGGCCGAAAAGAGCACGCCATTTATTACCTTAGCAAAAAGTTTACCGACTGTGAGACCCGATACTCACTGCTCGAGAAAACTTGCTGCGCTTTGGTATGGTCTGCTCGGCGGCTGAGACAGTATATGCTGACTCACACTACTCTGTTGATTTCAAAAATGGATCCGATCAAGTACATATTCGAAAAGCCTGCTCTGTCTGGAAGAATAGCAAGATGGCAGATGATCTTGACAGAATACGACATCCAGTACACGACTCAGAAGGCAATCAAGGGAAGTGTATTAGCAGACCATTTGGCACACCAGGCAGTGGACGACTACCAGTCAATGAACTTTGAATTTCCTGATGAGAACATCATGATAGTGACTGATTGTGAAGTGCCTGGACCGGATGAAGGACCTGAGGAAGGATCCCGATGGTCTATGCACTTTGACGGAGCCTCCAACGCTTTGGGTAATGGTATCGGCGCCGTGATCATATCCCCTCAAGGCACTCATACTCCACTTACCGCCCGGCTATGTTTCAACTGCACCAACAACATGGCGGAGTATGAGGCATGTATCATGGGTCTTCAAGCTGCGATTGACTTAAGGATCAAGTTTCTGAGTGTCTTCGGAGATTCCTCTCTCGTGGTCAATCAGATCAAAGGCGAGTGGGATACGAAACACCCAAACCTTATTCCTTACAAAGAGTGTGTGTTGACGTTGATCCCCCATTTCACAGAGATAACTTTTGAACACTTCCCAAGAGAGGAGAATCAGTTGGCGGACGCACTGGCTACGATGTCTTCTATGTTCATAGTCAAATGGGACAATGAGGCTCCCAGGATCTTCATCTGGAATATGGATGAACCTGCATATTGTTGTGATCTTGAGGCTGAGGTGGTAACTGAAAAACCCTGGTATCATGAAGTGAAGAGATACTTGGAAGCTCTAGAATACCCCGACGGTGCATCTGTCAATGACAAAAAGTTTCTGAGAAGGTTCGCAGCGAAGTTCTTCCTCAGCGACGGCATTCTGTACAAGAGGAACCATGATTCAACCTTACTGCGTTGTGTGGATAAGACGGAAGCAGAAAAGATCATGGCAGAGCTACATGAAGGTACCTTCGGAACGCATTCCAGTGGACACACTATGGCAAAGAAAATCCTTCGGGCAGGATATTTATGGTCCACAATGGAAGCCGACTGTTACCAACATTCTCGGACATGCCATAAGTGCCAGATATATGCTGATAAGGTGCATGTTCCCCAAGTTCCTCTGAATGTCTTGACAGCACCTTGGCCTTTTGCTATGTGGGGTATTGACATGATCGACGAGATTAAACCTACGACATCCAACGGGCATCGTTTCATCCTGGTGGTGATCGATTACTTTACAAAATGGGTTGAAGCAGCTTCCTATGCCACTGTAACCAAGAACGTCGTGGCACGGTTCATTCGACACAACCTGATCTGTCGATATGGCGTTCCGGAAAGGATCATTACGGACAACGGTACCAATCTCAATAACAAGATGATCACTGAGCTCTGCGAGCAATTCAAGATACAGCACCACAACTCTTCTCCTTACCGGCCGAAGATGAACGGGGCTGTAGAAGCGGAAAATAAGAATATCAAAAAGATTATGCAGAAGATGACGGTGACCTACAAAGATTGGCACGAGATGTTACCGTTTGCTCTTCATGGGTACCATACCTCAGCAAGGACGTCAACCGAGGCAACTCCCTTTTCCTTGGCCTATGGCATGGAGGCAGTCTTGTCGATTGAAGTCCAGATAATTTCGGCAGATGATTTTCCAGAGGACCTCGGCAAAAGGTAGTTCACAATAGAACCTCGACAGTATATTCCCCTGGTTAATCTCGACAGATGATTTTCTAGAAGACCTCGGTAGAAGGTAGTTCTCAATTGAATCTCGATAGTAGATTCTCCTGGTTAATCTAAGCAAATGATTATCCAGAGGACCTCGGCAGAAGGTAGTTCAAAATTGAATCTCGGTAGTAGATTCCCCTGATTAATCTCGGTAGATGATTTTCCAGAGGACCTCGGCAGAAGGTAGTTCACAATCGAATCTAGACAGTAGATTCCCCTGGTTGATCTCAAAAGTGGATTATCCAGAAGACCTCAGCATAAGGTAGTTCACAATCGAATCTCAGCAGTAAATTCCCCTGGTTGATCTCGGCAGTGGATTATCTAGAAGACCTTGGCAGAAGGTAGTTCACAATTTACTGTCGGCAGTAGATTCCCTTGGTTGATCTCGACAGTTGATTATCCAGAAGACCTCGGTAGTAGGTAGTCATAAATTAAATATCGGCAGTAGATTTCCTATTAAAGAGCCTCACATCAATCATGACGTACACATAACCATATCAAAGTCTCAAGGTCATTCATAACATTTGGTGCATCTAACATACGAAAATACCAAAGTGAATTTGATAAAACATCAAAGTTTACTCTGGTTAGAAAAATGACGAAAAGGTCCACGTCTACGTCCATACTTACACCCACGCTTATAGTACAAATATTAAGATCCTACAGACACTCTTCATCTTATTCAAATAAATTCAAAGATACCACAACATACAACGTCAGAGAGGTGGTAACACAAAACCAATGGTTTAAAATGAGAGAATATCAAAAACATTTTTCATAATATTTTGGGGCATATACACATATTTTGTACATATGTAAATATTTGGGGCATACACAAACGCATATACACCCTGGATTTCACATCAATCTAGGACATTGTGCCTATACATCATACATGGCATTTTTCCAAACATACTTTGGGTGAAACTAATATCTTAAGGCCCTTTGTCAATTTAATAAAACAATCATTTACCTTGGTTAAGAACATACACAACCGGTAAAAAAAATCCGATCTCATCTTTGATCTAGTTATCTAAGATTTGATCATCAAAAAACAGTTTTTTTATCTGTGATATAACTCATTGCACCAGTCTCCATGCATCAATGTGTTATCAATCTTTTTCAATCATCTACCCCTAGGTTGTGGTAGGTGTGCGAATTACTGGATTCATATTGTTCATTACCTAGGTTGTAATGAATACACGAATTCATCTTTGTGCCGTTTTCCCCCTAGGTTGTGGTAAACGCACAAGCTTTTTCAATTATCTATCCCCTAGATTGCGATTGATATGAGAATCTTTAGGATTATATTATTCATCCCCTAGATTGTGATGAATAAAGTAAGTCCACTCTTGTTGTCTTTTATCCTTTATGTTGTGATAAATACATAATGTGCTTTTGAACAAATCTCAAAAAATCCTCACCAAAACAATAACAATGGACTTGGGTACCTTTGTATCATGATTCAAAAAATTTATCACAGATTTCTTACAGGTTCATTAGGTTCATTAGGAGAAAGAAGTTTAAAAAAATACATGATTGAATGGTTAACAATCTCATCAATAATCCAAGTATATTTTGTGTTGCCATCTTTTGTTTGTGGTGCATGTATTGATTATCATTGTTCAATCACCGAGTTACTCACTTCACAACGACCTCCCACCTACGGAGCCAACACCGTCCATCCTTCTTCCTCTATGCAACCCCTCAACCACATGACATCCTCCGCCTCAAATCCGCAACCGTATGCTACAGCTACCTTGACGGTAACGTCCTCCCTCCAGCGTACAAAACCCACCGCGAGCACCATCTCCGATCCGAGCTGCCTCAGCCGCAGGGCATCGCCACATCTAGGATCCCTCTGTCGCCGACATGAAGACGATCTTAGTCAGATGTCGTTCCATAACTCCAACCACCAGGCCTCTTCACCTCTCCTCCACGAATCACACATCACCTACTCGCACAATCTTCCACCGTTCTCGACTGAGCGTCACCCTAACTGACAACAACCATACGCCGTCCCAGCCTGAATCGATACCGCCACCGTGCATCCTGCATCTCCGCTAGAGATCTCTTTCTCTGATCAGCCTTGCCATAGCTCATGCAGCCTTAAGAAGAAGATGAAATAGAGAGAAATAGAACGGAGGTGAGAGAGGAGAGAGGGATTTGTTATCTGTTTCTATTCTTTCTCAACTTCTAATATTTTTGTTGTTTACATTTTTTTTATATTTTTGTTTTAGTTAGTTAGCATTAGGACTAAGTAGAATTGGGCCTTAAGCCCTAAACTTTACCCCCTCCATTTTCTAATTTTCACACCTCTTAGGTTTATTCAATTTTAATTAATTATTTTCTTAGATAATAAGTTATATTACTTAGTGTGATCGGTGGAAATAGAACTGACTGTTTTTGGAATGCTGGTTCGCGAAATGTCGCGGTAAGCAAGAGTCGCCACCGTCTTTTATGTTCTCCAACAAGGAAAGGACAAAAGCACAGCAAAATTCCTTTTCGAGATGTTTCTCGGTTTGGGAGGTAGATTTATAGAAAGGGAAGGTGTTAGCACCCTTTCTATCCGTGGTTATCCACGGGCTCTTAGGTACTTGCTCACTATGTTTTAAAAAATTGTTTGCTTTTCTTGTGTTTGTGGGTTTTGAAAAAGTTTAGTTTGAAAACTTCTAAGTAACTCTTGTATCAGTCCTCAAGAGTGTATGAAGTATTGTTTGAAAACTTTTTGAAAGTGTAAGTGCGAAAAGTATTTTTTGTTTTTTTGAAAGAGCAAGTACCCAGGAGAAATCTACCTACTCTAAGGAATTAAGTTGTGTAAGAGTTCTTTAGACAGTACTATCCCACTATTGAGAAGTAGGTAGCACCGTCGTTGGAGTTATTCGGGTCAATTCGATTATAGGGACATGTGTGGTCACCAAAGCAATAGTAGGACGCCTTAGCGGTAACCCTAATGTCCTAGATCCTTTTTATCCGAGGCAACCGTTTCGAGGCAACTTGGATCTTTAGACAGGAGGGCGACCTCTAAAACACCATATACTCAATGACCACGTCGAGGCAACCAAGTGAGGCGTACCTTAAGAGTGGCATGTGCGAGTGTGTCAGGTTTCATGTTAAGTTTATCTTTGCACATGTTATTGGTGAGCTACGAGTTGGTTTTATTTATTCAAGCAAATCTTGTCATGCATAATTAACAGTTAATATTTGTGCGGGAAATAAATTGCGGAAAGTGAATCTACGCTATTACAAGGCGTCAGGTATTTACATCGCCAAAAACATAACCCTTGAAAATAAATGCGAGAAATTAAAGAAAGCGATAAAAGTCCTAATTATCTATTACATTCTCGAAACAGATACAAAAATATAATCCAAAATAAATATGCGCAAAAAGAAATTAAATCGGGGACGTCCTTAGGGTTTTGACCCTTTTTGAGAAAAGAATGGAATTTTGGTCCTTTTTGCAATTAATTAATATTAAACCTAATTTACTAATTAATTAAATAATTACAAGAAAAAGTATTTTTGTGTTTTTTATGTCTTAATGAAAAAAAATAAAATGGATCAAAAGTTGTCAAAAACCTAATTCTACTTTATTTTATTTGTTATAAAAAAAATCAAAGTTAACCTAATTAAAAGAAGACTAAATCAATTAATTTACATTTATTTACAAAAATAATAAACTAAGGCGAAATTAATAAATAATCATAATAAAAATATTAGTTTTCTGAATTTTATTAGGAAAATAATTAATTTGTTAATTATATACTAATAATAATAATAATTAAAGTAGAATAATTAGTGAAAGAAATAAAAAATATAAAGAAAGAAAGAAAAAGAACCCAGGGGGTGTTGGCCCAGTAGGGAGGTTTGTTCTGGAATCTGAAGCCCATTTGTTTCTCAAGCCTGTTTGACTTTCTTGATTGGCTGTACGTTCATTGACTGGGAGCATGGTGTTCTTCATCTCTTGGCCATTGGATCTAGGCTTAAGGACACATGGCGCCTGAGATTTGAAAGTGTATGGTGGAATTCATTTGGGAATCTGCACATAACCATGTTAGGAAAAATATTATAGAGTTTTGGGTGGACCTGGGATTCGAACCCAGGTCCCAATGATATACAGCCAACACACCCACCACCAAGCCATCTGCACGCATTTGTAAATATAATGGACAATGAATATATTATATAAAAACAACAACATATGCTGGAAATAACAAAACGCGCGCTATTTTTTGAATTGGCTAATCATGTGATAACACGTATTCGTCTTCTTCCTTATGCCTGCAAAAAAACAAATTAGATAGCGGGGGTTTTTAACCCCCACAAAACAGGATGACCAATAATAGCGAATAGCCCTACAGGCTATATAAATATGGCGCGATGGTTGGGTTAAATTTGCCTGGTTCTCAGGATTACAACCATAGGTCTTAGAGGTCTCAATTTTGCTGGATCTGGAAAGCCCTAATTCACGAACTCAAGAACCCTAGAATTCTCCAATGGCAACTCACGATTCTGTACACTATAATCCAATTAACCAATACCATTAGCTTTGTATAGGTTCAAGCAATGCAAAACAATGATTAGCACATGTTAATTATGCATAAAATATGAGTTTCGATTCTAAAAACGTTAAGCAAACCGTGGGTATGTGAATGGTGATTTCTTGAGCTTTGGTGTGTGGTTTTGATTGCAAAAGGTCCCTGGGAGTTCCTGCAAGGTATTAGAAACAAGAAAAAGCTTTGAATCACGTTAGAATGTGGAATTCCGTTTTCACTTTTCTTTGATTTTTTTCAATATGCTTATGGCTTTTCTGCAACAATTCTCACGTCCAATGCATTAGGGTTGACTTGTATACTTATAGTAGAATGGAATTAGGTTAAATCTTGGCCAATAAATCCATGGAATTGATGTTTGTATATTTGATTGAAAATCAAATATTTTTCAATCTTTTTGATTGGAAAAACTTTCCAAACTTGGAGATTTTTGTCCCATTGATGTGCACACGAATTTGCCAGCATATATTGAGCTTGTTTGCTTCACAAAAGATTGAAAAAACCATATCTTTGAATTTCATAAGTCATGGACAAAGTTTCAAGAAGGAATTTGAGGCCCATTAGCAAAAACAAAGTGTTTTGGACAAAGTTGACTTTTGCAAATTCATAAAAATTTCCCAACTTCTCCAATGCATATCTTGCTCAATTTTGATCATATGAACATGTTCCTTGACATTTTGGAAAGGTCTTGAAGTCCTATAACCAATGCCTTTGGTCCTATGTCATTTGGATTTATCAATCTCAAGTTATGGTCTTTGACTTAAAGTGCATTTTTGTTGACTTTTGAAATTGACCTATAATGTAGAAATTGATAACTTTTTGTGAGAGCATTTATTGGACTTGTAATATGAATATGGATTGTAGGAAATGTCATCCCCTTCAAAATGAGCATTGGATGGGATTTTTCTGATGAACCATGAAAAAGTTATGCCCTGGTCAAGATACAGTTGACTTTTCTGCTGTCCAAAAATAGTAACTTTTGGCATCTTGATGATTTTTGAGCCATGCTTATGGAATCATGATCAAGACTTGATCAAATGACGATTGTGAGCTCAAAATAAGATGTTGACCAAAAATTCTGACTTTTGATTACAAAATGACCATTTTGCCCCTGCAGTTGACTGTTGAGCAAATAGGGCTTTTGATTGTGGAATTTGACCTTGTGAGTCTTGAGACTTGTCATGTGGATGATTGACAATATATATAGGCCTATGGGACGTGATTGAGCCATTGAAAACCTTAAATTCATTGAAGGAACCAAAACCCTAATTTTGACTGGCTTAGGAGGTGGTTTGGACTGTGCAATCCTTGAGTAGACTTGAGCAATTTGAAGATGACCCTTGACAAATCTTGAAGAATATGGGAGGGAAAATTTTGGGGTACAACAGTTGCCCCTGTTCAATCTTCTTAAACCCGAGGAGGTAGATTGGCTTGCGTGCCTTTCGTGATCCGAAGGTGGAAGATGATTGAACACTAGAGTGCCCAGAAATTTGCACTCGCATGGTGTAGTATCAGCAATGTGATGTCGGGAATGGGCTTACAGATGCCATTTGGAGATATGATGGATAGGAGTGGAGATGGGCTTAAAGATGTCATCCAGGGGTGTCGATCGCGTAAGAGATTCCTTAGCGAGAACTTGCGTACCTGAGAAAGAAAGATAATTTCCTGGCCTGTTACAGGTGTTGATCTTCAATCTCGTCATGCAAATACTTTCCTAGCTAGTTACAGGTATAAACCTACAATCAATCACTCACAGACATGCCCTGGCTAGATACATGTATCGAATCTGGAACTTCCAAAGGTTGGTCGAGATAGCTTTCCTGGCTGAATACAGGTGTAGATCTCTTCATGCAGATGCTTTCCTGGCTAGATACAGGTGTAGATCTCTTCATGCAGATACTTTCCTGGCTGGTTTCAGGTATAGATCTACAATCAATCGCTCACAGATATGCCCTGGCTAGATACAAGTATCGAATATGGAACTTAAGGTTGGACGAGATAACTTTCCTGGCTGGATACAGGTGTAGATCTCTGACCTGAGAATGAAAGATAGTCTTCCTGGCTGGTTTCAGGTATAGATCTACAATTAATCGCTCACAGATATACCCTGGCTAGATACAGGTATCGAATCTGGAATTTTGGGAAAGAAAGATGGCTTCCTGGCTTGCTACAGGTATTAATCTTCAATTTCTTCAACGTAGATAACCTACCTGTCTGGTTTCAGGTATAGATCTACAATTAGTCGCTCACAGATATGCCCTGGCTAGATACATGTATCGAATCTGGAACTTAAGAAGGTTGATGATAATCATCTTTGGATTGATCTTTTCCTGAAAAGGCAAAACATTAGCTGTATGCAATGTCATGATATATGGAATGCATGCTGTCATGATGTTCTCAAAAATAATTGAGATCTTGTCGTATGCACTTTATCATGTATGTAAATAGGAGATATGAAATATGAAATGTTTATGAATGTATTTTCGTCTTGGGAAAATAAATCCTTGACGAATGCCGGGAAGTTAAATCCTGGGTTGATGTTGAAGAGTAGAATTCTTCGTTTCCGTTGGGGATGATGAACGAAGCTGATTGCAAGAATGAACCGGTAGGAGAAGATGACTCCGTTGGGGAATAAACCTGGTGAAGAGATTACTCTGCGGGGGATTACTCTATGGGGAAGAGATGCTTCACTGAGATTTTAATGATAACTCCGCTGGGGATTCCGTTGATATGCTTTGTTGGGGAATTTGATGATAGACTCCGCTGGGGGATAGGAAGAACTTCGCTGAGGACGATCTTACCGTTGTAATTTAGCTGAGGATAACCCAGTTAGACTCTGGTGGGGAATAACTTCTGAATATGGCCGGGGAGACGTATTCGTATTCTGCAGGGGATAAGCTTCCAGAATCTACTGGGGAGATGGTTCAACTCTCCTGGGGAAACTTTTTGGAATGTACTGGGGAAATGGCTCCACTGGGGTGTCTGTACTCCGCCGGGGAACAATCTTATATTTTCGTCGAGGAATATTAAGACTGCCGGGGATGCTTGCTAGGGAATATCTGTATACTCTGCTGGAGAATATTAAGATCTTCTGGGGATGTCCAACTTCCTCAGGACTGGTGGTAGACCAACTCTGCTTGGGGGAGAGTATTGCTGACTTGCTGGAGATATTGTCCCTTTTTAGGGCTGATGATAGACCAACTCTGCTTGGGGAGAGAAGGTATCTTGGTCATGTTTTTCAGCCGAACCTACCTTGGTACCTTGGTAGACAGAGCAACTAGATCGCTTAGACAATTCTTATTGCCCCTATTTCCGATATCACCTGTAATTAGTCCTTTGTTTCGCATGCAAATATTTGTGATTAGAAATTAATGTCAAATGCATATATCAAAAATGAACATTGGACGTTCTTTGCAAAACAAAACAGATAAAGGAAAAACAATTTGCAATTTGTCTGGAAAAGTGGATTTGTATTGATTTTGAAATTTGCCTGTAAATAGGCGTTTTTGTATACAAGAGGCTGACGTCCTAGTAAGAGAACGCCGTCGAACAATAGAGTTTATACAATTTGTGAAAAGAAAACAAAACAGCTTATGTGAAACAATCCCACTAGGTTCCAACTCTGCTATCGCCTTTCTGTCTTCAAGCGTCTCATCACTTTGCTGCTTAGTTGGAGATGAAGCTGATTGATCGGTGTCGTCTGAGCCTGACAATTGATACCAAAGTCTGAATGCAGGGTGATCCAATGAGACATAGTATTACGCTTATCCCTAACTTTTTTCTGGACCACCCTTTCGGATTTTCAGTCCACCGGGATACCCATTTTTACCCAAGCCGCCTTTTCAGGTTTTCGACTTGCCGGGTGTACAGATTTTTTTATTTATTTTCATCCCTTATTTTTTCCCGAACCCTTTTGGTTCGCCGGGAAGCCCTTATTTTTTCCTAGGCCAGTCAACCTAGCGGGTATTTAATCATGCGTAGTATCTTTTTACTATGTCTGTATTGGCGAGGTAAGGAAGGTCGTCACCATCCATGGTGGTTAGAATCATAGCTCCTCCTGAGAAGATATGCTTAACCACAAATGGCCCTTCGTACGTCAGGGTCCATTTGCCCCTGGGATCACCTTGAGGTAGAATGATGCGCTTGATTACCAGGTCTCCGACTTGATATTCTTGTCGTCTGACTTTCTTGTTAAATGCCTTGATCATTCGTTTTTGGTACGTCTGACCATGACAAATAGCAGTAAGTCTCTTTTCATCAATTAGGTTCAGTTGATCAAGCCGAGTCTGGATCCAGTCATCTTCACTCAAACCTGCATCCTTCATTATCCGGAGAGAGGGTATCTGAACTTCAATAGGCAAGACTGCCTCCATGCCGTATACCAAGGAAAAGGGTGTTGCCCCTGTTGACGTCCTTGCTGAGGTACGGTACCCATGAAGGGCAAACGGTAACATCTCATGCCAATCTTTATAAGTCACTGTCATCTTCTGCACGATCTTCTTGATATTCTTATTAACTGCTTCTACAGCCCCATTCATCTCCGGTCGGTAAGGAGAAGAGTTGTGGTGCTGTATCTTGAATTGCTCGCAGAGCTCAGTGATCATCTTGTTGTTAAGATTGGTACCATTGTCCGTAATGATCCTCTCAGGTACACCGTATCGACAGATCAGGTTATGCCGAATGAATCGTGCCACGACGTTCCTGGTTACGGTGGCTAAGGAAGCTGCTTCAACCCACTTCGTAAAGTAATCAATTGCTACCAGGATGAAGCGGTGCCCGTTGGATGTCGTAGGTCTGATCTCGCCGATCATATCAATGCCTCACATTGCAAAAGGCCAAGGTGCTGTCAAGACGTTCAAGGGAACTGGAGGAATGTGCACCTTATCAACATAGATCTGGCATTTGTGACACGTCCGAGAGTGTTGATAACAGTCGACTTCCATTGTGGACCAGTAATATCCTGCCCGAAGGATTTTCTTTGCCATGGTATGTCCACTGGAATGTGTTCCGAAGGTACCTTCATGCAGCTCTGCCATGATTCTTTCTGCTTCAGTCTTATCCACACAACGCAGTAAGGTTGAATCATGGTTTCGTTTATAAAGAATGTCGTTGCTGAGGAAGAACTTTTCCGCGAACCTTCTCAGAAACTTCTTGTCATTAACTGATGAGCCCTCGGGATATTCTTGAGCTTCCAAGTACCTCTTCACTTCATGATACCAAGGCTTTTCTGTTACCTCTTCAGCCTCAAGATTACAATAATGTGCAGGTTCATCCAATTTCCAAATAATGATCCGGGCAGCCTCGTTGTCCCACTTGACTTTGAACATAGAAGACATTGTAGCCAGCGCGTCCGCCAACTGATTTTCTTCTCTTGAGAAATGTTCAAAGGTTATCTCCTCGAAATGGGGAATCAATGTCAATACATACTCCTTGTAAGGAATAAGATTTGGGTGTTTCGTATCCCACTCGCCTTTGATTTGACTGATCACGAGAGCGGAATCTCCGAAGACACTCAGAAACTTGATCCTTATGTCAATTGCAGCTCGAAGACCCATGATGCATGCTTCATACTCCGCCATATTGTTGGTGCAGTTGAAACATAGCCGGGCGGTGAGTGGAGTATGAGAGCCTTTTGGAGATATGATTACAGCGCCAATACCGTTGCCCAAAGCGTTTAAGGCTCCGTCAAAGTGCATAGACCATCGGGATCCTTCTTCAGGTCCTTCATCTGGTCCAGGTACTTCACAATCAGTCACTACCATGATATTCTCGTCTGGAAATTCAAAGTTCATAGATTGGTAATCATCCACTGCCTGATGTGCCAAATGGTCTGCCAATACACTTCCTTTGATTGCTTTTTGAGTCGTGTACTGGATGTGGTATTCAGTCAAGATCATCTGCCATCTTGCTATTCTTCCGGACAGAGCAGGCTTTTCGAATATGTACTTGATGGGATCCATTTTTGAAATCAACAGAGTAGTTTGAGTCAACATATACTGTCTCAGCCGGCGAGCAGCCTATACCAAAGCGCAACAAGTTTTCTCGAGCAGTGAGTATCGGGTCTCACAGTCGGTAAACTTTTTGCTAAGGTAATAAATAGCGTGCTCTTTTCGGCCAGACTCGTCATGCTGCCCCAGCACACACCCCATTGAGTTGTCCAGTACTGTCAAGTATAAGATTAGAGGTCTCCCTTCAACCGGTGGCATAAGAATGGGTGGTTCTTGGAGATACTCTTTGATTCTTTCGAAAGCGGCCTGACATTCCTCGTTCCAACGTACTACTTGATCTTTCTTCAGTAGCTTGAAGATTGGTTCACAGGTAGCAGTTAGATGTGAGATGAATCGGGCAATATAGTTCAGCCGTCCTAGAAAGCCTCTGACTTCCTTCTCTGTCTTGGGAACTGGCATCTCTTGTATGGCTTTTACTTTGGCAGGGTCCACTTGAATACCTTTGTCGCTCACGACGAAACCTAGTAGTTTTTCAGATCTCACCCCGAAGGTGCACTTGTTCGGGTTCAACCTCAGCTTGTACAACTTCAGACGGTCAAACAGCTTCTGCAAATGGTCAAGGTGTTCCTCCTCAGTTTGGGACCTTGCAATCATATCATCGACATATACTTCAATTTCATGATGGATCATGTCATGAAACAAAGCAACCATGGCACATTGGTAGGTTGCCCCAGCATTTTTCAACCCAAACGACATGACCTTGTAGCAAAAGGTGCCCCACTGAGTGACCAAAGTGGTCTTCTCCATATCTTCAGGAGCCATCTTGATTTGATTATAACTAGAGAACCCCTCCATGAATGAGAATACCTTATGCTAAGCAGTGTTATCAACCAGAACGTCGATGTGAGGCAGAGGGAAATCATCCTTAGGGCTCGCCCTGTTCAAATCCCTGTAATTAACACACATTCGGACCTTACCATCTTTCTTCGGTACCGGAACCACATTGGCAACCCAATGAAGGTAAGAAGTTACTGCTAGAAACCAGACATCAAATTGTTTCATAACCTCAGCTTTGATTTTCTCGGACATCTCTGGACGCATACGACAGACCTTCTGCTTTACTGGAGGGCATTCTTCCTTGGTAGGCAAGTGATGAACCACAATGTCAGTATCTAACCCAGGCATATCTTCGTAGGACCAGGCAAAGATTTCCATGTAGTCATGCAGCATCTGAACCAACCGTTGTTTCACACTGAGTTCTAGATTGACACCAATCTTGACTTCCTTTCTTTCTGTCTCAGTACCCAGATTTACTGTTTCCACTAGCTCTTCATGTGGCTGAATGACCCTCTCTTCCTGGAGTAGAAGTCTTGCAAGCTCACCAGGCACTTCGCAATCATCTTCACCTTCGTCTTCGGCTAAGTTGATCGGATTTTCGAAGTCATAACTGGCAGTAGCAGAGTCGTTACCAGTGAGATCCAGAGTGGATTGGGACCTGTATATGTGAGTGTGTGTAAATATAGTTGTTTTGCAATATATAATAATAAAAGACAAGGAGCGCCAAATTTGAAATGCAAAAAACGTCCAATGCTTTTATTAATGATATATGAAAATAACAAATAATAAGCCCTCACAAATGAAGCCACGGTGCCCCGGGTAAGACACCGGGCCATAAAGTTTCAAATTATTGTTTGTTACAAATTCAAAACAAAGGATTCATTACTGAGTGACAAAAGTAATAGGTATGAAATCTTTCGCAGTCCAGTTGTCCGGTCCACCGTTGGTCGTTGGGTAGATCCAGCTGTCGAATTCGGATTCCTTCGCGTCGCCTTCAATAGCATTTACTCCCGGGTTGGTGATGAATACAGGAGGTCTTCCAATCCTTGCTTTACGAACAGCCCTTTGAGCTTCTGCAGTGAAACCCAAACCGAACTTATCAGTCTTCGGAGTGAAATCAGGAAGTCGGCCCCAGTTTGCACACTCACCCTTCTCAATAACAGCCCGGGCATCCTTTAAGGAAGCCATCTTCAAAGGAGAACCTTCAATCACAGTCTCTGCCAACGCCAGTGTTTGAGGAACCTCTTCAAAATGTTTAAAGGGGTATCAATGAACTCCCCATCCATTTCTATGTACCGGAACTAATTGAGGTGGCTGACCATATATTCTTCCTCCCCCTGAACTGTAACAATCTTTCCTCTGACCGGGTACTTAAGCTTCTGATGTAGTGTGGAGGTCACATCCCCAGCCTTGTGAATCCATGGATGACCCAACAAACAAGAAAAGGATGGACGAATGTCCATCACATAGAATGTAGAATCAAAGACCTGAGAACCAACCCTGATTGGAATGTTAACTTCACCATGTACCATCCTTTTGGACCCGTCAAAGGCCCGGACAACAATGTTACTAGGCTTCAGTTCTAAACCCTTGCAATCCAACCTGTATAAAGCTTTCTTGGGCAAGACGTTCAAGGAGGACCCTGTGTCAACCAACACATGGGCAAGAGTGGTGCCCCTGCATTCAATGGATACATGCAGGGCGTCGTTATGGTTCTTCCCCTTTGCAGTCAGATCGGCGTCGGAGAAGCCCAAACCATTATCAGCAGTTAAATTGGCCACACAATCAGTGAATTGGTCCGCAGATGTCTCTTGTGGCACGTGGGCCGTCTTCAGGAAGGTAATCAGAGCCTTGGCGTGGGCCTCTGAACACAACAACAGTGATAGCATAGAAATTTTAGACGGGGTGTGCCCCAACTGTTCCACTACATTAAAATCACTCTTCTTGATAATCTTAAGAATTTCTTCCATTTCCTGCTTGGAAGCTTCAACAGTGGTTGTCTTTGGTGCCTCCGTCTGGGCAGGCAAATCAGTAGCGATCCCTTTGCCCTGAGCGTCAGATGACTCGGCAGCAGGGGCAGAATTAAGAACTTGGTCAGGAGGAGAAATAGGCACACTTGCAGGTGTGATGACAAGAGGTCTCTGGATAGCTGGAGGTGCAATATCTGGTGAGAAGAGCCTGCCACTGCGAGTGACTTTAGCAGGCCCGGTGATGTTTCTGACGCAGGTACTAGTATCAAACTCTTTTTTTACTCCAAGCACATAAACATCTGCCCCATAGTGCCACGGGACAACTTTGTCAGATGTATAGGGGAGGGGCCCCGGAACGGTGATGATTATGGGTGCAATCTTCTGAGCAGGCATGATTTTGACAGTCTTCTTTGAGGGAGCCTTAGGAGAGTTGTTGAAAATAGTAACAATGGACACTTCTTCAGTAGGGGTAGCAGGAACAACAATCTTCTCGAACAAGATCTCTTTATTATCCATCAGGTTTTGGATACCTGACTTCAACAAAGGACAACCAGCAGGTGAAACAGAACATAGAAGGCAACCTTTACTACATCCCGGAAATAAACCGGCTAGCAACAGGTTCCTTTTGACAGTCAACAACGGAGTAACAATATCATCCACGGAGGCTACATACAGATCTTCCACCACAACACTCACTCCATGCTTAGGCATAGGAGCAGTCACAACATTGGGCCTTTCGGGCGCCTCAAACTCTATTTCTTTAGCATCAATAAGGTCCTGAACCTTATTCTTCAGAGCCCAACAATCATCTGTGTTATGTCCCGGGCTATCAGAATGATAAGCGCAGCGGGCGTTGGGGTTGTACTTTGGAGAGGTTGTGTTCACAATCTTCAGAGTTTCTCTCAGAGTCACCAGATTGGTTGACAGTAGCTGCGGCAGTATATGGGATAAGGTCATACTGAGTCGAGTGAACTGTCTTTTAGGTCTCTCACCCCTTGGATGGTTATATTGCTGAGGAGCAGCAGCAGGCTTTGAAATTACCACCACGTTGACAGCTTGACGGCGTTCTGGTTTATTCTGTCTCCTCGACCCATAAACAGCACTAGATTCCTTCTTGAACGGTTTCTTCTCAGTACTCGAGGAAGCACCCCTCTGTATCTTCCCATACTTGATACCAGCTTCTATTCTCTCACCAGTCAAGATCAGATCTGTAAACCCAGCAGAAGAATTACCAATCAGATGGTTGAAGAATGGACCATATAGGGTCCCCAAGAACATATCAACGAGCTCACGGTCAGTCAAAGGTGGCCGCACTCTCCCAGCCAACTCTCTCCACTTTTGAGCATATTCCTTAAATCCTTCACCCGTCCTTAGTGACATACCCTAGAGTTGGGTACGAGTAGGAGCGAGGTCGGAATTATACTGATACGGCTTATAAAACGTAGTAGCCAAGTCCTCCCAGTTACGAATGCTGGCTCCATCCAGCTGATAGAATCATTCGAGTTGAGTCCCTGAAAGACTATCCTGGAAGAAATGGATCCATAAATTCTTGTCTGCAGTATACGGTTGGATCTTCCTCACATACGATCGGAGGTGCAGCTTAGGACAGGAAGCTCCGTCGTACTTTGCAAAAACAGGCGCCTTGAACTTATGTGGGATCACCACCCCAGAAGATAAGCCTAGGTCTCCAAAATCCAACCCAGGCACATGTTGAATCTCCATAGCACTTAAACGGTCCTCTAGCTGTTTGTACCTGTCCTCAGCAGGAGGGTACTGTTCATCATTATAATCCGTCTCGTTGTCGGAGACCACAGGACTAGGAACCTCTCTCTCTTGTGGGTTGTCTTTCCCTACAGATGGGGTAGTCAGCTCAACCTCATTCTGCAATGCATTCCCATATCTACGTCTGGTATTGAACAAGACAATCCTCTTCTTCTTCTTCTTCATAAGCAGGGTCTTCAACTCCAGTTGACCTTGGGCTAGACTCATAACTATCTCTTGGAACTGGGCATTCTGGGCCTGGAGGGCCTTGATAGCTTGTTCATTAGTAGGTTCAGAAGACATGTTGACTGCTGAAATAAACAGTGAAGAAGATAAGTGACATGTAAAAGAGTGTACCTGTTATTCATATGATGCATGGTATGCTATTTATGCAATGCATTCAAGGGTTCGAAAATTCAAATTTGTTGCAGACAAACGAGGAACACACGTTATATTAAGAAGTAAATATGTTCAGTACATCAGGGCCTCATAGCCAAAATATTACAAAATACTTAATGCCAAAAGATACTGCGCATCCTCTTTGGAGCGATGTAGGTGTTGAGGGTCTTTTCCTCGTGAAGTAGGCGGGTGAGCTCCAAGACCTTATTCTCACTGGTATGTAGATTGGCTTCAAGAGAATTCCTCTCTTCCTTTAGTTGGATCCAGCTCTTCTGCATTTCCTCCCAAGACGTCGGCATGTCAGGATGTTGGATGGTGTATGGGACCTCTCCTTCCATAACTGGCTCTTTGATCACAGGGAGAATGTGAGGGTATGGCATCATAAGCTTCTGGGAGCGGGCTCGTACCCACTTGAGGTAAGGCTCAAGGGGGATGGAATTCTTGTACCCCAGTGTCTTACTATCCACCTTGTTAGGCATCCCCCAAGCTCTGATTAACCTTTGGCGAAGTCCTTGCGCATCGTTGTCGAAGTCAAAAACTATGTCAGGGATCAGCATGTCATAAGGGCCATCCCTCCGAGCATATCTAAATTGTCTCAAAGCCAGTCAGGGGTTGTAAGTGATGCCTCCTCTAATTCCAAGTAAAGGAACATTAGGAAATTCTCCGCAACAATCAATGATAGTGACATTTTCTCTGGACCGAGAACACCAATGTATATCAGCATGTGTAAGAGTCATTAATCGTTGCGACCACCTTAAACCCCGTTCGTTCTTCAAAACTGATTGTGGAAGGTGCGAAATAAACCACCTTTCCAAGAGAGGAGTGCAGCACATGAGAACACCTCTTTTTATCGTTGTTCGAGTGTAAAATGAGTGGAGGATGTCCCCAAGCAACGTAGGTATAGGATTCCTGGACATAAAAATCTTGACAGCATTTATATCTATAAGTTGATTCGGATTTGGAAACAAGACCAACCCATAGACAAGGAGTGCCAACACTTCTCCAAAAGCTTGTAGGTCGAGAGAATTCCAACATTCTTGGGCCTTTTCAAACAGGAACTTTGCCAAGAATCCTTTGATACCACTTCTAACTTCCCAATGTCCCTTGATGTCAGATGGTTGCAGACGTAATGCTTGAGCCACCTCTTCAAGTTTTGGTTCCTTTTCCGTACCGTTGTAGGGTAGTTGACTAAGGATAGGAATTTTCAGAAGCTGAGAAAACTCTTCCAAAGTAGGCACCAATTGACAATCCGGGAAAGTAAAACAGTGGTGTAAGGGGTCAAAGAACTGGAAAATAACTTTTATCATATCTTCTTCAATGTTAGTGTTGACCAAGCTGATGAGTATACCATGTCTTTCACTGAAGGAAGAGTTCTCGGGAATCCTGGATGTAAGTTCCTTGAGCTGAGGAGGTATCCTTACAAGGTTGACCTGAATTGTCTTTCTGCAGAGAGATTCCATGTCCTACAAAACAAGAACAAAAATGAAGATTCGAACCCTTGAAGTGGTTAGTAGATGCATATGATGTTTTATGATGTTATGATGTTATGCTAAAGACACACCACGGGTATTCACAAAAGGCAAACATGGTAAAGCACACAAGTCACACCAGACAACCCTTAGAGTTTAGGCCAACATGAAGTTTAGGTACTACCCTCTTGAAGTTGGTTGGCTCAAAACCCGTCCTATCAAAAGTAACCGGGTTCTAAGGAGCTCAATGTCATTGGGTTGTTTTCTATGTTCATTGTTTTGATTTAGCCACTTAACTGGCGACCAAAATATTCCAAGAAAACAACCCTCAATGAGTGTAGTATCGAGTATCTACCAACTTCGGACTGCACCAAAGTCGGTCATCTCACTACCCCTAAAGAGGCCAGGATGGTCAAGTAAGGTTCTAAGGTCAGTTGATGCTTCACGACACCACGCGGCGGCCCCGTACTCTACTTGACTTGACTCAAGGGTTACCGGTACTCACCAAAGTGCCACATCAACCTAGCAACTGCTTCAACCATGTCGGTATACCCCGCACAGTTCCCTCACAGTTTATTGCTACTTCTAAAAGGGTATCCCCAGATCCGGGTTAGGATCTATGAAACTCCGATACAAGCCCACAATATAAAGAAAACAAGGCATACAATTGAAAACAAAAGTGGTCTAATCCTAAGGTACACCTCACTTATATAAATATTCCCCAGCAGAGTCGCCAGTTCTGTGATCGGTGGAAATAGAACTGACTGTTTTAGAATGCTGGTTCGCGAAATGTCGCGGTAAGCAAGAGTCGCCACCGTCTTTTATGTTCTCCAACAAGGAAAGGACAAAAGCACAACAAAATTCCTTTTTAAGATGTCTCTCAGTTCGGGAGGTAGATTTATAGAAAGGGAAGGTGTTAGCACCCTTTCTATCCGTGGTTATCCACGGGCTCTTAGGTACTTGCTCACTATGTTTTCAAAAATGTCTGCTTTTCTTATGTTTGTGGGTTTTGAAAAAAAGTTTAGTTTGAAAACTCCTAGGTAACTCTTGTATCAGTCCTCAAGAGTGTATGAAGTATTGTTTGAAAACTTTTTGAAAGTGTAAGTGCGAAAAGTATTTTTTGTTTTTTTTGAAAGAGCAAGTACCCAGGAGAAATCTACCTACTCTAAGGAATTAAGCTGTGTAAAAGTCCTTTATACAGTACTATCCCACTATTGAGAAGTAGGTAGCACCGTCATTGGAGTTATTCGGGTCAATTCGATTATAGGGACATGTGTGGTCACCAAAGCAATAGTAGGACGCCTTAGCGGTAACCCTAATGTCCTAGATCCTTTTTATCCGAGGCAACCGTTTCGAGGCAACTTGGATCTTTAGACAGGAGGGCGACCTCTAAAAAACCATATACTTAATGACCACGTCGAGGCAACCAAGTGAGGCGTACCTTAAGAGTGGCATGTGCGAGTGTGTCAGGTTTCATGTTAAGTTTATCTTTGCACATGTTATTGGTGAGCTACGAGTTGGTTTTATTTATTCAAGCAAATCTTGTCATGCATAATTAACAGTTAATATTTGTGCGGGAAATAAATTGCGGAAAGTGAATCTACGCTATTACAAGGCGTCGGGTATTTACATCGCCAAAAACATAACCCTTGAAAATAAATGCGAGAAATTAAAGAAAGCGATAAAAGTCCTAATTATCTATTACATTCTCGAAACAGATACATAAATATAATCCAAAATAAATATGCGCGAAAATAAATTAAATCGGGGACGTCCTTAGGGTTTTGACCCTTTTTGAGAAAAGAATGGAATTTTGGTCCTTTTTGCAATTAATTAATATTAAACCTAATTTACTAATTAATTAAATAATTACAAGAAAAAGTATTTTTATGTTTTTTATGTCTTAATGAAAAAAAAAAGGATTAAAAGTTGTCAAAAACCTAATTCTACTTTATTTTATTTGTTATAAAAAAAATCAAAGTTAACCTAATTAAAAGAAGACTAAATCAATTAATTTACATTTATTTACAAAAATAATAAACTAAGGCGAAATTAATAAATAATAATAATAAAAATATTAGTTTTCTGAATTTTATTAGGAAAATAATTAATTTGTTAATTATATACTAATAATAATAATAATTAAAGTAGAATAATTAGTGAAAGAAATAAAAAATATAAAGAAAGAAAGAAAAAGAACCCAGGGGGTGTTGGCCCAGTAGGGAGGTTTGTTCTGGAATCTGAAGCCCATTTGTTTCTCAAGCCTGTTTGACTTTCTTGATTGGTTGTACGTTCATTGACTGGGAGCATGGTGTTCTTCATCTCTTGGCCATTGGATCTAGGCTTAAGGACACATGGCGCCTGAGATTTGAAAGTGTATGGTGGAATTCATTTGGGAATCTGCACATAACCATGTTAGGAAAAATATTATAGAGTTTTGGGTGGACCTGGGATTCGAACCCAGGTCCCAATGATACACAGCCAACACACCCACCACCAAGCCATCTGCATGCATTTGTAAATATAATGGACAATGAATATATTATATAAAAACAACAACATATGCTGGAAACAACAAAACGCGCGCTATTTTTTGAATTGGCTAATCATGTGATAACACGTATTCGTCTTCTTCCTTATGCCTGCAAAAAAAAAATAGATAGCGGGGGTTTTTAACCCCCACAAAACAGGATGACCAATAATAGCGAATAGCCCTACAGGCAATATAAATATGGCGCGATGGTTGGGTTAAATTCGTCTGGTTCTCAGGATTACAACCATAGGTCTTAGAGGTCTCAATTTTGCTAGATCTGGAAAGCCCTAATTCAAGAACTCAAGAACCCTAGAATTCTCCAATGGCAACTCACGATTCTGTACACTATAATCCAATTAACCAATACCATTAGCTTTGTATAGGCTCAAGCAATGCAAAACAATGATTAGCACATGTTAATTATGCATAAAATATGAGTTTCGATTATGAAAAAGTTAAGCAAACCGTGGGTCTGTGAATGGTGATTTCTTGAGCTTTGGTGTGTGGTTTTGATTGCAAAAGGTCTCTGGGAGTTCCTGCAAGGTATTAGAAACAAGAAAAAGCTTTGAATCACGTTAGAATGTGGAATTCAGTTTTCACTTTTCTTTGATTTTTTTCAATATGCTTATGGCTTTTCTGCAGCAATTCTCACGTCCAATGCATTAGGGTTGACTTGTATACTTATAGTAGAATGGAATTAGGTTAAATATTGGCCACGAAATCCATTGAATTGATGTTTGTATATTTGATTGAAAATCAAATATTTTTCAATCTTTTTGATTGGAAAAACTTGCCAAACTTGGAGATTTTTGTCCCCTTGATGTGCACACGAATTTGCCAGCATATATTGAGCTTGTTTGCTTCACAAAAGATTGAAAAAACCATATCTTTGAATTTCCTACAATTTAAATTAATTAAATGAATTAAAATCAATTAAAAATCCAATTAATTAATAAAAAATAAGAAAATAATTCAAATTAAGCTTAATGGGTCGTGCATAGGCCTTGGATAAAGTTTCAAGAAGGAATTTGAGGCCCATTAGCAAAAACAAGGTGTTTTGAGCAAAGTTGACTTTTGCAAATTCATGAAAATTTCCCAACTTCTCCAATGCATATCTTGCTCAATTTTGATCATATGAACATGTTCTTGGACATTTTGGAAAGGTCTTGAAGTCCTCTAACCAATTCCTTTGGTCCAATGTCATTTGGATTTACCAATCTCAAGTTATGGTCTTTGACTTAAAGTGCATTTTTGTTGACTTTTGAAATTGACCTATAATGTAGAAATTGATAACTTTTTGTGAGAGTATATCTTGGACTTGTAATGTGAAGATGAGTTGTAGGAAATGTCATCCCCTTCAAAATGAGCATTGGATGGGATTTTTCTGATGAACCATGAAAAAGTTATGCCCTAGTCAAAATACAGTTGACTTTTCTGCTGTCCAAAAATAATAACTTTTTGCATCTTGATGATTTTTGAGCCATGCTTGTGGAATCATGATCAAGACTTGATCAAATGATGATTGTGGACTCAAAATAAGATGTTGACCAAAAATTCTGACTTTTGACTGCAAAATGGCCATTTTGCCCCTGTAGTTGACTGTAGATCAAATGAGGCTTTTGAATTTGCAAACTGGCATTGTGAGTCCTGAAACTTGACATGTAGATGCTTGAGAATATGTATAGGCCTATGGGACTTGATTGACCCATTGAAAACCTTAAATTCCTTGAAAGAACCAAAACCCTAATTTTGACTGGCTTAGGAAGCATTTGGGCTGTGCAACCCTTGAGGAATCTTGAGCAATTTGAGGATGACCCTTGACAAATCTTGAAGAATATGGGAGGGCAAATTTTGGGGTACAACAGTTGCCCCTGTTCAATCTTCTTAAACCTGAGGAGGTAGATTGGCTTGCATGCCTTTCGTGATCCGAAGGTGGAAGATGATTGAACACTAGAGTGCCCAGAAATTTGCACTCGCATGGTGTAGTATCAGCAATGTGATGTCGGGAATGGGCTTACAGATGCCATTTGGAGATATGATGGATAGGAGTGGAGATGGGCTTAAAGATGCCATCCAGGGGTGTCGATCGCGTAAGAGATTCCTTAGCGAGAACTTGCGTACCTGAGAAAGAAAGATAATTTTCTGGCCTGTTACAGGTGTTGATCTTCAATCTCGTCATGCAGATACTTTCCTGGATAGTTATAGGTATAAACCTACAATCAATCGCTCACAGATATGCCCTGGCTAGATACAGGTATCGAATCTGGAATTTTGGGAAAGAAAGATGGCTTCCTGGCTTGCTACAGGTATTAATCTTCAATTTCTTCAACGTAGATAACCTTCCTGTCTGGTTTCAGGTATAGATCTACAATTAGTCGCTCACAAACATGCCCTGGCTAGATACATGTATCGAATCTGGAACTCAAAAGGTTGGTAGAGATAACTTTCCTGGCTGGATACAGGTGTAGACCTCTGACCTGAGAAATAAAGATGACTTCCTGGCTTGCTACAGGTATTGATCTTCAATCTCTTCAATGTAGATAACTTTCCTGTCTGGTTTCAGGTATAGATCTACAATTAGTCGCTCACAGACATGCCCTGACTAGATACAGGTATCGAATCTGGAACTCAAAAGGTTGGTAGAGATAACTTTCCTGGCTGGATACAGGTGTAGACCTCTGACCTGAGAAATAAAGATGACTTCCTGGCTTGCTACAGGTATTGATCTTCAATCTCTTCAATGTAGATAACTTTCCTGTCTGGTTTCAGGTATAGATCTACAATTAGTCGCTCACAGACATGCCCTGACTAGATATAGGTATCGAATCTGAAACTTCAAAAGGTTGGTCAAGATAGCTTTCCTGGCTGGATTCAGGTATAGATCTCTGACCTGAGAAATAAAGATGACTTCCTGGCTTGCTACAGGTATTGATCTTCAATCTCTTCATGTAGATAACTTTCCTGTCTGGTTTCAGGTATAGATCTACAATTAGTCGCTCACAGATATGCCCTGGCTAGATACAGGTATCGAATATGAAACTTCAAAAGTTTGGTCAAGATAGCTTTCCTGGCTGGATTCAGGTATAGATCTCTGACCTGAGAAATAAAGATGACTTCCTGGCTTGCTACAGGTATTGATCTTCAATCTCTTCACCTAGATAACTTTCCTGTCTGGTTTCAGGTATAGATCTACAATCAGTCGCTCACAGATATGCGCTGGCTAGATACAGGTATCGAATCTGGAACTTAAGAAGGTTGATGATAATCATCTTTGGATTGATCTTTTCCTGAAAAGGCAAAACATTAGCTGTATGCAATGTCATGATGTATGGAATGCATGCTGTCATGATGTTCTAAAAAATAAATGAGATCGTGTCGTATGCACTTTATCATGTATGTAAATAGGAGATATGAAATATGAAATGTTTATGAATGTATTTTCGTCTTGGGAAAATAAATCCTTGATGAATGCCGGGAAGTTAAATCCTGGGCTGATGTTGAAGAGTAGAATTCTTCGTTTCCGTTGGGGATGATGAACGAAGTTGATTGCAAGAATGAACCGGTAGGAGAAGATGACTCCGTTAGGAAATAAACCTGGTGAAGAGATTACTCTGCGGGGGATTACTATGTGGGGAAGAGATGCTTCGCTGAGATTTTAATGATAACTCCGCTGGGGATCCCGTTGATATGCTTTGTTGGAGAATTTGATGATAGACTCCGCTGGGGGATAGGAAGAACTTCGCTGAGGACGATCTTACCGTTGCAATTTGGCTGAGGATAACCCAGTTAGACTCTGGTGGGGAATAACTTCTGAATATGGCCGAGGAGACGTATTCGTATTCTGCAGGGGATAAGCTTCCAGAATCTACTGGGGAGATGGTTTAACTCTCCTGGGGAAACTTTTTGGAATGTACTGGGGAAATGGCTCCACTGGGGTGTCTGTACTCCGCCGGGGAACAATCTTATATTTTCGTCGAGGAATATTAAGACTGCCGGGGATGCTTGCTAGGGAATATCTGTATACTCTGCTGGAGAATATTAAGATCTTCTGGGGATGCCCAACTTCCTCAGGACTGGTGGTAGACCAACTCTGCTTGGGGGAGAGTATTGCTGACTTGCTGGAGATATTGTCCCTTTTTAGGGCTGATGATAGACCAACTCTGCTTGGGGAGAGAAGGTATCTTGGTCATGTTTTTCAGCCGAACCTACCTTGGTACCTTGGTAGACAGAGCAACTAGATCGCTTAGACAATTCTTATTGCCCCTATTTCCGATATCACCTGTAATTAGTCCTTTGTTTCGCATGCAAATATTTGTGATTAGAAATTAATGTCAAATGCATATATCAAAAATGAACATTGGACGTTCTTTGCAAAATAAAACAGATAAAGGAAAAACAATTTGCAATTTGTCTGGAAAAGTGGATTTGTATTGATTTTGAAATTTGCCTGTAAATAGGCGTTTTTGTATACAAGAGGCTGACGTCCTAGTAAGAGAACGCCGTCGAACAATAGAGTTTATACAATTTGTGAAAAGAAAACAAAACAGCTTATGTGAAACAATCCCACTGGGTTCCAACTCTGCTATCGCCTTTCTGTCTTCAAGCGTCTCATCACTTTGCTGCTTAGTTGGAGATGAAGATGATTGATCGGTGCCATCTGAGCCTGACAGTTGATACCAAAGTCTGAATGCAGGGTGATCCAATGAGACAAAGTATTACGCTTATCCCTAACTTTTTCCTGGACCGCCCTTTCGGGTTTTCAGTCCACCGGGATACCCATTTTTGCCCAAGCCGCCTTTTCAGGTTTTCGACTTGCCGGGTGTACAAATTTTTTTATTTATTTTCATCCCTTATTTTTGCCCGAACCCTTTTGGTTCGCCGGGAAGCCCTTATTTTTGCCTAGGCCAGTCAACCTAGCGGGTCTTTAATCATGCGTAGTATCTTTTTACTATGTCTGCATTGGTGGGGTGAGGAAGGTCGTCACCATCCATGGTGGTTAGAATCATAGCTCCTCCTGAGAAGATATGCTTAACCACAAATGGCCCTTCGTATGACGGGGTCCATTTTCCCCTGGGATCACCTTGAGGTAGAATGATGCGCTTGATTACCAGGTCTCCGACTTGATATTCTTGTCGTCTGACTTTCTTGTTAAATGCCTTGATCATTCGTTTTTGGTACGTCTGACCATGACAAATAGCAGTAAGTCTCTTTTTGTCAATTAGGTTCAGTTGATCAAGCCGAGTCTGGATCCAGTCATCTTCACTCAAACCTGCATCCTTCATTATCCGGAGAGAGGGTATCTGAACTTCAATAGGCAAAACTGCCTCCATGCCGTATACCAAGGAAAAGGGTGTTGCCCCTGTTGACGTCCTTGCTGAGGTACGGTACCCATGAAGGGCAAACGGTAACATCTCGTGCCAATCTTTATAAGTCACTGTCATCTCCTGCACGATCTTCTTGATATTCTTATTAGTTGTTTCTACAGCCCCATTCATCTTCGGTCGGTAAGGAGAAGAGTTGTGGTGCTGTATCTTGAATTGCTCGCAGAGTTCAGTGATCATCTTGTTGTTAAGATTGGTACCATTGTCCGTAATGATCCTCTCAGGTACACCGTATCGACAGATCAGGTTATGCCGAATGAATCGTGCCACGACGTTCCTGGTTACGGTGGCAAAGGAAGCTGCTTCAACCCACTTCGTAAAGTAATCAATTGCTACCAGGATGAAGCGGTGCCCGTTGGATGCCGTAGGTCTGATCTTGCCGATCATATTAATGCCCCACATTGCAAAAGGCCAAGGTGCTGTCAAGACGTTCAAGGGAACTGGAGGAACATGCACCTTATCAGCATAGATCCGGCATTTGTGACACGTCCGAGAATGTTGATAACAGTCGGCTTCCATTGTGGACCAGTAATATCCTGCCCGTAGGATTTTCTTTGCCATGGTATGTCCACTGGAATGTGTTCCGAAGGTACCTTCATGCAGCTCTGCCATGATCCTTTCTGCTTCAGTCTTATCCACACAACGCAGTTAGGTTGAATCATGGTTTCGTTTATAAAGAATGTTGTTGCTGAGGAAGAACTTTGCCGCGAACCTTCTCAGAAACTTCTTGTTGTTAACGGATGCACCCTCGGGATATTCTTGAGCTTCCAAGTACCTCTTTACTTCGTGATACCAAGGCTTTTCTGTTACCTCTTCAGTCTCAAGATCACAGCAATGTGCAGGTTCATCCAGTTTCCAAATGATGATTCGGGGAGCCTCGTTGTCCCATTTGACTTTGAACATAGAAGACATCGTAGCCAACGCGTCCGCCAACTGATTCTCCTATCTTGGGAAGTGTTCAAAAGTTATCTCCTCGAAATGGGGGATCAATGTCAACACATACTCCTTGTAAGGAATAAGATTTGGGTGTTTCGTATCCCACTCGCCTTTGATCTGACTGATGACGAGAGCGGAATCTCCGAAGACACTCAGAAACTTGATCCTTAGGTCAATTGCAGCTCGAAGACCCATGATGCATGCTTCATACTCCGCCATGTTGTTGGTGCAGTTGAAACATAGTCGGGCGGTGAGTGGAGTATGAGAGCCTTTTGGAGATATGATTACAGCGCCAATACCGTTACCCAAAGCGTTTGAGGATCCATCAAAGTGCATAGACCATCGGGATCCTTCTTCAGGTCCTTCATCCGGTCCAGGTACTTCACAATCAGTCACTACCATGATATTCTCGTCTGGAAATTCAGAGTTCATAGATCGGTAATCATCCACTGCCTGATGTGCCAAATGGTCTGCCAATACACTTCCTTTGATTGCTTTGAAATCTTTCGTCGTCCAGTTGCTTGGTCCACCGTCGGTCGTTGGGTAGATCCAGCTATCAAATTCAGATTCTTCCACTTCATCATCCATCCTGATAGCATTTACTCCATGGTTGGGCATGGGAGCTGTCACCATATTAGGCCTCTCGGGCGCCTCGAACTGTACCTCTTTAGCATCAATAAGGTCTTGAACTATATTCCTCAGAGCCTAGCAATCATCTGTGTTATGCCCCGGGCTGTCAGAGTGATAAGCATAACGGGCGTTGGGATTGTACTTCGGAGATGTTGTGTTTACCACCTTCGGAGCTTCTTTGATGGTTACCAGATTGGTTGACAGCAGTTACGGTAGAATCTGAGACAGGGTCATGCTGAGCCGAGTGTACTGCCTTTTGGGCCTCTCACCACTTGGTTGGTTTTATTGCTGAGGAGCAGCTGCAGGCTTTGAAATTACCACCGCGTTAACAGCTTGGCGGCGTTCCGGTTTGTTCTGTCTCCTGGGACCATAAACAACACTAGCTTCCTTCTTGAAGGGCTTCTTTTCAGTAATCGAGGAGGCACCTTTCTGTATTTTCCCCGATTTGATATCGGCTTCGATCCTCTCACCAGTCAGGATCAGGTCTGTAAACCCAGCAGAGGAATTACCAATTAGGTGATTAAAGAATGGACAAGACAGGGTCCCCAAGAACATGTCCACGAGTTCACGGTCAGTCAACGGTGGCTGCACCCTGCCAGCCAGGTCTCTCCACTTCTGCGCGTACTCCTTAAAACCTTCTCCCGTCCCTAGCGACATACCCTGGAGTTGGGTACATGTAAGAGAGAGGTCGGAATTATACTGATACTGCTTATAAAAAGCAGTAGCCAAGTCCTCCCAGTTACGAATATTGGTTCCATCCAGCTGATAGAACCATTCGAGTTGAGTCCCTGAAAGACTCTCCTGGAAGAAATGGATCCATAAGTTCTTGTCTGCAGTGTAAGGTTGGATCTTCCTTACATAAGAACGGAGCTGCAGCTTAGGACAGGAAGCCCCGTCGTACTTCACAAAGGCAGGTGCCTTGAACTTGTGTGGGATCACCATCCCAGAAGATAACCCTAAGTCTCCAAAATCCAACCCAGGCACACGTTGAATCTCCATAGCATTTAATCGGTCCTCCAGCTGTTTGTACCTGTCCTCCACAGGAGGGTACTGTTCATCATTGAAATCTGTCTCGGTGTCAGAGACCACAAGACTAGGAACCCTTCCCTCTTGGTGACTGCCTTCCCCAACAGATGGAGTAGTCCACTCAGCTTCATTCTGCAGTGTATTCCCGAGTCTGCGTCCAGTGTTGAACATCACAATCCTCTTCTTCTTCTTCTTCTTCGGGAGCAAAGCCTTCAACTCCTGTTGTCCTTGGGCTAAGCTCATGGCCAGCTCTTGAAACTGGGCGTTCTGGGCCTGGAGGGCCTCGATAGCTTGTTCAATAGTTGGTTCAGGATTCATGATGATTGAGTGCTGAAATAAACAGCGAAGAAGATTAAGCAACCTGTAGAAAAAGGGTACCTGTGATGCATATGATGAATGAAATGCGTATGAATTATGTTTTCAAAGACAATCGGGAATCAACTTTGTAAACAACAAGGAAACACACTTTATTAGATTAAACTTTGAATTGTTCAAGAAATTTCCCTTAGGCGTTACATAAATGAAAATACTGAAAAGGACATAAAAGCTGTAAAAGAAACATCCAAAGTTCATCAGTGCTCCCATGGCCTCCTCTTCTCAGTACGAATATAGTCATTCAGGGTTCGTTCGTTTTCCAACTGCTTTGTCAGCTTCTGGATTTTCTGTTCTTGTTCATTGAACTTTTCCCGATAAGAATCCCGTTCTTCCTGTAGTTGTGCCCAAGACCTCTTTAGTGTATCAACATCAGTGGGTTTCTGAGGAGGGAGTATGGTTGGAGGAACCCCGTCTCTATCAGGAATTTCAAGAATGATAGGCCTGACAGCTTCATATGGCATACCTAACTTCTGAGCACGGATACTGACCCATCTGTAATAGGGTTCCATTGGTAGAGAAGTCTTCGGTCCCAACTCATGTGGGTCAGCTTTGTGAATTCTGTCCCAAGCTTTGATGAATCTACGACGCAGTTCGTCACTATCTACCTGAAACTCAAAACTGATGTGAGGCACCAACATCTCATGAGGCCCTGCTCTTTTGGCTCTTCCAAATTGACGGAGAGCTAAACATGGATTATAAGAGATTCCTCCCTGGGTACCGTTCAATGGAACATTAGGATACTCTCCGCAACGATCAATAACAACCACCCCATCTAAACCTCTGAGAGTCCAAATGATGTCATTATCAGTGAGAGACATTAACCTATGAGCCCATCCTCTTCCTTCTTGGTTCTTCAGCACGAACTTGGGGAGGTGCGAAATAAACCACCTCACTAACAAAGGAGCACAACACCACAAAGTTCCTCGTCTTCGGGCAGTACGAGCATAGAGTTGTTGCAGGATGTCACCCAAGAGAGTGGGTACAGGATTCTGAGACATGAAGATCCTTATGGCATTGACGCTGACAAAGTTATCGGGATTTGGAAACAAAACCAGACCATAGATTAAGAGAGCCAGAATGTCTTCATACGCCCTGAAGTCTAAGTCATTCCAGAAACTATTAGCTTTACCAATTAGAAACTTAGCCAAGAGGCCCTTAACTCTACTTCTAGTCACCCAGTTATCCATTACCTCCTTGTTGGTCAAAGGAAGGGCTGCTGCAATCTCCTCAAGTCTAAGAGTCTTTTCCCAGCCAGTGAAGGGAGTCTGATCCAAGATAGGGACACCAAGCAAATCAGAAAATTCTTCCAGGGTAGGGATCAGCTGGAAGTCTTGAAAGGTGAAGCAATGGTATAGAGGATCATAAAATTGGGTCAGGACACTCATCAGTTGTTGGTCCTACTTTGAAGTGACTAAACCGAGAAGAGAACCATGCCTCTGGATGAAGGAAGTAGTGTTTGGAATTCTGTCAACCAACTCTTTAAGCAAATCAGGTGGGTGAACAAAGTTGAGCCGGATAGTATTCCTTCGCATGGGCATCATAATATCCTACAAAACAGAGCAAAGATGAAACCCTCTTGTCTTTGAAATGGGCCAGTCCTTATGCAGGATGCATGCAAAGTTATGATGGTATGATGTTATGGTAAAGCACACCACAAGTATTCACAAAGGCAAACATGATAAGGCACACAAGTCACACAAGACAGCCCTTAGGGTTTAGGCCAGCATGAAGTTCAGGTACTACCCTCTTTCAGTTTCGTTGGTTAAGACTTGTCCTATCAAAAGTAACCGGGTTCTAGAGGATCCCAATATCACTGACTACCCTCAATCGGTCATAACTCCAGCGTCGCAATCTTTTATTGCGGCCAGAACCATCGCGAGAGTTTAGCCTCAATGGGTGTAGCATACTGCTACTGTACTATGGCCAAGTTGGGTCTATTTAGGGTTCTAAGGTCGGTTGGTGCTTAATGACTCCTCAGAAGACCCATATTCTCCTCGTTGTAACACAAGGGATATCGGTATAGACCAAGGTGCCACACCAGCATAGCCACTGCTTCACCCGTGTCGGTCTACGCCGGACAGGTCCCTCACAGCTTATGCTACCTAAAAGGGTATCCCCAGATCCGGGTTATGATCTATGAAACTCCGATGCAATGCCCACAAATGTAAAGAAAACAAAACATTCAATTGAAAACATAAGTATGATCTAATCCTAAGGTATACCTCACTTTTAGTTTCCCCAGCAGAGTCGCCAGTTCTGTGATCGGTGGAAATAGAACTGACTGTTTTTAAGCTGGTTTGCGAAATGTCGCGGTAAGCAAGAGTCGCCACCGTCTTTTATGTTCTCCAATATGGAAAGGACAAAAGCACAGCAACATTCCTTATTCGAGATGTTTCTCGGTTCGGGAGGTAGATTTATAGAAAGGGAAGGTGTTAGCACCCTTTCTATCCGTGGTTATCCACGGGCTCTTAGGTACTTGCTCTTATGTTTTCAAAATCTGTTTGCTTTTCAAGTGTGTGTGGGTTTTGAAAAAGTTTCGTTTGAAAAATTTCTAAGTAACTCTTGTATCTGTCCTCAAGAGTGTATGAAAAATTTGTTTGAAAACTTTTGAAAGTGTAGGTGCGAAAAGTTGTTTTTGTTTGTTTTTAAAAGAGCAAGTACTTAAGAGAAGTCTACCTACCCTAAGGAATTAAGCTGTGTAAGAGTCCTTTAGATAGTGCTATCCCACCATTGAGAGGTAGGTAGCACCATCGTTGGAGGTGTTCGGGTCAATTCGATTAAGGGACAATGTGGTCACCCAAGCAATGGTAGGACACCTTAGAAGTAACCCTAATGTCCTAGATCCTTTTTATCCGAGGCAACCGTTTCGAGGCAACTGGATCTTTTTAGACAGAGGGGCAACCTCTAAGGCACCCTATACTTGATGACCACGTTCGAGGCAACCAGTGAGGCGTACCCTAAGAGTGGCATGTGCTTGTGTGTTGTTTTCATGTTATTGTTTATCTTGTACATGTTATTTGTGAGCTACGAATTGGTTTTTATTTGGCATACATTCTTGCAGGCATATTAAAAGTTAAATGATTTGCAGGAAATAAATTGCGAAAATGTAAATCTAGCTATTACAAGGCGCGGGTCTATACATCACCAAAAACAAAAACCCGTTTTGAAAAAATAAAGTGCGAGAATTTAAATAAGGCGATAAAATCCTAATTAACTATTACATACTCTGTACAGATACATAAATATAATCAAAATAAATAAATACGCGTGAATAGAAATTTAATCGGGAACGTCCTAAGGGTTTTGACCCTTTTCAGAATTAAATTAAACATTAAACCTAATTAACTAATTAATTATTTAATTAAAGAAAAAAATGTTTTTTTTGTGTTTTTTTATATTTTTAATGAAAATAAAATAAAAAAAGAAATTAAAAATTGAAAGTGAAAGACCTAATTCTAAATTAATTTTACTTATTAAAAAAATGTTAAAATTGTCCTAATTACACAACTAGTTAATTAATGTTAGAATTTATTTACAAAAATAAGTTAATAAATAATAAAATGTTTTTTTTATGAAAAATATTAATTATGTTAATTTGGTGATAATTAGAAAAATTAATTAATAAACAAACAAAATAAAAATATAAAACAAGAAGAAAAAGGGATGAACCAAAAAAGGGGGGTTCTGGGCCCAGAATGGGGGTTTAGTGAAGCAATCTTGGCCCAATAATGATTAAGCCCTTGCTGACTTTTGGAATTGCCTGGAGGCGCGTTGATTAGAGAGCATGATGTTCATCTATCCCTGTCCTTTGAATCACTGCTTGAAGCCACATGGCAGGCTGGGACATGAGGCATATGGTGGAATCTTTGATAAGCACTGCATATGAATTTGTTAGAAAAAATAGAATTGAGATTTGGGTGGACCTGGGAATCGAACCCAGGTCCCAGCATTCAAAGCCTGCACGCCTTAACCACTGAGCTACACATTCCAATTGAAATAATAATAAGAACTAAATATTATATTAGTAAATCAAACGATCCCCTGGAAAAAAAAACGCGCTTATTTTTGAAATGGCCAATCACGTGTGTTCACCTATTGTCTTCTTCCTTGTTTCCCTGCAAATGACAAACAATTAGCGGGGGTTTTTAACCCCCCCAAAGCAAAGCTGCCAATAATAGCGAATAGGAATTCAGGCTACATAAATATGGCGCGAGGTGTCTACTGTGTTCGTCACGTTCATACGATTTCAACCATGGGCATGGGAGGTTCCAATTTTACTGTATGTGGAAAGCCCTAAATTGAGATCTTTGAAAACCTAGAATTCGTCCATGGTAGTTTACGTTTCAGGGCACCATAATCAAATTGAATTGTACCAAAAGCTTCGTATGGTCCCTCTGAACACAAAACAAAACACAAAATACATTAATGATGCATGAATTAAAGGATGCGTTTATGAAAAAAAATTCAAACCGTGAAACTGTTATCTCAGGATTCCTGGAGTGTTAGGGCTTGATTTCGATTGCAATAGGTTCCTGGGAAGGCTAACAATGTGTTTGGATCAAGAAAACACTTTGAATCATGCTGAAAGGTGGATTTCAGTTTTCAAATTTCTTTGGAATTTTTGGAATTGGTTTGGCCGTTTGTGCAGTGTCCAGGTCGTGAATGAGGCTTGCTTTGCTTGCATATGTACATGTGAATGATATTAGGTCACATTATGAGCCAATGATCCATTGCAATTAAGTTTTTGAGATTCCTCATAACCACCATTAAAGGACTTTCCAAGTTTGTTCAAATTTTGAATTCTATGCATAATTGAGCTTGGCACGAATTTGGCAACTAGAATATGTTGTATGAAAGCCATTCAAACCACAAAGATGCCACTTAATTAATTTTTTGATTTTATTTGAATATTTATGGATTTAAAATGAATTAAATCAATAAAAATTAAATAAAATAGAAAAATAATTATTTGGTCTTGAAATTGATCATGGGACACGTGGGTGGCATGACAAAGCTGAATCAAGTGGGCCCTTTTGTCAAAAACCGAAGTTTCAAGGATAGTTGACTTTTGCCATTCCACAAAAATTTCCCAACTTCTCCAATGCATATCTTGCTTAATTTTGATCATATGAACATGTTCTTGGACATTTTGGAAAGGTCTTGAAGTCCTCTAACCAATTCCTTTGGTCCCATGTCATTTGGATTTACCAATCTCAAGTTATGGTCTTTGACTTAAAGTGCATTTTTCTTGACTTTTGAAATTGACCTATAATGTAGAAATTGATAACTTTTTGTGAGAGCATTTCTTGGACTTGTAATGTGAAGATGAGTTGTAGGAAATGTCCTCCCCTTCAAAATGAGAATTGGATGGGATTTTTCTGATGAACCATGAAAAAGTTATGCCTTGGTCAAAATACAATTGACTTTTCAACTGTCCAAAAATTGAAACTTTTGCATCTTGATGATTTTTGAGCCATTCTTGTGGAATCATGATCAAGACTTGATCAAATGATGATTGTGGACTCAAAATAAGATGTTGACCAAAATTTTTGACTTTTGACTGCCAAATGACCATTTTACCCCTACAGTTGGTTTTGGAGCAAATGAGGCTTTTGACTGTGCAACTTGACCTTGTGAGCCTTGAAACTTGACACGTAGATGCTTGACAATGTGTATAGGAATATGGGACTTGATTGAGCCCTTGAAAACCTCAACTTCCTTGAGAGAAACAAAACCCTAATTTTGACTGGCTTAGGAGAATGTTTAGACTATGCAATCCCTTGAGATACCTTGAAGCATTTGAAAATTGACCTTGACAAAACTTGAAGAATATGGGAGGGAAAATTTTGGGGTACAACAGTTGCCCCTGTTCAATCTTCTTAGACCTGAGGATGTAGATTGGCTTGTGTGCCTTTCGTGATCCGAAGGTGGAAGATGATTGAACACTAGAGTGCCCAGAAATTTGCACTCACATAGTAGAATATCAGCAACATGATGTCGGGAATGGGCTTACATATTCCATTTGGAGAGATGGTGGATAGGAGGATGGGCTTATAGATGCCATCTGGAGATGTGACAGAACCTTGTCGGGAATGGGCTTATAGATGCCATTTGGAAATGTGATGGATAGTTGTGGAGATGGGCTTATAGATGCCATCGGAAGGTGTCGATCGCGTAAGAGATTCCTTAGCGAAAACTTGCGTACTTGAGAAAGGAAGATGGTTTCCTGGCCTGTTACAAGGGTTAATCTTCAAATTCTTCATGCAGATATGCCCTGGCTGGATACAGGTGTCGAATCTACAATCAGTTACTCATAGATGTGCCCTGGCTAGATACATGAATCGAATCTGGAACTTCAAAAAGGTTGCTTATAGACGTGCCCTGGCTGGATACAGGAATCGAATCTCTAAACTCTTCATGCAGACATGCCCTGGCTAGATACATGTATCGAATATAAAATCAGTTACCCACAGATATGCCCTGGCTAGATACAGGAATCAAATCTGGAATTAGTCATCTACAGATATGCCCTAGCTGGATACAGGTATCGAATCTTCAAACTCTTCAGATATGCCCTGGCTAGATACAGGAATCGAATCTCCAATCAGTTACTCACATATATGCCCTGGCTAGATACAGGAATCGAATATGGAATTAATCGTCTACAGATATGCCCTGGCTGGATACAGGTATCGAATCTCTAAACTCTTCATGCAGATATGCCCTGGCTAGATACAGGAATCGAATCTGGAATTTGTCATCTACAGATATGCCCTGGCTAGATACAGGTATCGAATCTGGAACTGCGACAGTTGATAGTACTCATCTTTGGATTGACCTTTTTCCTGAAAAGGCAGAACATCAGTTGTATGCAATGTCATGATGTATGAAATGCATGACGTCATGATGTTCTCAAGAATAAATGAGATTGTGTGTTATGATGCGTATATGCATGCATCATGGTGTATGATAATGTGATGTTTGTGAATGTATTTTTGTCTAGGAAAATAAATCCTTGACGAATGTCGGGAAGATAACTCCTGGGCTGATGCTGAAGATTAGAGTTCTTCGTTTCCGCGGGGGATGATGGTTGCAAGAATAAACCGGTAGGAGAAGATGACTCCGTTGAGGAATAAACTTTACTGGAGAGATTAATGTGTGGGGAATACTCTGTGGGAAGAGATACTTCGCTGAGGTTTTGATGATAACCCCGCTGGGGATACCGTTGATAAGCTATGTTGGGGATAGGAAGAACTTTGTCGAGGACGGTCTTTCCATGGTAATTAGCTGAGGATAACCCAGTTATAAGCTCTGGTGGGGAATAACCTTGAATAAAGCCGGGGAGATGCGTTCGTATTCTGCAGGGGATAAGCTTCCAGAATCTACTGGGGATAAGCTTCCAGGATCTACTGGGGAGATTGATTCAATTCTCCTGGGGAAACTTTTGAACTGTACTGGGGAAGTGGCTCCACTGTGGTGTCTGGTATTCCACCGGGGAACAATCTTAGATCAAGACTGCCGGGGACGCTTGCTTAGGAACATATGTATACTCCGCTGGGGAATATTGAGATTTCCTGGGGATACCCAACTTTCTTAAGGCTGACTGTAGACCAACTCTGCTTGGGGAGAGTGTTGCTGACTTACTGGAGATATTGTGCCTTTTCAGGGCTGATGAGACCAACTCTGCTCGGGGGAGAGTTTTGCTGAATCTTGTCTTACTCTGCAAGGAGTGAAGGTATCCTGGTCGTTCTTCAGCCGAACCTACCTTGGTACCTTGGTGGACAGAGCAACTAGATCGCTTAGACAATTCATTATTGCCCCTGTTTCAAATGTCACCTGTAATTGATCCTTTGTTTCATATGCAAATATTTATGAGTTAACAATTAATGTCAAATGCATATATCAAAAATGAACATTGGACGTTCTTCGCAAGACAAAACAGATAAAGGAAAAACAATTGGCAAGTTGTCTGAAAAATGAGCTTGTATTGATTTTTGAATTTGCCTGTAAATAGGCGTTTTGTGTACAAGAGGCTGACGTCCTAGTAAGAGAATGCCGCCGAATAGAATAGAGTTTATACAATTTTGAAAAGGAAAACAAAACAGGTATGTGAAAAATCCCACTGGGTTCCAACTCTGCTATCGCCTTTATGTCTTCAAGCGTCTCATCACTTTGCTGCTTAGTTGAAGATGAAGCGGACTGATCGATGCCGCCTGAACCTGATAGTTGATACCGAATTCTGGATGCAAGGTGATCCAATGAGACATAGTATTACGCTTTAATCCCTAATTTTTGCCTGGACTGCCCTTTCGGGTTTTCAGTCCACCGGGATACCCATTTTTGCCCAAGCCGCCTTTTCAGGTTTTCAACTTGCCGGGTGTACAGTATTTTTTTATTTCATCCCTTATTTTTGCCCGAACCCTTTTGATTCGCCGGGAAGCCCTTATTTTTACCTAGGTATGTCAACCTAACGGGTCTTTTATCATGCGTAGTATCTTTTTACTATGTCTGCATTGGCGGGGTGAGGAAGGTCGTCACCATCCATGGTGGTTAGAATCATAGCTCCTCCTGAGAAGATATGTTTAACCACAAATGACCCTTCGTACGTGGGGGTCCATTTGCCCCTGGGATCACTTTGAGGAAGAATGATACGCTTGATTACCAGGTCTCTGACTTGATACTCTTGTCGTCTGACTTTCTTGTTAAATGCCCTGATCATCCGTTTTTGGTATGTTTGACCATGACAAATAGCGGTGAGTCTCTTTTCGTCGATTATGTTTAATTGATCAAGCCGAGTCTGGATCCAGTCATCTTCGCTCAAGCCTGCATCCTTCATTATCCGGAGAGAGGGTATCTGGACTTCAATAGGCAAGACTTCCTCCATGCCGTAGACCAAGGGAAAGGGTGTTGCCCCTGTTGACGTCCGTGCTGAGGTACGCTACCCATGAAGAGAAAACGGTAACATCTCGTGCCAATCTTTGTAGGTCACTGTCATCTTCTGCACAATCTTCTTAATATTCTTATTTGCCGCTTCTACAGCCCCGTTCATCTTCGGTCGGTAAGGAGAAGAGTTGTGGTGTTGTATCTTGAATTGCTCGCAGAGCTCAGTGATCATCTTATTGTTGAGATTGGTACCATTGTCCGTAATGATCCTTTCAGGTACACCGTATCGACATATCAGGTTATGCCGAATGAACCGTGCCACGACATTCTTGGTTACTGTAGCGTAGGAAGCTGCTTCAACCCACTTTGTGAAGTAATCAACCGCTACCAGGATAAAGCGATGCCCGTTGGATGCCGTAGGTCTAATCTCGCCGATCATATCAATGCCCCACATTGCAAAAGGCCAAGGTGCTGTCAAGACATTCAGAGGTACTGGAGGAACGTGCACCTTATCGGCATAGATCTGACATTTGTGACACGTCCGAGAATGTTGGTAACAGTCGGCTTCCATTGTGGACCAGAAATATCCTGCCCGAAGGATTTTCTTTGCCATGGTATGTCCACTGGAATGTGTTCCGAAGGTACCTTCATGTAGCTCTGCCATGATCTTTTCTGCTTCAATCTTATCCACACAACGCAGTAAAGTTGAATCATGGTTTCACTTGTAGAGAATGCCATTGCTGAGGAAGAACTTTGCCGCGAACCTTCTCAGGAATTTCTTGTCGTTGACAGATGCGCCTTCAGGGTATTCTTGAGTTCCAAGTACCTCTTCACTTCATGATACCAAGGCTTTTCAGTTACCTCTTCAGCCTCAAGATCACAGCAATGTGCAGGTTCATACAACTTCCAGATAATGATCCGGGGAGCCTCGTTGTCCCATTTTACTTTGAACATGGAAGACATTGTAGCTAGCGCGTCCGCCAACTGATTCTCCTCTCTTGGAAAGTGTTCAAAAGTTATCTCCTCGAAGTGGGGAATCAATGTCAGCATATACTCCTTGTAAGGAATAAGATTTGGGTGTTTCATATCCCACTCGCCTTTGATCTGATTGATTACGAGAGAGGAATCTCCGAAGACACTCAGAAACTTGATCCTTAAGCCAATTGCAGCTTGAAGACCCATGATGCATGCCTCATACTCCGCCATGTTGTTGGTGCAGTTGAAACATAGCCGGGCGGTAAGTGGAGTATGAGTGCCTTTAAGGGATATGATCACAGCGCCAATATCGTTACCCAAAGAGTTCGAGGCTCCATCAAAGTGCATAGACCATCGGGATCCTTCCTCAGGTCCTTCATCCGGTCCAGGTACTTCACAATCAGTCACTACTATGATATTCTCGTCTGGAAATTCGAAGTTCATAGATTGGTAGTCATCCACTGCCTGGTGCGCCAAATGGTCTGCCAATACACTTCCCTTGATTACTTTTTGAGTCGTGTACTGGATGTCGTATTCTGTCAAGATCATCTGCCATCTTGCTATTCTTCCGGACAAGGCAGGCTTTTCGAATATGTACTTTATTGGATCCATTTTTGAGATCAACAGAGTAGTGTGAGTCAGCATATACTGCCTCAGCCGACGAGCAGCCCATACCAAAGTGCAGCAAGTTTTCTCGAGAAATGAGTATCGGGTCTTACAGTCGGTAAACTTTTTGCTAAGGTAATAAATGGCGTGCTCTTTTCGGCCAGACTCGTCATGCTGCCCCAGCACACACCCCATTGAACTGTCAAGTACTGTCAAGTATAAGATTAGAGGTCTCCCTTCAACCGGTGGCATAAGAATGGGTGGTTCTTGGAGATACTCTTTGATTCTGTTGAAAGCGGCCTGACATTCATCGTTCCAACGTACTACTTGATCTTTCTTCAGCAGCTTGAAGATTGGCTCACAAGTAGCAGTTAGGTGCGAGATGAATCAGGCGATATAATTCAGCCGTCCTAGAAAGCCTCTGACTTCTTTCTCTGTCTTGGGAGCTGGCATATCTTGTATGGCTTTCACCTTGGCAGGGTCCACTTGAATACCTTTGTCGCTTACGACGAAGCCTAGTAGTTTTCCAGATCTCACCCCGAAGGTGCACTTGTTCGGGTTCAACCTCAACTTGTACAACTTCAGACGGTCAAACAGCTTCTGTAGATGGTCAAGGTGTTCCTCCTCAGTTTGGGACCTCGCAATCATATCGTCGACATATACTTCGATATCATGATGGATCATGTCATGAAATAAAGCAACCATGGCACGTTGGTAGGTTGCCCCAGCATTTTTCAACCCAAAAGGCATGACCTTGTAGCAAAAGGTGCCCCATTGAGTAACAAAAGTGGTCTTCTCCATGTCTTCCAGAGCCATCTTGATCTGATTATAACCGGAGAAGCCGTCCATGAAGGAGAATACTTTATGCTGAGCAGTGTTGTCAACCAGAACGTCAATGTGAGGTAGAGGGAAATCATCTTTAGGGCTCGCCCTGTTCAAATCCCTGTAATCAACACACATTCGGACCTTACCATCCTTCTTCGGCACTGGAACCACGTTGGCAACCCACTGAGGGTAAGAAGTCACTGCTAGAAAACCGGCATCAAATTGTTTCATAACCTCAGCTTTGATTTTCTCGGACATCTCTGGACGCATACGGCAGACCTTCTGTTTAACCGGAGGACAGTCTTCCTTGGTAGGAAGGTGATGAACCAAAATGTCGGTATCCAACCCAGGTATGTCTTCGTAAGACCAGGCAAAGACTTCCACATAGTCACGCAACATCTGAATCAACCGTTGTTTCACACTGAGCTCCAGATTGGCACCAATCTTGACTTCCTTTCTATCTGTCTCAGTACCCAGATTTACCGTTTCCACTGGCTCTTCATGTGGCTGAATGGCCCTCTCTTCCTGGAGTAACAGTCTTGCAAGCTCACCAGGCACTTCGCAATCATCTTCACCTTCGTCTTCGGCTAAGTTGATCGGATTTTCGAAGTCATAACTGGCGGTAGCAGAGTCGTTACCAGTGAGATCCAGAGTGGATTGGAACCTGTATAGGTGAGTGTGTGTAAATATAGCTGTTTTGCAATATATAAAGAAAGAAAGGGAGCGCAAGATTTGAAATGCGAAAAAACGTCCAATGCTTTTATTCATGATATATGAAAGTGACAAATAATAAGCCCTCACAAATGAAACCACGGTGCCCCGGGTAAGACACCGGGCCATAAAGTTTCAAATTATTGTTCGTTACAAATTTAAAACAAAGGAGTTCATTACTGAGTGACAAAAGTAATAGGTATGAAATCTTTCTCCGTCCAGTTGCTTGGTCCACCGTCGGTCATTAGGTAGATCCAGCTATCAAATTCAGATTCTTCCACTTCATCATCCATCCTGATAGCATTTACTCCATGGTTGGGCATGGGAGCTGTCACCACATTAGGCCTCTCGGGCGCCTCGAACTGTACCTCTTTAGCATCAATAAGATCTTGAACCTTATTCCTCAGAGCCCAGCAATCATCTGTGTTATGCCCCGGGCTGTCAGAGTGAGAAGCATAACGGGTGTTGGGATTGTACTTCGGAGATGTTGTGTTTACCACCTTCAGAGCTTCTTTGATGGTTACCAGATTGGTTGACAGCAGTTGCGGCAGAATTTGAGACAGGGTCATGCTGAGCCGAGTGTACTGCCTTTTGGGCCTCTCACCCCTTGGTTGGTTGTATTGCTGAGGAGCAGCAGCAGGCTTTGAAATTACCACCGTGTTAACAGCTTGGCGGCGTTCCGGTTTGTTCTGTCTCCTAGGACCATAAATAACACTAGCTTCCTTCTTGAAGGGCTTCTTTTCAGTACTCGAGGAGGCACCTTTCTGTATTTTCCTTGATTTGATACCGGCTTCGATCCTCTCACCAGTCAGGATCAGGTCTGTAAACCCAGCAGAGGAATTACCAATTAGGTGATTAAAGAATGGACCAGACAGGGTCCCGAAGAACATGTCCACGAGTTAACGGTCAGTCAACGGTGGCTGCACCCTGCCAGCCAGGTCTCTCCACTTCTGCGCGTACTCCTTAAAACCTTCTCATGTCCCTAGCGACATACCCTGGAGTTGGGTACGTGTAGGAGCGAGGTCGGAATTATACTGATACTGCTTATAAAAAGCAGTAGCCAAGTCCTCCCAGTTACGAATATTGGTTCCATCCAGCTAATAGAACCATTCGAGTTGAGTCCCTGAAAGACTCTCCTGGAAGAAATGGATCCATAAGTTCTTGTCTGCAGTGTAAGGCTGGATCTTCCTTACATAAGAACGGAGGTGGAGCTTAGGACAGGAAGCTCCGTCGTACTTCACAAAGGCAGGTGCCTTGAACTTGTGTGGGATCACCACCCCAGAAGATAACCCTAAGTCTCCAAAATCCAACCCAGGCACACATTGAATCTCCATAGCATTTAACCGGTCCTCCAGCTGTTTGTACCTGTCCTCCGCAAGAGGGTACTGTTCATCATTGAAATATGTCTCGGTGTCAGAGACCACGGGACTAGGAACCCTTCCCTCTTGGTGACTGCCTTCCCCAACAAATGGAGTAGTCCAGTCAGCTTCATTCTGTAGTGTATTCCCGAGTCTGCGTCCAGTGTTGAACAGCACAGTCCTCTTCTTCTTCTTCTTCTTCAGGAGCAAAGCCTTCAACTCCTGTTGTCCTTGGGCTAAGCTCATGACCAGCTCTTGAAACTGGGCGTTCTGGGCCTGGAGGGCCTTGATAGCTTGTTCAGTAGTTGGTTCAGGATTCATGATGATTGAGTGCTGAAATAAACAGCGAAGAAGATTAAGCAACCTGTAGAAAAGGGTACCTGTGATGCATATGATGAATGAAATGCGTATGAATTATGTTTTCAAAGACAATCGGGAATCAACTTTGTAAACAACAAGGAAACACACTTTATTAGATTAAACTTTGAATTGTTCAAGAAATTGCCCTTAGGCGTTACATAAATGAAAATACTGAAAAGGACATAAAAGCTGTAAAAGAAACATCCAAAGTTCATCAGTGCTCCCATGGCCTCCTCTTCTCAGTACGGATATAGTCATTCAGGGTTCGTTCGTTTTCCAACTGCTTTGTCAGCTTCTGGATTTTTTGTTCTTGTTCATTGAAATTTTCCCGATAAGAATCCCGTTCTTCCTGTAGTTGCGCCCAAGACCTCTTTAGTGTATCAACATCAGTGGGTATCTGAGGAGGGAGTATGGTTGGAGGAACCCCGTCTCTATCAGGAATTTCAAGAATGATAGGCCTGACAGCTTCATATGGTATACCTAACTTCTGAGCACGGATGCTGGCCCATCTGTAATAGGGTTCCATTGGTAGAGAAGTCTTCGGTCCCAACTCATGTGGGTCAACTTTGTGAATTCTGTCCCAAGCTTTGATGAATCTACGGCGCAGTTCGTCACTATCTACCTGAAACTCAAAACTGATGTGAGGCACCAACATCTCATGAGGCCCTGCTCTTCTGGCTCTTCCAAATTGACGGAGAGCTAAACATGGATTATAAGAGATTCCTCCCTGGGTACCGATCAATGGAACATTAGGATACTCTCCACAACGATCAATAACAACCACCCCATCTAAACCTCTGAGAGTCCAAATGATGTCATTATCAGTGAGAGACATTAACCTATGAGCCCATCCTCTTCCTTCTTGGTTCTTCAGCACGAACTTGGGGAGGTGCGAAATAAACCACCTCACTAACAAAGGAGCACAACACCACAGAGTTCCTCGTCTTCGGGCAGTACGAGCATAGATTTGTTCCAGGATGTCACCTAAGAGAGTGGGTACAGGATTCCGAGACATGAAGATCCTTATGGCATTGACGCTGACAAAGTTATCGGGATTTGGAAACAAAACCAGACCATAGATTAAGAGAGCCAGAATGTCTTCATACGCCCTGAAGTCTAAGTCATTCCAGAAACTGTTAGCTTTACCAATTAGAAACTTAGCCAAGAGGCCCTTAACTCTGCTTCTAGTCACCCAGTTATCCATTACCTCCTTGTTGGTCAAAGGAAGGGCTGCTGCAATCTCCTCAAGTCTAAGAGTCTTTTCCCAGCCAGTGAAGGGAGTCTGATCCAAGATAAGGACACCAAGCAAATCAGAAAATTCTTCTAGGGTAGGGACCAGCTGGAAGTCTTGAAAGGTGAAGCAATGGTACAGAGGATCATAAAACTGGGTCATGACACTCATCAGTTGTTGGTCCCACTTTGAAGTGACTAAACCGAGAAGAGAACCATGCCTCTGGATGAAGGAAGTAGTGTTTGGAATTCTGTCAACCAACTCTTTAAGCAAATCAGGTGGGTGAACAAAGTTGAGCTGGATAGTATTCCTTCGCATGGGCATCATAATATCCTACAAAACAGAGCAAAGATGAAACCCTCTTGTCTTTGAAATGGGCCAGTCCTAATGCAGGATGAATGCAATGTTATAATCGTATGATGTTATGGTAAAGCACACCACAAGTATTCACAAAGGCAAACATGATAAGGCACACAAGTCACACAAGACAACCCTTAGGGTTTAGCCCAGCATGAAGTTCAGGTACTACCCTCTTTCAGTTTCGTTGGTTAAGACCTGTCCTATCAAAAGTAACCGGGTTCTAGAGGATCCCAATATCACTGACTACCCTCAATCAGTCATAACTCCAGCTTCGCAATCTTTTCTTGCAGCCAGAACCATCGCGAGAGTTTAGCCTCAATGGGTGTAGCATACTGCTACTGTTCTATGGCCAAGTTGGGTCTATTTAGGGTTCTAAGGTCGGTTGGTGCTTAATGACTCCTCAGAAGACCCATATTCTCCTCGTTGCAACACAAGGGATATCGGTACAGACCAAGGTGCCACACCAGCGTAGCCACTGCTTCACCCATGTCGGTCTACGCCGGACAGGTCCCTCACAACTTATGCTACCTAAAAGGGTATCCCCAGATCCGAGTTAGGATCTATGAAACTCCGATGCAATGCCCACAAATGTAAAGCAAACAAAACATTCAATTGAAAACATAAGTATGATCTAATCCTAAGGTATACCTCACTTTTAGTTTCCCCAGCAGAGTCGCCAGTTCTGTGATCGGTGGAAATAGAACTGACTGTTTTTAAGCTGGTTCGCGAAATGTCGCGGTAAGCAAGAGTCGCCACCGTCTTTTATGTTCTCTAATATGGAAAGGACAAAAGCACAACAAAATTCCTTATTCGAGATGTTTCTCGGTTCGCGAGGTAGATTTATAGAAAGGGAAGGTGTTAGCACCCTTTCTATCCGTGGTTATCCACGGGCTCTTAGGTACTTGCTCTTATGTTTTCAAAATCTGTTTGCTTTTCAAGTGTGTGTGGGTTTTGAAAAAGTTTCGTTTGAAAAATTTCTAAGTAACTCTTGTATCTGTCCTCAAGAGTGTATGAAAAATTTGTTTGAAAACTTTTGAAAGTGTAGGTGCAAAAAGTTGTTTTTGTTTGTTTTGAAAAGAGCAAGTACTTAAGAGAAGTCTACCTACCCTAAGGAATTAAGTTGTGTAAGAGTCCTTTAGATAGTGCTATCCCACCATTGAGAGGTAGGTGGCACCATCGTTGGAGGTGTTCGGGTCAATTCGATTAAGGGACAATGTGGTCACCCAAGCAATGGTAAGACACCTTAGAAGTAACCCTAATGTCCTATATCCTTTTTATCCGAGGCAACCGTTTCGAGGCAACTGGATCTTTTTAGACAGAGGGGCAACCTCTAAGGCACCCTATACTTGATGACCACGTTCGAGGCAACCGGTGAGGCGTACCCTAAGAGTGGCATGTGCTTGTGTGTTGTTTTCATGTTATTGTTTATCTTGTACATGTTATTTGTGAGCTACGAATTGGTTTTTATTTGGCATACATTCTTGCAGGCATATTAACAGTTAAATTATTTGCAGGAAATAAATTACGAAAATGTAAATCTAGCTATTACAAGGCGCGGGTCTATACATCGCCAAAAACAAAAACCCGTTTTGAAAAAATAAAGTGCGAGAATTTAAATAAGGCAATAAAATCCTAATTAACTATTACATACTCTGTACAGATACATAAATATAATCAAAATAAATAAATACGCGCGAATAGAAATTTATTCGGGAACGTCCTAAGGGTTTTGACCCTTTTCAGAATTAAATTAAACATTAAACCTAATTAACTAAATTGAAAGTGAAATACCTAATTCTAAATTAATTTTACTTATTAAAAAAAATGTTAAAATTGTCCTAATTACACAACTAGTTAATTAATGTTAGAATTTATTTACAAAAATAAGTTAATAAATAATAAAATGTTTTTTTTTGGTTTTTTAATGAAAAATATTAATTATGTTAATTTGGTGATAATTAGAAAAATTAATTAATAAACAAACAAAATAAAAATATAAAACAAGAAGAAAAAGGGATGAACCAAAAAAGGGGGGTTCTGGGCCCAAAATGGGGGTTTAGTGAAGCAATCTTGGCCCAATAATGATTAAGCCCTTGCTGACTTTTGGAATTTCCTGGAGGCGGGTTGACTAGGGAGCATGATGTTCATCTATCCTTGGCCTTTGGATCACTGCTTGAAGCCACATGGCAGGCTGGGACATGAGGCATATGGTGGAATCTTTGATAAGCGCTGCATATGAATTTGTTAGAAAAAATAGAATTGAGATTTGGGTGGACCTGGGAATCGAACCCAGGTCCCCGCATTCAAAGCCTGCACGCCTTAACCACTGAGCTACACATTCCAATTGAAATAATAATAAGAACTAAATATTATATTAGTAAATCAAACGATCCCCTGGAAAAAAAATGCGCTTATTTTTGAAATGGCCAATCACGTGTGTACACCTATTGTCTTCTTCCTTGTTTCCCTGCAAATGACAAACAATTAGCGGGGGTTTTTAACCCCCCCAAAGCAAAACTGCCAATAATAGCGAATAGGAATTCAGGCTACATAAATATGGCGCGAGGTGTCTACTGTGTTCGCCACGTTCATACGATTTCAACCATGGGCATGGGAGGTTCCAATTTTACTGTATGTGGAAAGCCCTAAATTGAGATATTTGAAAACCTAGAATTCGTCCATGGTAGTTTACGTTTTAGGGCACCATAATCAAATTGAATTGTACCAAAAGCTTCGTATGGTCCCTCTGAACACAAAACAAAACACAAAATACATTAATGATGCATGAATTAAAGGATGCGTTTATGAAAAAAAATTCAAACCGTGAAACTGTTATCTCAGGATTCCTGGAGTGTTAGGGCTTGATTTCGATTGCAATAGGTTCCTGGGAAGGCTAACAATGTGTTTGGATCAAGAAAACACTTTGAATCGTGCTGAAAGGTGGATTTCAGTTTTCAAATTTCTTTGGAATTTTTTGAATTGGTTTGGCTGTTTGTGCAGTGTTCAGGTCGTGAATGAGGCTTGCTTTGCTTGCATATGTACATGTGAATGCTATTAGGTCACATTATGAGCCAATGATCCATTGCAATTAAGTTTTTGAGATTCTTCATAACCACCATTAAAGGACTTTCCAAGTTTGTTCAAATTTTGAATTCTATGTATAATTGAGATTGGCACGAATTTGGCAACTAGAATATGCTGTATGAAAGCCATTCAAACCACAAAGATGCCACTTAATTAATTTTTTGATTTTATTTGAATATTTATGGATTTAAAATGAATTAAATCAATAAAAATTAAATAAAATAGAAAAATAATTATTTGGTCTTAAAATTGATCATGGGACACGTGGGTGGCATGACAAAGCTGAATCAAGTGGAAGAAAGTGGGCCCTTTTGTCAAAAATTGAAGTTTCAAGGATAGTTGACTTTTGCCATTTCACAAAAATTTCCCAACTTCTCCAATGCATATCTTGCTTAATTTTGATCATATGAAAATGTTTTTGGACATTTTGGAAAGGTCTTGAAGTCCTCTAACCAATGCCTTTGGTCCCATGTCATTTTGATTTACCAATCTCAAGTTATGGTCTTTGACTTAAAATGCCTTTTTGTTGACTTTTGAAAATGACCTATAATGTTGAAATTGATAACTTTTTGTGAGAGCATTTCTTGGACTTGGAATGTGAAGATGAGTTGTAGGAAATTTCCTCCCCTTCAAAATGAGCATTGGATGGGATTTTTATGATGAACCATGAAAAAGTTATGCCTTGGTCAAGTTATAGTTGACTTTTCAACTGTCCAAAAATGGAAACTTTTGCATCTTGATGATTTTTGAGCCATTCTTGTGGAATCATGATCAAGACTTGATCAAATGATGATTGTGGCTTCAAAATAAGATGTTGACCAAATTTTTTGACTTTTGACTACCAAATGACCATTTTACCCCTACAGTTGGTTGTGGAGCAAATGAGGCTTTTGACTGAGCAACTTGACCTTGTGAGCCTTGAAACTTGACATGTAGATGCTTGACAATGTGTATAGGCATATGGGACTTGATTGAGCCCTTGAAAACCTCAACTTCCTTGAGAGAAACAAAACCCTAATTTTGACTGGCTTAGGAGGATGTTTAGACTGTGCAATCCCTTGAGATACCTTGAAGCATTTGAAAATTGACCTTGACAAAACTTGAAGAATATGGGAGGGAAAATTTTGGGGTACAACATTGGAGATACTCTTTGATTCTTTCGAAATCGGCCTGACATTCCTCGTTCCAACGTACTACTTGATCTTTCTTCAGTAGCTTGAAGATTGGTTCATCGGTAGCAGTTAGATGTGAGATGAATCGGGCAATATAGTTCAGCCGTCCTAGAAAGCCTCTGACTTCCTTCTCTGTCTTGGGAACTGGCATCTCTTGTCTGGCTTTTACTTTGGCAGGGTCCACTTGAATACCTTTGTCGCTCACGACGAAACCTAGTAGTTTTCCGGATCTCACCCCGAAGGTGCACTTGTTCGGGTTCAACCTTAGCTTGTACAACTTCAGACGGTCAAACAGCTTCTGCAAATGGTCAAGGTGTTCCTCCTCAGTTTGGGACCTTGCAATCATATCATTGACATATACTTCAATTTCATGATGGATCATGTCATGAAACAAAGCAACCATGGCACGTTGGTAGGTTGCCCCAGCATTTTTCAGGAGCCATCTTGATTTGATTATAACCAGAGAACCCGTACATGAATGAGAATACCTTATGCTGAGCAGTGTTATCAACCAGAACGTCGATGTGAGGCAGAGGGAAATCATCCTTAGGGCTCGCCCTGTTCAAATCCCTGTAATCAACACACATTCGGACCTTACCATCTTTCTTCGGTACCGGAACCACATTGGCAACCCACTGAGGGTAAGAAGTTACTGTTAGAAACCCGGCATCAAATTGTTTCATAACCTCAGCTTTGATTTTCTCGGACATCTCTGGACGCATACGGCGGACCTTCTGCTTTACCGAAGGGCATTCTTCCTTGGTAGGCAAGTGATGAACCACAATGTCAGTATCCAACCCAGGCATATCTTCGTAGGACCAGGCAAAGATTTCCATGTAGTCATGCAGCATCTGAACCAACCGTTGTTTCACACTGAGTTCTAGATTGGCACCAATCTTGACTTCCTTTCTGTCTGTCTCAGTACCCAGATTTACCGTTTCCACTAGCTCTTCATGTGGCTGAATGACCCTCTCCTCCTGGAGTAGCAGTCTTGCAAGCTCACCAGGCACTTCGCAATCATCTTCACCTTCGTCTTCGGCTAAGTTGATCGGATTTTCGAAGTCATAACTGGCAGTAGCAGAGTCGTTACCAGTGAGATCCAGAGTGGATTGGGACCTGTATATGTGAGTGTGTGTAAATATAGCTGTTTTGCAGTATATAATAAAGACAAGGAGCGCAAGATTTGAAATGCAAAAAACGTCCAATGCTTTTATTAATGATATATGAAAATGACAAATAATAAGACCTCACAAATGAAGCCACGGTGCCCCGGGTAAGACACCGGGCCATAAAGTTTCAAATTATTGTTTGTTACAAATTCAAAAGGAGTTCATTACTGAGTGACAAAAGTAATAGGTATGAAGTCTTTCGCAGTCCAGTTGCTAGGTCCACCGTCGGTCGTAAATTGCGGAAAGTGAATCTACGCTATTACAAGGCGTCGGGTATTTACATCGCCAAAAACATAACCCTTGAAAATAAATGCGAGAAATTAAAGAAAGCGATAAAAGTCCTAATTATCTATTACATTCTCGAAACAGATACATAAATATAATCCAAAATAAATATGCGCGAAAAGAAATTAAATCGGGGACGTCCTTAGGGTTTTGACCCTTTTTGAGAAAAGAATGGAATTTTGGTCCTTTTTGCAATTAATTAATATTAAATCTAATTTACTAATTAATTAAATAATTACAAGAAAAAGTATTTTTGTGTTTTTTATGTCTTAATGAAAAAAAATAAAATGGATTAAAAGTTGTCAAAAACCTAATTCTACTTTATTTTATTTGTTATAAAAAAAATCAAAGTTAACCTAATTAAAAGAAGACTAAATCAATGAATTTACATTTATTTACAAAAATAATAAACTAAGGCGAAATTAATAAATAATAATAATAAAAATATTAGTTTTCTGAATTTTATTAGGAAAATAATTAATTTGTTAATTATATACTAATAATAATAATAATTAAAGTAGAATAATTAGTGAAAAAATAAAAAATATAAAGAAAGAAAGAAAAAGAACCCAGGGGGTGTTGGCCCAGTAGGGAGGTTTGTTCTGGAATCTGAAGCCCATTTGTTTCTCAAGCCTGTTTGACTTTCTTGATTGGCTGTACGTTCATTGACTGGGAGCATGGTGTTCTTCATCTCTTGGCCATTGGATCTAGGCTTAAGGACACATGGCGCCTGAGATTTGAAAGTGTATGGTGGAATTCATTTGGGAATCTGCACATAACCATGTTAGGAAAAATATTATAGAGTTTTGGGTGGACCTGGGATTCGAACCCAGGTCCCAATGATACACAACCAACACACCCACCACCAAGCCATCTGCACGCATTTGTAAATATAATGGACAATGAATATATTATATAAAAACAACAACATATGTTGGAAACAACAAAACGTGCGCTATTTTTTGAATTGGCTAATCATGTGATAACACGTATTCGTCTTCTTCCTTATGCCTGCAAAAAAACAAATTAGATAGCGGGGGTTTTTAACCCCTACAAAACAGGATGACCACTAATAGCGAATAGCCCTACATGCTATATAAATATGGCGCGATGGTTGGGTTAAATTCGTCTGGTTCTCAGGATTACAACCATAGGTCTTAGAGGTCTCAATTTTTCCGGATCTGGAAAGCCCTAATTCAAGAACTCAAGAACCCTAGAATTCTCCAATGGAAACTCACGATTCTGTACACTATAATCCAATTAACTAATACCATTAGCTTTGTATAGGTTCAAGCAATGCAAAACAATGATTAGCACATGTTAATTATACATAAAATATGAGATTCGATTCTGAAAAAGTTAAGCAAACCGTGGGTCTGTGAATGGTGATTTTTTGAGCTTTGGTGTGTGGTTTTGATTGCAAAAGGTCCCTGGGAGTTCCTGCAAGGTATTAGAAACAAGAAAAAGCTTTGAATCACGTTAGAATGTGGAATTCAGTTTTCATTTTTCTTTGATTTTTTTCAATATGCTTATGGCTTTTCTGCAGCAATTCTCACGTCCAATGCATTAGGGTTGACTTGTATACTTATAGTAGAATGAAATTAGGTTAAATCTTGGCCAAGAAATCCATGGAATTGATGTTTTTATATTTGATTGAAAATCAAATATTTTTCAATCTTTTTGATTGGAAAAACTTGCCAAACTTGGAGATTTTTGTCCCCTTGATGTGCACACGAATTTGCCAGCATATATTGAGCTTGTTTGCTTCACAAAAGATTGAAAAAACCATATATTTGAATTTCATAAGTCATGGACAAAGTTTCAAGAAGGAATTTGAGGCCCATTAACAAAAACAAAGTGTTTTGAGCAAAGTTGACTTTTGCAAATTCACAAAAATTTCCCAACTTCTCCAATGCATATCTTGCTCAATTTTGATCACATGAACATGTTCTTGGACATTTTGGAAAGGTCATGAAGTCCTCTAACAAATTCCTTTGGTCCCATGTCATTTGGATTTATCAATCTCAAGTTATGGTCTTTGACTTAAAGTGCATTTTTGTTGACTTTTGAAATTGACCTATAATGTAGAAATTGATAACTTTTTGTGAGAGTATTTCTTGGACTTGGAATGTGAAGATGGATTGTAGGAAATGCCATCCCCTTCAAAATGAGCATTGGATGGGATTTTTATGATGAACCATGAAAAATTTATGCCCTGGTCAAGATACAGTTGACTTTTCTGCTGTCCAAAAATAGTAACTTTTGGCATCTTGATGATTTTTGAGCCATGCTTGTGGAATCATGATCAAGACTTGATCAAATGATGATTGTGAGCTCAAAATAAGACGTTGACCAAAAATTCTGACTTTTGATTGCAAAATGACCATTTTGCCCCTGCAGTTGACTGTTGAGCAAATAAGGCTTTTGATTGTGCAATTTGACCTTGTGAGCCTTGAGACTTGCCATGTGGATGCTTGACAATATATATAGGCCTATGAGACTTGATTGAGCCATTGAAAACCTCAAATTCATTGAAGGAACCAAAACCCTAATTTTGACTGGCTTAGGAGGTGGTTTGGACTGTGCAATCCTTGAGTAGACTTGAGCAATTTGAAGATGACCCTTGACAAATCTTGAAGAATATGGGAGGGCAAATTTTGGGGTACAACACTTAGGAACTTTATTTTGATAATTAAGTTATATATTTAATTAGGATAAGTATTTAGAGATTAATAATTGGTACATAAATCAAATACTTCTTAAAATAATTAATTCAAACATTCTATAAATAATAAAATATCCATTTTCGAGCAATTAAATCAGTCTACACATCATCCACCAATTTATTATCAAACAATTAAAATCCATGAAACTCACCAAATTCACCATCCGTGAGCAACACGTGACCAATATCTAGTCACGTGATGAGGAGACTATATCATACTTCCCCCGCTCTTTGTCCTATCATACTTTTTATCAGTCAACCAAAACATCAAAACAACTAACCAACACCAAATCAATTTTCAACTAACATAATTAAAAAATCAAGATTATTTTCGAAAAAGGATTAAGGAGAATTAATTTCAAAATTAACTATGAACCATGTCTACACTCACTCAACTTACAACCCAGACAAGGTTCAAGGATAATTCAAAAGCAATTCTATGTAATCCTATACAAAACACCAACCAACCGTGAACTACGAATCGAGACTTTGATTCCTCATAAGAGGATACGTAGGCATACGACTATAATCATGGCAAGTTCCCCTAATAAAAATTAAAACCCAATTTCCTAAGCTGTAATTCTAAACCCTAGTATCCTTGTGAACAAGGTAGATGAGGGGTGCCTAACACTTTCCCTTCGTCTAAGAACAAGTCCAACAACCTATAATCTCTAACTTATTTAAGGTTATCCTTTATATTCCCTTCCGTAGGATAAAAATTAAGGGTGGCGACTCTCAATTTAAAATTGGTTATAATAGAAGCAGACAATGAAATGATTACAAAAGTATCAGTAGTTGACTTACTAGTTGTTACGAAAGTTTCATTTCCCAGAATGGCATCTTCCAAAAAGCCACGCTTTTTTTCCTTTTTATTTTTCTTCTCTGGTTCATAAGCATATGAGCTTCTCTTTCCTTTACCAACATAACAGTCAACACCCTCAACAAGAAAATCTGAGTAATTAAAGTTTGACATATCATTTCCTTCTTGTTGCATCATTAGAACGCATGCAACCACGCTGGATACAGGATCTTGCTTGGAGAACAGAGGATAGTCATTCACATGAATTCTTTTGTGATGATAACTCTTAGATGGTTCAATCATAAACTTGACCTTGAGTCCTTCAATCAACCTCATGTTTCTCAAGGTTTTCCCATTAAAGGAATCTCTAATGCTTGGAGTCAGGTCCTCTTTATAGTTGGCTTCTTCAATCAAAAACTTTACCAAACCACTTTCAATAAAAATATAAGTTAGAAGACATCCACAAGGAATATTTGGAGATACCTTTTTGTTGGGAAGTGTGGTGGTTCTGGACTTTCTAATAGAATCCCTAAGATAATTAAACAGAATGAAGGGAAGATTAATCCTCTGTTTGGACAGCACAAAGGACATCATGAACTTCTGATTAATGTTGAAATAATCAGAGGAACTTGAAACAGGTCTAGGGTTTATGCAACCCAGAATAATCTTATGCCACACTATGATATTATCATGAAGATCCTTGCTTTTATACTTGGATTTTCAGCAGAGAAATTCGTAAACAGTAGTTGATCTATAGATTTATTTGCAGCCTTTGACTTATTATCCAATCCATACACACATTTTCCTTTCAAAAACGTCAATCCCAACAGTTTCATAATAGACTCTTCAGTGATAATGATTCTTTGTCCGATAACATCTAAAACCATATGAAAGTCATCAAAATCAACATTTTTCCATAAATCTATCACTAGCACCTCATAGACAGGACCATGAAGCCTTTGAAAATAGTTTTCCCAGCATTGAGCCTTTAATTCTTCTTTTAAGTCACACCCATCTACAACAAGATTGTCAAAATAAACCATTAATTCCTTAAGAACGATCAACTTCGCTGGTTTTAAGTTGCAATGAACTTGAGAAATTTTCTGCGTGATGTGATTGACATCAATAGGATTTGTAGAAGATGAAGGAACCATAGTTGATGAAGATGGAGTGATGGTTGATGAAGACGGATCTGTTGAACTCATACTTTATTGCACTTCTTTTGAAAACTCAACAACAGCTTGTTGATTAGGAGTCATCATCATTGAAAGCGGATGGAGATGATGAAGACAGTGTTTTAAAGAAGATGGAGAACTCTAAGAGAGATGAAGAAGAGTTGAGAGAAAAGGGGTTTTTAGGGTTTCTAACTAGTCTGGAAAGTGACGTGAGATTGTGTGTTGAAAACAATAAAAGAAATAATGGGGGGGGGGGGGGGGGGTAATTAATAAAAATAATAATGACAAATCAATTCAAGAAATTGCACACTGTTCATGATCTATCTTAGGAAGCGTGTGATGATTAAGAATAATCAAGGGTTATATGCGTTAATCACTTCGTCTAACTAAGTAACACCCTCAATATCCTCAGGTTCTGGATAACCAAAGTGTGATACGGTGGGAGAACTGACTTAGATTTTTGCGTTTGTTTTCGCAAATGTTTCGGTTGAGCAAGAGTCGCCACCGACTTTTTATTTTATCCTAAGGAAAGATTTAAAAAGCACAACAAAAACCTTTGAGATGTTTTCTTAGGTTCGGGGAGTAGATTATAGAAAGGGAAGGTATTAGCACCCTTTCTATCCATGGTTATCCATGGGCTCTTAGTTACTTGCTTAGATCAACTTGCCTTGATTTTCAATTGTTTGAAATGGTGCTTTGTGTGTGGGTTTGAAAATGTTTTGAAAAAGATGCCTTGTCTAGGCAACCCTTGTAACAATTCTTTACTCGAATGTTTTACAAAAGGTGTTTGTCTTTTTGAAAAGATGTTTCAAGGTTTTGAAAATTGTTTTGAAAGTTTGTTTGGGAAGTGTGTTTTGAAAAATAGGCAAGTGTTTTTTGTTTTGCAAGTTGACAAGTAACCAAGAGCTATCTACCCTAAAGTTCTCAAAGATCTTTGCTATGTTTTAACCCTTTTAACAATTTTGTTCCACCATTGTATTTGGCGGACAATCTTGTGTTAGGATGTGAACGGGACGGGCACGGGTCATCGTTAGACCATGATTGCAATGGTGCCAAGTATCTTTGGGCAATCTTTCTTTTGAGGAACTTGATCATTTTAGGCAACTTTCGAAAGCGTCATCGAGGGACTATGATCATTTGATTGTTTTGTTTTAGCCCAATGATACCTAACATGCAATATGGCCCATTATTGAAGGCAACAAGTGGAATACCCTAGGGGTGCAAGTGTGATTGGTGTTGTCCATTTTCATGCTTGTTTATCTTGAAGTTAGGTCAAACTATTTTTTGGTTAATTGATTTGCATACAAACCCTAATTCTAACATGGCATAATTAGAAAGCTTTTAAATGCGAAAAATAAAAGGTCCTAAGTTATTACAACACAATATATGGGATGGGGGGTACAAATGTTCAAATGGGGGTATTTTGACAAGAAAATAAATTCTAACTATTACATCCAAAAATTGAAATTTCACAAGGGGTTTAATTGCACAAGTATAAAAATAAATATGCAAAAATGCCAAAATGGTTTTCATACGTATGTAAAAAGTATTTATCATGTATCAAATAAACAAAAATAAAGTTAATTAATTTTTGGTATTTTCATGCATTTAGGGCAAAACCCTAATTTTATAAATAAAAAGTATTTATTATATAATATATGCAACATTTATTAAATATATACAAAAAAAAAATAAAAGAAGGTATTTTATATAAAAAGTATTTTTGAGGTCAAAACATTAATAAAAATAAAATGTATTAATTATTTGTATTTTCCTAAATATATTAATAAACATATATGTATTTACATTATTTATTAAATATATATTATATGTACAAAAATAAAATATTTAATATTATTAAAAAAGTATATTTTATGTAAAATGTTTTCAAGAAATAATATAAAATAAAAATCAGGAATAAAACAAGTTTGTATTATTTTTTGTTTTTTTAAATAATAGTATATAAGTATTTATTTATGTACAAAACTAAATAAAGCCTAATAAATATCAAAATAAATGCAAAAAATGTGGAAAAATGATTTTAATATTTTTTCATACTTAAATAAAAATATGGAAATAAAATCAAAAGGAAAAAATGGAAAATGATAAGTAAAAATCAAAATGGGCCAGGGGGGTTCAAATGTAAAAACATGGTGTGAAAAGGAAAAAAGGTCAGGCCCAGCCCATAGAGGTTGTCTTCAACCTCCAAACAACAAAATGTTCAAAAACGCGCGCCCTTTTGCCCATCCCTCTAACTCCTGATTCTTTGATCCTTTGCCAAATCTTGCAACATGAAACCTGTTCAGCTTGAATCGTATCTGGCAATGGAGGTACTTTCAGTGCAAGGTGAGGATTGGTACAACTTACTTGAGGTCCAGGGATGTTATTCCAACCTTTAGTTTGCTTTGAGTCTTGCTAAATCGAGCTACAGAAGTCAACCTGCAAGAGAGAAAAATGAAAATGGCAAATGATGCTATGGCTATTACAGTCTCAATTCAATGTTTGGAATAGTCTATATGGATGTTATGGAAGGTGTATGAAGTGGTTTGGATGAAAGTGCACGATGGAAATGAGCTGGCCAAGTCCAAATTCAGAATGCCCTGTTTTGTGCAGTTTTGTGGTGATTTTCTGTATGAGGAGGGATCAAGGGATAAAGGCTCGTGTTTTAGGTCTGTTAGGGAGTATGGAAAGTGTGGAGAAAGTTTGTCTTGATTGGTTCTTGCAGCAATGTGAGTTGGTGTCTGTTATGCCAAGTTTCTTCACCTTTAAGCAACAAAATGCCAATCTCTTTTCTAGACTGATGGAGGCCCCTCTAATGTGCTGCTAAGCTTGCCCTTGATCAGTGGGATTAGCTCAATAACTTGTGCCAAAGAGATTTGCTTTGTACCTCTTGATTTGCAAATTGACATAAAGTTTCACTTTTCAAAAATGGATATAATGCTTTTTCTTATTATGGCTTAAACTTCCATGTAATGACCAAATGAGCAAAATAATGTCTTGGCACAATGGATTAGCATTGAATTTATGAGTGTAAATGAGATTTGAGGCCTGTAATCTAGGAATGCAAGCTGAGTTCAAAAATGCCTAAGTGTATGAACATGAAAATTGGCCATGAGCAAAGTGAGTTTTTCCTATATTGCCAAATTCGATTCTCTCTAACCACAAGGTTGTCTGATGAGTTCTTAGACATTTTGGAAAGCTTGGAATGTGTACTACAATCCATCTTTGTAATGCAAGTTGAAATTCCAAGTGGAAGCATGTGAAAAGTTGTCATGAAGTTAGGCAAAAATCCTGCCTAAAATAGGTCAAAATTTTTCTAAGTTAAGAATGTTTTGCACCCTTGTTCCAAAAATCATAACTTGAGCTACAAGCTTCTTTTGAGGAAACTTTGTCAATCAAAGTTGTAGATTTTGCAATGGACTACAACTTTTATGTTTTGACTTTTGTTTGAATCCAAATGCATCTTGGTGAAAAAATGGGACAAAGTTAGAAAAAAATTAGGGATTTTCATAACTTAGAAAAATTCTAAGTTACGAAAATTCTTCATTTCAAACCCTAATTTGTGATTTTTGATTTCTTGATGAACAAGTCTCATGTTTTGACATGTTTTGATAAAAAATGAATCTTGAACCTTGATTTTGACTAAAAAGTCAAAGTTTGACTTTTCAGTATACAGTCAAAAATTGATCAATTTACTGGAAAATTCATCTGTCAAGCTTGTGCATTTGGGATCTTTTGAATTTTTTGAACATGTCAAGACAATTTCATTGGGTCCTTGAGTCCATATGTGAGCTTGGTTTGCCATTGGCTAGGTCAAACAGTCAAAAATTGCCTTTGTGCAGTCAAAACCCTAAAAATGACCATTTTGCCCTTTTGGTGATCTGATCAAATTTCTTGTGGAATTGTGATCCAAACTTGACTAAATGGTTCATATGAGTTTAAAATGTTGATGTGGGTCAAGAATCATGAGGTTTGACTGTCAATTGACCATAGTTGACTTTTTCCCCAATACAGCTGATTTCTAGGTCAACTGTCCAATTGACTGGGCAAAGTTTGGAATCAAGGCTTGAAACTTGGTATGGATAAACTTGGGAGTCCAATATGAATAATGAAGGTCATTTTGGGCATTTTAGGTCAAAACATCTTTGTGCAAACTCAAACCCTAATTTGGGCCAACAATGCAAGGAGAAGTCTTGAGCTGAGAAAACCCTAGCTGGATCTTGAACTCCAAGGGTCTTGTGAAGAGAAAATGTTGAGAAAATGGGAGGGCAAATTTTAGGGTACAACAGTTGCCCCTGTTCAATCTTCTTGCACCTGAAGAGTTAGATTGGCAGGTTTGCCTTTCGCGTCTCGAGGGTAAAAGAAGATTGGACACTAGAGTGCCCTTAAATTTGCACTCGTCAAAGCAATGGACGTGGGAATGGGCTTAGAGATGCCATTTGGAGATGGGCTTAAAGATGCCATCTGGAATGAGTATCGGAAAGGTGTCCATGTTTTGGACCATCTCCGAACTGGGGGTCTGAATAAGCAATAGATTGACATCCGTATCTGGAGGCATCCGTAAACTATTTTCAAAAGTTGAGAAGAGTCTGAAAAAGCGATAGATTAACATCCGTTGTAGGGAGGAATCCGTAAACTGTTTTCAAAATCTTTGAAGTTGAATAAGCAATAGAGCAGCGTCCGTTGATGGGAAGCGTCCATAAACTGTTTTCAAAGGTTGAAGAAGAATCTGAACAAGCGATAGGTTAACATCCGTTACTGGAGAACCCGTGAACTGTTTTCAGAAGCCTTGAAGTTGAATAAGCAATAGAGCAGCGTCCGTTGATGGGAAGCGTCCGTAAACTGTTTTCAAAATTGCATCTGAACAAGCGATAGATTAACATCCGTTGTTGGGAAGAATCCGTAAACTGTTTTCAGAAGCCTTGAGGTTGAATAAGCAATAGAGCAGCATCCGTTGTTGGGAAGCGTCCGTAAACTGTTTTCAAAAATTGCATCTGAACAAGCGATAGATTAACATCCGTTATTGGGAAGAATCCGTAAACTGTTTTCAGAAGTTGAAGAATCTGAACAAGCGATAGGTTAACATCCGTTACTGGAGAACCCGTGAACTGTTTTCAGAAGTCTCGAAGTTGAATAAGCAATAGAGCAGTGTCCGTTGATGGGAAGCGTCCGTAAACTGTTTTCAAAATTGCATCTGAACAAGTGATAGGTTAACATCCGTTACTGGAGAACCCGTGAACTGTTTTCAGAAGTCTTGAGGTGGAGGAGGAACCGGTGTAGGGTTTCCTAATGATGATTTCTTGTAAAACTGCATCTGGATGAATCTGGAATAAGTATCAGAATGTCGCCATGTCTGGGTCACATCCGAACTATTTCTAGAAAGAATCTCGGAAGATGATGATCTTTGTCTGTCGACTTATCTTTCCTGAAAAGGTAAAGAGTTAGTTGTATGCAATGTCATGATGCATGACGCAATGTATGTTATATCAATGTTTATGATATGAATGTAAATGAATGCGCATGTAAGCTGAAGAGCTATCTTGCGGAGGATAGATGAATCCTAGATGGCTGAAGATAAAAGAATCTTAACTGCTGCCGGGGAAAATAAATCCTTGGCTGCTGCAGGGGAGGGAAAGAATCTTCTGATCGTTGAAAATGAGAAGTCCTGGGACCACTGTTGGGGAATCAGAAGCTTGGATTGTATGCCAATCTACTGGGGATTCCTGTCTTGAGGAGATCTTTACTGGGGAGTTCAGAACCTGATAGACTCATGCTGGAGAGGTAAGACTGAGCATCCTCAGCCTGGCGGGAAGTAACTCTGTGGGGACAAGGTTCACTAGCTTGGTTCAGCTGGGGATTGATGGTTGGAAATTCTAGTTCTGCCGGGGATACTGAAACTTAACTCTGAGGGGAATCGAGTTCTGAAAGGCTCTTTGACGGGAGAAATCAGTATTGGGAAAGCTTTTCCTGATGAGGATCCTGAAGTCTGACTCTGTTTAGGGAATTAAGTTCTGACTGAGGAATTTGGATTTCAAATCTGCTCGGGATTTCCTTTGAAAGGGTATCAAGATATCCAACTGCACCTTCAACTTATTAGTGATCACCTTCCTTGATTCATAAGGAAATGATTGTGTTCAAATGCATATGCCTATTTAACAAAACATTGGACGTTTCTCAAATAAAACAATTAGTGCAAAAGAAAAGAGAAAAGGAAAACGACGCAAATTTCTGGAAAAGTGTTTGTATTAACTTTCTATGAGTATATTTGTACAAAGGAGACAATCATCCTAGTAAGAGGATGTCGTTTGTAAATATTGAAAAATTTATACAGAAGAAAGATGGCTTTGTGAAATAATTCCATGGGATTCCATTCTGCTACAGCCTTCACAACTCTGAATATCTGTCCATTCAATGCTTCGTCTGCCGATGGTTGGATTGATCAGAAACTTGGAACTGGTTGATGAAGAGATTGTCTTTAAAGTGATCCGATGAGACATAGGCATACGCTTTAATTCCCTAACTTTTGCCTGAATCTCCCTTTCGGGTTTTCGATCCACCGGGAAACCCCTTTTTGCCCAAGCCACCCTTTCGGGTTTTCAACTTGCCGGGTGTACAGATTTTTTTGTTTTTATCCATAATTTTTGCCTGAACCGCCCTTTCGGGTATTCGGTCCACCGGGACTCCCATTTTTGCCCAAGTCGCCCTTTCGGGTTTTCGACTTGTTGGCTTATTTTATGCGTAGTATCTTTTGACTATGTCTGGGTTCGCAGGGTGTGGCAAATCGTCGCCGTCCATGGTGGTCAGAATCATTGCACCACCAGAAAATATGCTCTTGATCACAAATAGTCCTTCGTATGTAGGAGTCCATTTGCCCCTGGGATCACTTTGTGGCAGGATAATCCGCTTGATTACGAGATCTCTGACTTGATATACCTAACGTCTGACTTTCTTATTGAAGGCCTTGATCATCCGCTTTTGATACGTCTGATCATGGCATACAGAAGCGAGTCGCTTCTCGTCGATCAAATTGAGTTGATCAAGTCGGGTCTGAATCCAATCATCTTCATTCAAACCTGCGTCCTTCATAATCCTTAGAGAAGGAATCTGAACCTCCATAGGCAGGACAGCTTCCATGCCATATACCAAAGAAAATGGGGTTGCCCCGGTTGAAGTACGTGCCGTTGTACGGTATCCATGCAGAGCAAACGGTAACATCTCATGCCAATCTTTGTAAGTGACTGTCATTTTCTGAATGATCTTCTTAATGTTTTTGTTCGCAGCTTCAACAGCACCGTTCATCTTCGGCCGATAGGGAGATGAATTGTGATGATAAATCTTGAACTGTTCGCACAATGCGGTGATCATCGTGTTATTCAGATTTGTACCGTTGTTTGTGATGATCCTGTCTGGAACACCATACCGGCATATGAGATTTTGCTTGATGAAGCGGGCAACCACATTTTTAGTAAAAAAGGCGAAGGAAGCTGCTTCGACCCATTTGGTGAAATAGTCAATGGCAACCAGGATGAAACGATGCCCGTTGGATGCCGTGGGCTTGATCTCTCCAATCATGTCAATGCCCCACATTGCAAATGGCCAAGGAGCAGTCAGAACGTTGAGAGGAACCGGAGGGATGTGAACCTTGTCAGCGTAGACTTGACACTTGTGGCAAGTACGGGAATGTTGATGGCAGTCAGCTTCCATGGTAGACCAGTAATAGCCTGCCCTTAGGATCTTCTTAGCCATTGTATGCCCGCTCAAGTGAGTGCCAAATGTGCCGCTGTGTATCTCGGTCATGATTAACTCTGCTTCAGCTTTGTCTACACATCAGAGTAAAACACAATCATGGTTTCGTTTGTAAAGGATGTCGTTGCTCAGGAAGAATTTGGCAGCAAATTTCCTTAGGAACTTTTTGTCATTTACGGAAGCTCCTTCGGGATAATCTCTAGTCTGGAGATACCTTTTGATTTCATGGAACCAGGGTTGTTCCACTACTTCTTCGGTATTAATCTCGTGACAATGTGTCGGTTCATCCATTCGCTCGATGGTTATTTGGGGAGCCTCGTTATCCCAGTTGAGTTTAAACATGGAAGACATTGTAGCCAGAGCATCTGCTAGCTGATTCTCTTCTCGCGGGAAATGCTCGAAGGTAATTTGCTCGAAATGAGGCAACAATGTCAAGACATGTTCTTTGTATGGGATAAGATTAGGATGCTTGGTATCCCACTCTCCTTTGATTTGACTGATAACCAAAGCCGAGTCCCCGAATACGATCAAAGATTTGATCCCCAAGTCTATAGCAGCCTTGAGACCAAAGATGCAAGCTTCATATTCAGCCATGTTGTTTGTGCAGCTGAAGCAAAGTCGGGCCGTGAAAGGTGTGTGACAACCTTCCAGGGAAATGAGTACCGCGCCGATACCGTTTCCAAGTGCATTTGAAGCACCATCAAAGTATAGGGTCCATCGGGATCCCTTTTCGGGTCCGTCATACGGCCCGTTACCTTTAATGTTGTTCACATTCATGATGTCTTCGTCTGGGAAATCAAATCTCATGGGTTGGTAATCTTCGATAGCTTGATGAGCTAGATGATCAGCTAGTACACTCCCTTTTATAGCTTTTTGAGTGGTGTACTGGATGTCATACTCAGTTAGGATCATTTGCCATCTAGCTATTCTTCCAGATAAAGCGGGCTTCTCGAAGATATACTTGATAGGATCCATTTTGGAAATCAACAAGGTAGTATGAGTCAAAATATACTGCCTTAGTCGGCGAGCAGCCCATACCAAAGCGCAACAAGTTTTCTCGAGCAGTGAGTAGCGAGTCTCACAGTCGGTAAACTTTTTGCTAAGGTAATAAATAGCATGCTCTTTTCGACCAGACTCGTCATGCTGGCCCAAAACACACCCCATTGAGTTATCCAAGACGGTCAGATACATGATCAATGGTTTTCCTTCGACGGGTGGCATTAGAATAGGAGGTTCTAGCAAATACTCCTTGATCTTATCAAAAGCAGCTTGGCAATCGTCGTTCCATTCGACTACCTGATCTTTCTTTAATAGTTTGAAAATTGGCTCACAGGTAGAAGTCAGATGAGAGATGAATCTGGCAATATAGTTCAAGCGCCCCAAGAACCCTCTAACCTCCTTTTCAGTACGGGGAGCCGGCATCTCTTGTATTGCTTTCACTTTTGCTGGATCGACTTCAATGCCTTTGTTGCTTACAATGAATCCTAGAAGTTTACCAGACCTAACTCCAAAAGTACACTTACTTGGATTCAGCCTGAGTTTGTATTCTTTCAACCTGGCGAACAACTTTTCTAGATGTTCAAGGTGCTCCTCCTCTGTTTGTGACCGAGCTATCATATCGTCTACGTAAACTTCGATCTCGTGATGTATCATATCATGAAATAAAGCTACCATGGCGCGTTGATAAGTTGCCCCTGCGTTCTTCAGTCCGAACGGCATCACCTTGTAACAGAAAGTACCCCATTGTGTGACAAAGGTTGTTTTCTCCATATCTTCGGGGGACATTTTGATTTGATTGTAACCCGAGAATCCATCCATGAAGGAAAACACTTTATGCCGAGCTGTATTGTCGATCAAAATGTCAATGTGTGGTAGCGGAAAATCATCTTTGGGGCTGGCCCTATTCAAATCCCGGTAGTCCACACACATCCTGACTTTGCCATCTTTTTTAGGTACTGGCACGATGTTAGCGACCCATTGAGGATAGGATGTAACAGCCAGGAAGCCAGCGTTGAATTGCTTCATCACTTCTGCTTTGATCTTTTCAGACATGTCAGGCCTCATTCGGCGGACTTTTTGTTTGATCGGTGGACAATCCTCTCTTGTGGGGAGACGGTGAACCACGATGTCTGTGTCTAAACCCGGCATGTCTTCATAAGACCAAGCGAAGATTTCAACGTACTCATTTAACAACTGTATCAAGCGTTCCTTGACACTTGGTTCCAGATTGGCACCCACTTGTACCTCCTTCCGGTCTTCCTCGGTTCCTAAGTTGACAGTTTCCAACAACTCTTCGTGAGGTAAGATGGCCCTTTCCTCTTGCTGTAGAAGTCTGGCTAGTTCCCCTGGTACTTCACAACCTTCGTCATCTTCATACTCGGCTTGATTGACCAGATCTTCAGAGTTATTGAAGGACATAGCAGAATAGTCACCCATGGAATCCAGAGTAGATGGGTACCTGCATTTGTGAGTGGGTGTGTGTAAGGGATCGCCATCCTTAAACAAAAAATGCAAAAGGAAAGAAAATGAACACAACAGTTTATCAATGAAAAACGTCCAAGGAATCATTAAACATGGCATATGGATATGAAGATAATCAAAACCCTTACAAATGGACCTACATGCCCCGGGCGAGGCATGAGGTAAAAAGTAGTGTACGGATTATTCAAAAGTAATTATTACAGACCACAGGAGATGTTTGACAGATAATTACTGATTAATAAAAGTAATGGGGACAAAGTCCTTTGCCTCCCAGTTGCATATTCCTCCTTTGATAGTTGGGTAGATCCACTCTTCAATGCTGTCCTCTTCGTCTTCACCCTCCAAAGCGTTGATTTCGTAAGGAGAAATCTTGATTGGCGCTCTTTCAATCTTTGAACGGCGCATAGCTTTCTGTCCCGCAGTGGTGAATCCTAAACCAAACTTGTCTGTTTTATGTGGAATATCAGGCAATTGCCCCCATGTTGAATTCTTCCCTTCCTTCATTGCGGCCTTCGCGTCTTTTAGAGATGCCATCATGGCCATCCGCTTTGGTACCTCAGCTACCAATTTTACTACTGTTATTTCAGGAGAGACTTCTTCGAAGTGCTGGAATGGTGTCTCAATGAATTCACCCTCTACCTCTATATACCGAAAGGAGTTCAGGTGGCTGATCATATATTCCTCTTCACCATGGACGGTTATGATCTTTCCCTTGACAGGGTACTTCAACATTTGATGTAAGGAAGAGGTGACTGCCCCGTCATTGTGTATCCATGGTCTCCCCAATAAGCAAGAGTATGACGGACGGATGTCCATCACGTAGAAAGTCGAGGGGAACACTTCTGTGCCAACCTTAATGAGAATGTCCACCTCCCCATGTACCATTCTCTTGGACCCGTCAAATGCCCTTACAACGATATTGCTTGGCCTTAACTCCAAGCCTTCACAGTCTAAACGGTCGAGAGCCTTCTTGGGCAACACGTTCAGAGAAGAACCAGTGTCGACTAGAACATGGGCCAGAGTAGTTCCTTGGCATTCCACTGACACATGTAATGCGTCGTTGTGCTTTCTTCCTTTTGGGGTCAGGTCGGCATCAGAGAAACCTAAGCCATTATCTGCAGTAAGACTAGCTACACAGTCTTGGAATTGGTCGGCAGAGGTTTCCTGGGGCACATGGGTTGTCTTCAGGAATTTTATCAGTGCCTTGGCGTGCGCTTCTGAGCACAGTAGTAATGCTAACATGGATATCTTCGAGGGGGTTTTCCCCAGTTGTTCTACCATGTCGTAATCACTCCTTTTAATTATCTTCAAGATCTCTTCTATTTCTTTCTTGGAGGTTTCAGGGATGACCAAGGGTTGAGCCCTCGTCCTGACGAGCTCATCTTGGGTTCCCTTACCTTTATCAGCAGAGGTAGGAGGGACAATACTAGGAACAACAACATCTTTAATCAATGGGGTTCTAGCGGAGAGTTTTATTGGTGCAGGAATAACTTTGGCAGCAGATGAGGGTCTAAAGATTGCTTTTGGGGGGGCAATCTCTGGAGAAAATATTCTCCCACTTCGGGTGATCTTGCTTGTGCCCGCAATGTTTCCAATGCTGGCTTCTTCTTCATCTGAGCTTCCTTCAGTTATTTCAACTTGTTTAATACCATGGTAGTAGACGTCACCGCCATAATTCCATGGTATTGACTTCTCAGATATGTAGGGGACATGCCCTGGCATTGTTATCTTTAGAGGAACAGACTTTGTAGCTGGTGTAATCTTAACAGGCTTTCTGACGGCCTTGGAAAGATTGGCGTGAATGGTGATAATTGAGACATCTTCAGTATGGGTTGGAATAGCAAAAACGTTTTCAAACAGAATTTGTTGACTGTCCATTAGGCCTTGGATGCCTTTCTTCAGTAACGGATAGTCAAACGGCAGAGAGTAACAACAGTAACAATCTTCTTTACATCCCGGGAAAATCCCGGCCTTCAACAGATTTAACTTGATGGTTAACAACGGAGTCATCAGATCATTGACATCAACAACATACAAATCTTCTTCAATAACATTGACATTTCGACCGTGCTTCGGCATCGGAGCGGATATCACGTTCGGCTTCTCTGGAGCGTCAAACTCCACCTCTTTCGCCTCTATCAGGTCTTGAATTTTATGCTTGAGTGCCCAACAATCGTTGGTGTCGTGCCCGACACTGTCAGAATGGTAGGCGCATTTAGCATTAGGATGGTAATGCGGAGAGGACGTATTCACATTTTTTGGTGCCTCTTTGATAGTGGCGAGATTCAACTTTAACAGATGGGGAAGCACTTGCGCTGGCGTCATATTAATGCGGGTGAACTGTCGTTGTGGCCGTTCCACCCGTTGTTGATTTGGTCTGGACTGGTTATAGCGAGACTGCTCACTTGAAGGGTTTTGGATCATTACGGCCCCCACAGTCGGCCGACACTCAGTCTTCCCTGCTCTTCTCTGAGAGTACACCACAACCGTTTCTTTCTTGAAAGGCTTCTTCTCAATACTTGCAGCGACACCCTTCTGTATCTTCCCTGACTTGATACCGGCTTCTATCCTCTCTCCAGTTAAGATCAAATCTGTAAACCCAGCGGAAGAATTACCAATCAGATGGTTGAAGAATGGACCAGACAGGGTCCCTAGGAACATGTCAACAAGTTCACGGTCAGTCAAAGGCGGCTGCACCCGGCCAGCCAAGTCTCTCCACTTTTGCGCATACTCTTTGAATCCTTCGCCCGTTCCCAATGACATACCCTGAAGTTGGGTACGCGTAGGAGCGTGGTCAGAATTATACTGATATTGTTTATAAAATGCGGTGGCCAAGTCTTCCCAGTTTCGGATACTGGCTCCATCCAACTGATAGAACCACTCAAGTTGAGCCCCAGAAAGGCTATCCTGAAAGAAATGGATCCAAAGGTTCTTGTCCGCAGTGTAAGGTTGGATCTTCCTTACATATAACCTGAGATGCATTTTTGGATAGGACAGCCCGTCATACCTTACAAAAACTGGCACTTTGAACTTCGGGGAAATCACAATTCCGGCAACTAAACCCAAGTCTTCGAAATCTAAACCCGGAACTCTCTGCAGCTCCATAGCTGTCAACCTATCTTCTAAACCTTTGTACTTGTCATCAGCCGGCGGGTACTGTTGATCAGAGTAGTCTTCGTCTTCTTCAGCCTCCTCTTCTTCCATATCAGACTCGGAAGGTACTGCAGCCGCATTCCCTTTACTGGTTCCCTCCTCAGAAGTAGGGGGAAATTCAAGCACTCTTCTGGCTTCCCCTTCAAACCTTCTTCCTAGAGTAGCCACCCCGAGTCTCTTTTTCTTCTTTTTCACTTGGTCTTTGTTCCCCAGCAGGGCCTTTAGATCCTCCTGACCCTTAGCCAAGGTCTTCAGGAGTTGTTGAAACTGTGCATTTTGAGACTGCAAGTCCTTGACCGTTTGCTCGAGATCCATCTTACTGAAATAAACAGCAGAAAGATAAGGAAACCTGGTGTGGAGACCTGCTTATGCACATGATGAATGGTATGCTTATGCATGCAATGCATTCAAGGATTTAGAATATTCAAAAATGTTGCAAACAAAAGAGAACGAACGTCATATTAATAAGAAGAAATTTGTCAGTACATAAATGCCCCATGGGCCAAATATTACAAAACTTCTCAAGGTAAAAAGACGTTGCGCATCCTCTTTGGCACGATGTAGGTGTTGAGGGTCTCTTCCTCATGGAGTCGGCGTGTAAAGCTCTAGAACCTTCTTCTTACTGGCGTAGAAGCTGGCTTCAAAAGTGTTCCGTTCCTTCTTGAGTTGAATCCAACTCTTCTGCATCTCCTCCCACGATGTAGGCATGTCAGGATATAGGATGGTGTAGGGAACCTCTCCTTCCTTGACGGGCTCTTTAATCACAGGGAGAACATGAGGATAAGGCATCATTAGACTCTGGGCTCGGGCTCGTACCCACTTGAGATAAGGCTCAAGAGGGATGGAGTTCTTGTGCCCCAGTGTCTTGCTATCAACCTTGTTGGGCATCCTCCAAGCTCTGATGAATCTTTGGCGAAGTCCTTGCGCATCGTTGTCGAAGTCAAAAACTAGGTCAGGAATCAACATGTCGTGAGGGCCATCCCTCTGTGCATATCCAAATTGCCTCAAAGCTAGACAAGGGTTGTATGTGATGCCCCCTCTAATGCCAAGTAATGGAACATTAGGGAACTCTCCACAACGATCGACGATGATGACATTTTCTCTGGACCGAGAACACCAATGTACATCAGAGTGAGTAAGAGTCATCAACCGTTGGGACCACCTCGAGCCTTGGTCATTCTTCAAGACAGATAGTGGAAGGTGCGAAATAAACCACCTTGCAAGGAGAGGAGTACAGCACATGAGAACACACCTCTTTCTCATTGTTCGTGTGTAAATTGTGTGAAGAATGTCCCCAAGCAATGTTGGTATTGGATTTCTGGATAAGAAGATTTTGACGGTGTTGACATCTACCACTTGGTCATAATTTGGGAACAAGACCAACCCATAGATAAGGAGTGCCACAATTTCTTCAAAGGCTTGTAGGTCCAATGAATTCCAACATTCTTGTGCCTTCTCAAACAAGAATTTTTATAAGAACCCTTTGACGCTGCTTCTAGTTTCCCAATGCCCCTTGATGTCATATGGCTGTAGATGTAGTGCTCGAGCAACATCTTCAGGCTTTGGTTCCTTTTCTGTACCGTTGTAGGGTAGTTGATTAAGGATAGGAATTCTCAGGAGTTGAGAAAACTCCTCCAAAGTGGGCACCAACTGGTAGTCGGGGAAAGTGAAACAGTGATGAAGAGGGTCAAAGAACTGGAACAACACCTTCATCATGTCCTCTTCAATGTTGGTGTTGACTAGGCTGAGCAGTCCACCATGTCTTTCACTGAAGGGAGAGCTTTCTGGAATCCTTGAGGTGAGCTCCTTGAGTTGAGGAGGGATTCTCACAAGGTTGACTTGGATGGTTTTTCTTCGAAGAATTTCCATGACCTACAAAACAAGAACAAAGATGAAGATCTAAACCCTTGAAATGGTTAGCGAATGCATATGATGCTTTATGATGTTCATGATGTATGCACAAACATATGTACAAGCAAATCACACCAAACCCTAGTTTCAGGCTTGCATGAGGTTTCATAGGTAAGTACCCTCTTGAGTGTAGTTGGCTTAAAAACCTGTCCTATAAATAGTAACCGGGTTCTAAGGAGCTCAATATCATTGAATTGTTTTCATTGTTCATTGTTTTGGTTTAGCCACTTAACTAGCGACCAAAATATTCCAAGAAAACAACCCTCAATGAGTGTAGTATCGAGTATCTACCAACTTCGGACTGCACCAAATCCGGTCATCTCACTACCCCTAATAAAAGGTCAAGATGGTCAAGTAAGGTTCTAGGTCATTAGTGCTTAGTGACATCACTCAGCGGCCCCGTACTCTCCTTGATTGAACTCAAGGGTTACCGGTACTCACAAATATGTCGCACTAATATAGCTATTGCTTCAACCGTGTCGGTATACCCCGCACGGTTTCCATAATGTATTGCTATCTATGAATGTTTCCCCAAATCCGGGTGTAGGATTGCAAACCCAAACAAGAGAGCCAAGATATAAAGCAATCAAATCAAACAATTAGTCATGCAAGAGGGTGATCTAAGCCCTAAGGTTACTCCACTTAAAAAGTTCCCCAGCAGAGTCGCCAGTTCTGTGATACGGTGGGAGAACTGACTTAGATTTTTGCGTTTGTTTTCGCAAATGTTTCGGTTGAGCAAGAGTCGCCACCGACTTTTTATTTTATCCTAAGGAAAGGTTTAAAAAGCACAGCAAAAACCTTTGAGATGTTTTCTTAGGTTCAGGGAGTAGATTATAGAAAGGGAAGGTATTAGCACCCTTTCTATCCATGGTTATCCATGGGCTCTTAGTTACTTGCTTAGATCAACTTGCCTTGATTTTCAATTGTTTGAAATGGTGCTTTGTGTGTGGGTTTGAAAATGTTTTGAAAAAGATGCCTTGTCTAGGCAACCCTTGTAACAATTCTTTACTCGAATGTTTTACAAAAGGTGTTTGTCTTTTTGAAAAGATGTTTCAAGGTTTTGAAAATTGTTTTGAAAGTTTGTTTGGGAAGTGTGTTTTGAAAAATAGGCAAGTGTTTTTTGTTTTGCAAGTTGACAAGTAACCAAGAGCTATCTACCCTAAAGTTCTCAAAGATCTTTGCTATGTTTTAACCCTTTTAACAATTTTGTTCCACCATTGTATTTGGTGGACAATCTTGTGTTAGGATGTGAACAGGACGGGCGCGGGTCATCGTTAGACCATGATTGCAATGGTGCCAAGTATCTTTGGGCAATCTTTCTTTTGAGGGACTTGATCATTTTAGGCAACTTTCGAAAGCGTCATCGAGGGACTATGATCATTTGATTGTTTTGTTTTAGCCCAATGATACCTAACATGCAATATGGCCCATTATTGAAGGCAACAAGTGGAATACCCTAGGGGTGCAAGTGTGATTGGTGTTGTCCATTTTCATGCTTGTTTATCTTGAAGTTAGGTCAAACTATTTTTTGGTTAATTGATTTGCATACAAACCCTAATTCTAACATGGCATAATTAGAAAGCTTTTAAATGAGAAAAATAAAAGGTCCTAAGTTATTACAACACAATATATGGGATGGGGGGTACAAATGTTCAAATGGGGGTATTTTGACAAGAAAATAAATTCTAACTATTACATCCAAAAATTGAAATTTCACAAGGGGTTTAATTGCACAAGTATAAAAATAAATATGCAAAAATGCCAAAATGGTTTTCATATGTATGTAAAAAGTATTTATCATGTATCAAATAAACAAAAATAAAGTTAATTAATTTTTGGTATTTTCATGCATTTAGGACAAAACCCTAATTTTATAAATAAAAAGTATTTATTATATAATATATGCAACATTTATTAAACATATACAAAAAAAATAAATAAAAGAAGGTATTTTATATAAAAAGTATTTTTGAGGTCAAAACATTAATAAAAATAAAATGTATTAATTCTTTGTATTTTCCTAAATATATTAATAAACATATATGTATTTACATTATTTATTAAATATATATTATATGTACAAAAATAAAATATTTAATATTATTAAAAAAGTATATTTTATGTAAAATGTTTTCAAGAAATAATATAAAATAAAAATCAAGAATAAAACAAGTTTGTATTATTTTTTGTTTTTTTAAATAATATTATATAAGTATTTATTTATGTACAAAACTAAATAAAGCCTAATAAATATCAAAATAAATGCAAAAAATGTGGAAAAAATGATTTTAATATTTTTTCATACTTAAATAAAAATATGGAAATAAAATCAAAAGGAAAAAATGGAAAATGATAAGTAAAAATCAAAATGGGTCAGGGGGGTTCAAATGTAAAAACATGGTGTGAAAAGGAAAAAAGGTCAAGCCCAGCCCATAGAGGTTGTCTTCAACCTCCAGACAACAAAATGTTCAAAAACGCGCGCCCTTTTGCCCATCCCTCTAACTCCTGATTCTTTGATCCTTTGCCAAATCTTGCAACATGAAACCTGTTCAGCTTGAATCGTATATGGCAATGGAGGTACTTTCAGTGCAAGGTGAGGATTGCTACAACTTACTTGAGGTCCAGGGAGTCTATTCCAACCTTTAGTTTGCTTTGAATCTTGCTAAATCAAGCTACAGAAGTCAACCTGCAAGAGAGAAAAATGAAAATGGCAAATGATGCTATGGCTATTACAGTCTCATTTCAATGTTTGGAATAGTCTATATGGATGTTATGGAAGATGTATGAAGTGGTTTGGATGAAAGTGCACGATGGAAATGAGCTGGCCAAGTCCAAATGCAGAATGCCCTGTTTTGTGCAGTTTTGTGGTGATTTTCTGTATGAGGAGGGATCAAGGGCTAAAGGATCGTGTTTTAGGTCTGTTAGGGAGTATGGAAAGTGTGGAGAAAGTTTGTCTTGATTGGTTCTTGCAGCAATGTGAGTTGGTGTATGTTATGCCAAGTTTCTTCACCTTTAAGCAACAAAATGCCAATCTCTTTTCTAGACTGATGGAGGCCCCTCTAATGTGCTGCTAAGCTTGCCCTTGATCAGTGGGATTAGCTCAATAACTTGTGCCAAAGAGATTTGCTTTGTACCTCTTGATTTGCAAATTGACATAAAGTTTCACTTTTCAAAAATGGATATAATGCTTTTTCTTATTATGGCTTAAACTTCCATGTAATGACCAAATGAGCAAAATAATGTATTGGCACAATGGATTAGCATTGAATTTATGAGTGTAAATGAGATTTGAGGCCTGTAATCTAGGAATGCAAACTGAGTTCAAAAATTCCTAAGTGTATGAACATGAAAATTGGCCATGAGCAAAGTGAGTTTTTCCTATATTGCCAAATTTGATTCTCTCTAACCACAAGGTTATTTGATGAGTTCTTGGACATTTTGGAAAGCTTGGAATGTTTACTACAATCCATCTTTGTAATGCAAGTTGAAATTCCAAGTGGAAGCATGTGAAAAGTTGTCATGAAGTTAGGCAAAAATCCTGCCTAAAATAGGTCAAAATTTTTCTAAGTTAAGAATGTTTTGCACCCTTGTTCCAAAAATCATAACTTGAGCTACAAGCTTCTTTTGAGGAAACTTTGTCAATCAAAGTTGTATATTTTGCAATGGACTACAACTTTCATGTTTTGACTTTTGTTTGAATCCAAATACATCTTGGTTAAAAAATGGGACAAAGTTAGAAAAAAAATTAGGGATTTTCATAACTTAGAAAAATTCTAAGTTATGAAAATTCTTCATTTCAAACCCTAATTTGTGATTTTTGATTTCTTGATGAACAAGTCTCATGTTTTGACATGTTTTGATAAAAAATGAATCTTGAACCTTGATTTTGACCAAAAAGTCAAAGTTTGACTTTTCAGTATACAGTCAAAAATTGATCAATTGACTGGAAAATTCATCTGTCAAGCTTGTGCATTTGGGATCTTTTGAATTTGTTGAACATGTCAAGACAATTTAATTGGGTCCTTGAGTCCATATGTGAGCTTGGTTTGCCATTGTCTAGGTCAAACAGTCAAAAATTGCCTTTGTGCAGTCAAAACCCTAAAAATGACCATTTTGCCCTTTTGGTGATCTGATCAAATTTCTTGTGGAATTGTGATCCAAACTTGACTAAATGGTTCATATGAGTTTAAAATGTTGATGTGGGTCAAGAATCATGAGGTTTGACTGTCAATTGACCATAGTTGACTTTTTCCCCAATACAGCTGATTTCTAGGTCAACTGTCCAATTGACTGGGCAAAGTTTGGAATCAAGGCTTGAAACTTGGTATGGATAAACTTGGGAGTCCAATATGAAGCATGAAGGTCATTTTGGGCATTTTAGGTCAAAACATCTTTGTGCAAACTCAAACCCTAATTTGGGCCAACAATGCAAGGAGAAGTCTTGAGCTGAGAAAACCCTAGCTGGATCTTGAACTCCAAGGGTCTTGTGAAGAGAAAATGTTGAGAAAATGGGAGGGAAAATTTTAGGGTACAACACAAAGGCTTCCATATGATCAAAGATATTTCTGACCGAAACATCTTCTGATAATTGAGTCTATAAAATAAAATTAGCAGAAGTATAATAAGTAAAGAGAAGGAGAGAAATGATACTATCATATCCTTGAAGATCTTCCATCTATCTTTAACTTTATCTTTCTCTTAGATACAGATTCTGATCAACTTATTACTTCTTATGCTTTCTTCAGAGCGGTCTTTCAGAGGTTTTGAATTATCTCCATATTGATTCCTCTTATTTCTTTGAGTATTCTCAATTTTCTGATTTGAGAAGAATAACCTTCTTCTTAACTCTAATCTCTAATATGAGATCTAGGATCAGTATTCTCTTCAGATGATATCTTTATTCTTCTGTTTAGAATCACCCGTATGACTTCTTGAGAATAATCCTCAGAGTACATATATTATGATCCTTTATTATCAGAACTTCCATATGCTTGTCAAACTTCCTGTGAACATAAGCTTATTTTTTAGAAGGTCAATATTTCATGAACTTCTGAGAAGCTATGTGCTAGAGAGAATTAACTATCATTGCCTAATGTCTTATGAATTTTTCGATTCCTTAAACAAACTGATAAATTTGTTCTAATATAAATATCATCAAACTTTGACGATTTTGACTGACAATCTTGTTCTTGCAATGTTGAGTTAACTTACTTAGAGTTAGTCTTTGATCATACTTATGATGAGTCAATGAGCCTTCTTTCCTCAGCAATGTCTAGTCTTCTGCAAAGCCTCCTTCGATAGAGCCAATGTTTAGATCTTCTGCATAAGATCTTCTGTCAGCTTGAATAGACAGCTTTATCACGAAGTCTTCTTCTTCAAAAGATTCTGGAAGCTTTGTTGATCTCGATATAGTAAATAGAAGAACTTCTTCATCTTGATTCACCTTAGAACATCCTAGACAATAACCCTTGTTCTATTTTCTTTAATGATCACTTTAGAGCACAACATTTATGTTATGGATTTGTAACTGGAGCTTTCGTGATCATCTTCATTATCTTCTTCGACTTAGCAAGCTCTGTGCAACATATGAAATTAAGCACATTGTGAATCAATGATTTCATCGTGATCATTATCAACATGATTGAAGAATCATTTTGATAACTGTTGTTCTTGTTGTTGTTATAGTGGTTGATAGCTTTTTGGTTGTAATCCAATAATGACAACTTTCATTTTAACATTGAACACCAACGACTTTTTAAACATAAGATTGTTTTCTTACATAGCCAAGAAAAATAGAGCCATTGGCTATTTGAAAAAGAGTCGTTATAAATAGTACTGCTACGTTATTTTCTCTTCCATAATTCAAGCTAGTGGAGAGGTAGTGGAATAAGGATTTTTCATATTGTGTACTATTGTACCATGTTAATGTTATATTCTTTCCTTCTTCACTTCAGAGGCTTCTGCAAGCATGAGTTTAGAAGCGGGAACATAACATAAGGTCTTCAGAACTTCAAGTCTTTAGAGTGTTCAAAACTGTGTCTTTAGAGTCTTTAGAACTTGGTCTTGAGAACCCACTTTATATAACCTTGGATCTTTTGAACTCAAAGTCTTTAGAATATTCAGAACTCCCGTCTTTAGAATCTTTAGCACTTGGTTCTTTAAGAATCCTTTTAAGAATCTTGTTATTAGAAACACAAGTCTTCAGCATCTGGACTTCAGTAGAAACGTTGTCTTCAGATATTTTAACTTTGTCTTCTTAAAACAGGTTATCTTTTTTAGAAACTAAGTTTTTAGCATCTGGACTCTAGTAGAAACATTGTCTTTAGATCTTATAACTTTGTTTCTTTGGAACACACTGTCTTTATAAACTTCAGTCTTTAGCATCTGGACTTACATTAAAACTTCTGTCTTCAGATCTTATGACTGTTTCTTTAGAACCCATTTGAAACACTTGACTGAACCCTCACCGGATGTAAAATTAATGAAGTCACCATCGAATTTTTTTTATCCCATGATAAGGGAAATGTGAATATTGAGTAAACCTGAAGGGGTCAAATCACAGTCTTGCGACCGTAGAGATCAGGTAAGGAAATCGGTTATACAAGGGGAAGGTATTATCACCCCACACGTCTGTGGCACTCCACATGATCCACTTATGTTTGTTCTAATCTAATGGTGTGTATAATCTAAGTCTAAGATATACAGAGAAAAAGAAAGATGCAAAGAGGGAATGCATGCAAAAAGAAAACACGGGGAAAAGAAGGAAATATTACAAAGTTCGCTCGGCTGAGCCCCATGACCAGATGCCTATGTATCCCTTTCAAAGAATCAGAGCATCGTAGTTTGGCTCAATAGTTTCCATTTGTTGAAATGTTTTTCATGAATAATGCTAGCGAAGCATGTCCTTTTTGAAAAGGTTTTAAAAGAAAAAAGAAAGTCCAAAGACAAAAGAGTTTGAATTGGTTGGTGTTTTTTACCCTGAAAAAGGATTTGAGTAGTGTTAGAGTCTTTTGATAAGTTTGAAAAGAAAAATAAGTTTTTGTTTTAATGAGATGCAAAAGGGAATAAAAAGTCTAAGGGGAGACTAGCAAAATAGTCCTAAAGTTATCATGCAAAGTTGATCTTATAGTTGAGGATAAGAGAGGGAAACATCTACCTAATGTTGGGATACATGGATACAAGCCTAAGGTCTATTCAATTCAAACATAGAAAAGAGTGAATTGAAGATCCTATAGGGAGCATACAAGAGGTAGCAAATAAAGAAGGGGGAGATGATAAATATCGCACAAAGATGACAAAACATCAAGAACACGTATCAAGTATGGATGACAAAACATCTAACAAGGAAGGTAAAACATCATGCAAGAAAAATATGATAAAACATCGCAAAGATGGCTAAACATAAAAAAGGATGACAAAACATCGCAAATACAACAAAACATTATATATGATGACAAAATGTTGCAAAGATGATAAAACATCAGAGAAGCAAACATACAAGACATGGGGCAAAGGGAACATACAAAGCATACAAAGGGAATGGCCAAAGGAGGCAAGAAACATTTTTCAATTTAAAGATCAACATAAGAGAGAGAGAGAGAGAGAGAGAGAGAGAGAGAGAGAGAGAGAGTAATTGAAGAATTATGCCACGTGTGACTTGTATAGTAAGTTAACTCGAGATGAGACTCAAGAGCAACCAAGTAAGAAGAAGAAACTTCCTACACAAGAAAAGTCACCTAATTGATGAACACAATCATCTAAGATGGATAATACTTGTCTTAAATCAAATGGAATTGATAAACTCAAGTAAAAGTGGAATGACATCTTGTATATCATGGGGTGATGATGATACCCTCACAAGACATCAATCATGAACTTAAAGACTCGAGTAATGTCAACAAGATAACATACTCAAGTGTCATGATATGTGGCAAAGTATATTTCCTTGATGCGTAAAAGCAACATGATTTAAATAAATCCAAGGTTAATGTTCTTAGATGTTATAGGTAGTCTCCAACATCAAGATACATACATGGGACATGGCACAAAATCTCGTGAGACAATTACTAGACAATGATGATCAAAACACAAATGGAATATAGCTTCTCATATATTACCATGTTGGTTAGTATTGAAGTACTTAACCAAGGATCAAAGAAGTTGGAGAAATAATATGAAAAAGAGATGATAAAACATCAAGATAAGAAAATGATAAAACATCATGATTAAAGATGGAAAAACATCAAGCACGAACACATATGTAACAACCTAAATCAATAAGAGAAGAGAATGATAAAACATTAACACCTAACAATGATGTCGAGGATCAAAGTAGGATAAGAAATAATGACGAAACATCGTATGGAAACACATATGCCTAACAATGATATCGAAAATCAAAATAGGAGAAAAGATAAGAGATGGTAAAATATCACACCTAACAATGATATTAAGGATTAAAGTAGGATAAAAGATAGGAGATGGTGATTAGACAATCACACATCACACATGAGAAGTAGGGACTTACTCAAGATATAAGGTAATTAGATAAGATACCTACAGAAACATGCTTAGATAAGCAAGTAAGGAAGATCATGCACATAGGTAGACACCTAAGCAAGTAGTCAAGTAGAAGAGGAGATATCATTTAAACAATCAAAACATGCTTAGAAAGGCAAGACTTTTAGTCATGCATCACTATGTGAGAACGAGAGAATAATAGAGGTATGATGATACCAAACAGAGAAGGTTTGTTGCCTCTTCATTGTGCATGAGATAAGATAACTATACTGAATGATTTCTTGAACTTTTTCAAACAACCATTAACTAGGCATACCTGGGTTGTGTCAGCAATCGATTGCAAAATCATGGAAAAGGTATCCACAAGATAAATGGAATGCTTGGTGTATGGGAGTTGAATCAGGTTATGATTAACCAAGGGGTGTACTTAGTTAATCTCGACAGAGTAAGTGCTTCTACCCTCAACCATGAGACCCTTTTTTACATGGATTACTTGGTATATGGACCAAAGTGATTAATTCGGGTTATGATTAACCAAGGGCAAAACTTGATTAACCTCGTGAGAATGGCCATACCCAAACTCAACTATGAGACCCTTTAAAAAATGCCTGGTATGTGGACCAAGAGGAGAGAAGAGAGTTACTCCAATTCATAAGATAAAAATCAAAAGCCCATACAAGGTGGATATATGCATGCTCCTAGAAAGTGGGACTAGCATAGCACTAGTATTCTAAACTACCAATTGGAACAATTGATCGAGTAGTTGTCGCTATAGAAAAGCCCAGGACCAAACTATGAATTGTGTGCAAGTGTGCATGTGTAGGTGGATACGTGCTCATTGATGACGAGCCCAAGAGGAGGCCAAGTGTTATAGTTGAACGATTATGCATAATAGAAATATTTAAACCTATAAAGAAATAACAAAGAAATAAAAATTCTAAGCTATTACAAACCATATGGGAATGGAGATACAAGTTTATGAATATGGATGTATCGAATCGATAATACAATTAAAAGTCTAAATAAACAAACAATACAACCCAATCAAAATTAATTAAACAACTAATTAAATTGAACTATCTTATTTAATAGAATTAGTTAACAAATTAATTAATTATATTAAATATTTTTTCTAACCTAATAAATTATTCAAAATAAAATGTGTTTTTGTATTTTTAATTGATAGAAATCAAAATAATTAAACAAAATAATACAATACAAACAAATAAAAAAGAATATAGAGAATGGGCCTGAAATTTGAAGCAATCAGGGTTGTATGAGTAGAGATTCGTCCAAGGCCCACCAAGCAGTTCATTTGATTGCGTGTGAGCTGCTCAAGAGGCTCTTCATGGTCATGCAAATTTGGGCCTTTGGATGCTGATCAGGAGTGATCTGATGGTGAGAAGCAGCAGAGTGCATGGTATGATTGCTGGAGAGAAGCGCCCAATAATCTTCTATATCCGATCTAGCGTGGGTAGTCGTTGATGGGGGCATGGTGGAAAACATATTTTGATCGATTAGATGATGACCAAATGATGCTGAGTGATGATGCATGGTAGGAACGGTGGGGATGCTTACACAAGATCCTAAAAATTAATTAAACAGGTGATGATAAATATCACCATCATATTAATACCTTAATCCTTGTTTATTTAACAAAACACAGTAATAATTAGGAGGTTAATCATAAAAGAAAATAACCCTCTCTCAATCACAAATCTCTCGTCCCCCTCTCTTATAACAAAAATAGAGAAACTGAAAGCCACCGACGCTGGATCTGGAGCGGTGGTTGCTATGAGGATTACGACGACTTGGATGAATCTCTACGACAGTGATGATGAATATGGCGGTGTCGCTTCCGGAGATTACTCAAATCCTCTTTTTTTTCTTTAGGAAATGAAAGATCTAACCTAGATCTTGAAATGGATTTTGAAAACCATAGGTGCTCAGATGATAAAAATCAGTGATGATGATGAGATATACAATGATAAGAATGAAAATGAAGGGGAATGAGAACGAGTCTATTCGTGATTTATGAATCTGGGAGTTTTTACATCAACCTCTTGTGGTTTTTGGGTGATATTTTTCTGATTCTCTTGATTTGTATTGATTCTAAATCTCTTTTGTTGTACCCCAAAATTTTCCCTCCCATATTCTTCAAGAATTGCAAAGAGCATGCTTCAAAATCTCCCCAAGGGTTGCATAGTTCAAGGGCCTCCTAACAGTAAAAAAATTAGGGTTTTGGTTCTGGCAAAGAAATTGAAGTTTTCAAGGGTCCAATCAAGTCCCACATGCCTATAAACATGGTCAAGCATCCACATACCAAGTTTCAAGACTTACAGCACAAAATTGCACAGTCAAAAACCCTAATTACCCTACAGTCAACTGCAGGGGTAAAATGGTCATTTGACAGTCAAAAGTCCAAATTTTTGGTCAACATCTTATTTTTAAGCCACAAACATCATTTGATCAATTATTGATCATGATTCTCAAGGCATGGCTCAAAAAGTCTCAAGATGCAAAAGTTTCTATATTTGGACAGTTGAAAAAGTCAACTGTAACTTGACCAAGGCATAACTTCCACATGGTTTATCAGAAAAATTCCATCTAAATCTCATTTTGAAGATAAAGACATTTCATACAACTCCTCTTCACACTTCAAGTCCAAGAAATGCTCTCACAAAAAGTTATCAATTTCAACATTATAGGTCATTTTCAAAAGTCAACAAAAAGGGACTTTAAGTCAAAGGCCATAACTTGAGATTGGTAAATCAAAATGACATGGGACCAAACGCATTGGTTAGAGGACTTCAAGACCTTTCCAAAATATCCAAAAACATGATCAAAGCTTAAAAATTGAGCAAGATATGCCTTGTGGAAGTTGGGAAATTTTTGGGTATTTTGAAAAGTCAACTTTGCTTCAAATGCCTTAAAATTGCTAATGGGCCTCATTTTCTTCCAAGATTCATCATCCAAAGCATATACACGACCATTTGGCCCAAAGGGGATTTATTCATCATTTTTATTTATTTATTTGAATTTTTAATTACAATTAATTCATTTAAATTAAATAAAATATGGAAAAATACTAAACCAACGTTTTTAAATCTTTTTGTACAGAATAAACTCTCCTTAAAAGCTCAAGATTCGTGCATAACCAAAATTGGAAGGTTTTGCCATGATTGGAATCAAAAACATGTGAAAAAGATTTGAAAAATTATGCATGAAAATCAAATATTCATTCCATCAATGCAAGGATTCTTTGGATCAAAAACTCAACCCTAATCCATCCTCATATAAGTGTGATCAAAACCTAATGCAAAAGAACCTCTAAGCTGCGCCCAAAGCTGAAGAAGAACATTGCACTTTTTGTGAAAAAATTCCAAAACTGAAAACGTGATTCCAAAGCATTTCAAGGCAAGAAAACTATCCCATTGCATTCCTGAGGCTTCAAGGAACGTGTCTGCATCAAAATCATCAACTCTAACATCAAGAAACGGTAGAATCAAGTGGTCCTGTTTCAAATTTTGTACATATTCGTGTTTCGATTTATAAGCATTTTCATTGCATTCTTTCTATTGATTTGGACTAATCTGACCATTCTGAAGCTAACCATGTGTTTTAATTAAGCTTTTGTGCATCATACACGATTTCGCCATTGAAGCTCGCTAGGGTTCCTCAAGCTTCAAATTGGGCATTTTCGTATACTGTAAAATTAGGACATCCCAGTATCATGGCTAAACTCAGGAAGCTTGGACGAACTTAACACACTATTCGCGCTCAATTTATGAGCCACCATATTCTATTCGCTATTTTTATGCTTGCTATTTAGTGGGGGTTTAAAACCCCCGCTATTCAATTTGTTTTTGTTTCAGATACAGCAAACCATTGGAGAAGATGGTGATGTGTAGGCCAATGATTAGCGCATTTGAATTTCGCGCGGAAAAATATCACTAACCCTTGTGTTGACTGATATTATTTATTTGTTATATTATAGACAAAGTACATTAATGGCTCAGTGGAAAGGCACAAGGATGGGTAAACCTTGGGACCTGGGTTCGAATCCCAGGTCCCCCTCCCTTTCTCATATTATTTTCCATTCCATCTTCCTATGCAGCGCGTACTCCAGGGGTTCACCATACACCCATAATCCACACATGCCACATGGCCACTGAGGGCAATCCAAAGGTTGAGATTTGAGGAGCACCATGGGCATCAGTCAATGCAGACACACGTGACCAGAAAAGTCAAAAGAGGCCTTGGAACATTGGGCCTGATTGCTACAACCTGACCTCCAGTTTGGGGACAGAACCCCCCATTGGTTTGCTTTTTCATTCTTTTTTTTTATTTTCTATTTTATTTGTTTTAATTAGTTTTAATTTAATTCTTTAAATTAATATTTTCTTAACATAAAAAATTATAAAAAATCAGAAAGTCATAAAAATTAAAATATATTTCATTTAATGTTATTTTTTGTAAAAAAGGTCTTATTAATTAATTAGTTTTTATTCTAGGATTAATTTTAACATTTTCTTAATAAAATTAAAAATTGTAGAATTAGGGTTTTAATCACTTTTTTATCTTTTTCTTTTCTTTTACCATTATAATTATTATTATTTATTTTTGTAAATCAAATTATATTAACTAATTAGGTTAACTTTAGGTCTAGTTTTAATATTTTTTTTAATAAATTAAAAATAGCTAGAATTAGGTTTAAATTTCATTTAATTCTCTCATAAAAATCCATAAATACAAAAACTCAAAAATCTTTTCTTTTTATTTTAATTTAATTAATTTTTTAATCATAATTTAATTTCATTAAAAAAGGGTCCAACGCCCTCGCTTTCGATTATTAGTTCGTTTCGCACATTTTATTTCCTCTTTTTATGTAATTCTCCCAAAGCCATGTAAATTAGACATTTATATTTCTCGCACTTTATTTTATTTTAAATCGGGTCCTGGACTTAATTTGGCGATGTGGACCCGCGCCTTTGTAATAGCGTAGAACTTTTAATTTCCGCATCTTTTTAACTGTTAATAAATTTGCATGCAAGAATGAATGACAAAATAAAAATAACGCGTAGATCACCCATGACATGAATAAGACAAAAATAAATGAACATGACACACAAATCACACACCACCCCTAGGGTACGCCTCACTGTTGCCTTGCCCCTCGAAAGGTGATCGTCGAGTAGAGGATGTTTTAGTAAGTCCTCATGATCCGGGAACCTGGCATGAGGGTAGCTTCTAAGGTGTCTTCCTATTGCTCCGGTGATCACCATGTCCCGAACCTTCGAATTGACCCGAACACCTCCAACGGTGGTGCTACCTACCTCTCAATGGTGGGATGGCACTACTTTAAGGGCATTTACACAGACGAATTCCTTAGGGTAGGTAGACGACTCTAGATACTTGCTCTAATTTCAAAACAAATCAAAAATACTTTTCGCACCAACACACTTTCAAAAAGCTTTCGAAAGCAACTTTTCAAACACTCTTGAGGACCGATACAAGAGTCGAACTGAAATTTTCAAAGAAACTTTTTAAAAACCCACTCACCTTGAAAAGCAAACAAACATTTTTGAAAACACAAATGAGCAAGTATCTAAGAGCCCATGGATAACCATGGATAGAAAGGGTGCTAACACCTTCCCTTTCTATAATCTACCTCCCGAACTGAGAGCAATCTCTATAAGGAATTTTTCTGTGCTTTTGTCGTTTCCATTTGGAGAAAATAAAAGACGGTGGCGACTCTTGCTTCCGCGACATTTCGCGAACCAGCGTTAAACAGTCAGTTCCAGATCCACCGATCACAGAACTGGCGACTCTGCTGGGGACTCTTATAAAGTGAGGTGTACCTTAGGACTAAGATCACTGTGTTTTCAATTGCTTTGACTTGTTTGCTTTAAATTGTGGGACTGTCTTGGGAGTTCTATAGATCCTAACCCGGATCTGGGGGATACCTTCTTAGAAAGTAGCAACAAGGCTGTGAGGGAACTGTGCGGGGTATACCGACATGGTTGAAACAGTCTGCTATGTTGATGTGGCACTTTGGTGTGTACCGGTAACCCTTGAGTTCAGTCAAGGAGAGTACGGGGCCTCCGCGTGGTGTCGTGAAGCATCAACAGACCTTAGGAACCTTAATTGAACTATCTTGGCCTCTTTAGGGTAGTGAGATAACTGACTTTGGTGCAGTCCAAGGTTGGATGATACTCGATACTACACTCAATTGAGGGTTGCTTTCCTGGATTATTTCGGTCGCTAGTTCAGTGGCTAAATCGAAACGATGAACAATGAAAGCAATCCAGTGATATTGGGACCCTTAGAACCCGGTTACTTCTAATAGGACAGGTTGAGCCCACCAACTTCAAGAGGGTAATACCCAGACCTCATGCTGGCCTAAACTCTAAGGGCTTGTCTTGTGTGACTTGTGTGCCTTACATGTTTGCCTTTGTAAATATTTGTGGTGTGTTTAATCATAGCATCATGACATCATCCAGCATCATATGCATTGACTAACCATTTCAGGGGTCCGAATTTTCATCTTTGTTCTTGTTTTGTAGGACATGGAAACTGTTCGCAGAAAGACAATTCAAATCAGCCTTGTAAGGGTCCCTCCTCAGCTTAAGGAGCTTATATCCAGGATTCCCGAGAGCTCTTCATTCAGTGAAAGACATGGAAGACTCATCAGCTTGGTCAATACCAACATTGAGGAAGATATGATAAAGGTCCTGTTCCAATTCTTTGACCCTCTGCATCACTGTTTCACCTTCTTGGATTATCAGCTGGTACCTACATTGGAGGAGTTCTCCCAACTCCTGAAGATCCCTATCCTTGATCAACTACCCTACAACGGTAAAGAAAAGGAATCCAAGCTTGAAGAGATTGCTAAAGCCTTACACCTACAATCATCTGACCTCAAGGGACATTGGGAAGTTAGAAGTGGTATCAAAGGGTTCTTAGCCAGGTTTCTGTTTGAAAAGGCCCATGAATGTTGGAACTCCCTTGACTTACGAGCTTTTGAAGAAGTTATGGCCCTCCTTGTCTATGGTTTGGTGTTGTTCCCTAACCCAGATCAGCTTATAGATATCAGTGTTGTCCAGATCTTCATGTCCAGGAATCCTATACCTACGTTGCTGGGGGACATCCTTCACTCATGTTACACTCGAACCATGAGAAAAAGAGGTGTTCTTATGTGCTGCACTCCTCTCTTGGGAAGGTGGTTTATTTCGCACCTTCCACAATCAGTTTTGAAGAACGAGCGGGGTTTGAGATGGTCACAACGGTTGATGACTCTTACACATGCAGATATACATTGGTGCCTTCGGTCCAGAGAGGATGTCACTATCATTGATCGTTGAGGGGAGTACCCTAATGTTCCTTTACTTGGAATCAGAGGAGGTATTACTTACAACCCATGCCTGGCTTGGAGACAGTTTGGTTATGCTCGAAGGGATAGCCCTCATGACATGTTAATTCCTGACATAGTTTTTGACTTCGACAACGATGCACAGGGACTTCGCCAGAGATTTATCAGAGCTTGGAGGATGCCCAGTAGGATAGACAGTAGGACACTGGGGCACAGGAACTCCATCCCGTTGGAACCTTATCTCAAGTGGGTACGAGCCCGCTCTCAGAAGTTAGTAATGCCTTATCCTCATATGCTCCCTGTGATCAAAGAGCCAGTCTTGGAAGGAGAAGTGTCCTACATCATTCAGCATCCTGACATGCCCACGTCCTGGGAAGAGATGCAGAAGAGCTGGATCCAGCTTAAGGAAGAACGGAATTCTCTTGAGACCAGTCTACATGCTAGTGAAAAGAAGGTCTTGGAGCTCACCCGCCTATTGCATGAGGAGAGGAATCTTAACACCTACATAGCTCCAAAGAGGATGCGTAGTGTCTTTTGGGATTGATTTGCTTTGTAATTTGTGCCCATGAGGCTTTGATGTACCGAACAATTATTTCCTTAATGATAACGTGTGTTCCTTTTTGTCTACAACAAATTTGAACTTTCGAACCCTTGAATGCATTGCATAAACACATATCATTCATCATGTGCATAGCAGGTTTGCTTCTTTTCAGGTCGCTTACCGTTCTTCGCTGTTTATTTCAGCATCATGAATCCTGACTCATCATCAACCGAGATGTCCATCAAGGCTCTTCAGGCACAGAATGCACAATTTCAGGAACTAATCATGGGTTTGGCTCAGGGCCAAGAAGAGCTGAAGGCTCTGCTCCTGAAGAAGGAGAAGAAGAAGAAGAAGAGAACTGTTCTTTTCAACTCAGGCCGAAGGTTTGGCAACACTCTGCAAAATGAAGAGGCTGGTTCTTCTATAGGCAAGAGTAGTCCCCAAGGGGGAAAAGGTCCTAGTCCGGTAGTCTCTGACAACGAGACTGATTTCGATGAGGAACAGTATCCTCCGGCTGAAGACCGGTATAAGCAGTTGGAGGACAGACTGAATGCTATGGAGATCCAACAAGTGCCTGGGCTGGATTTCGGAGACTTGGGTTTGTCTACTGGTGTGATCATTCCTCATAAGTTCAAAGCACCATCTTTTACCAAGTATGACGGGGCGTCTTGTCCCAAGTTGTACCTCAGATCTTACGTGCGGAAGATTCAACCGTACTCAGTGGACAAGAATTTGTGGATCCACTTCTTCCAGGAGAGTCTTTCAGGGACTCATCTCGAATGGTTCTATCAGCTGGATGGGACCAAGGTTCGTAACTGGGAGGAGTTGGCTACTGCTTTTTATAAGCAGTATCAATATAATGCCGACCTTGCCCCTACACGTACCCAACTCCAGGGTATGTCGCTAGGTTCAAGTGAAGGTTTTAAAGAGTACGCACAGAAGTGGAGGGATCTGGCTGGCAGGGTGCAGCCTCCGTTAACTGACCGGGAGTTGGTAGACATGTTCTTGGGGACCCTCTCTGGGCCGTTTTTCAACCATCTTATCGGTAACTCATCTGCAGGGTTCACTGATCTTATTCTGACTAGAGAGAGAATAGAGGCTGGGATGAAGTCTGGTAAAATTCAGAAGGGTGCATCTACAAGCTCTGAGAAGAAGCCTTTAAGAAGGAGGCCAGTGCTGTATACGGGTCTAGAAGACAAGAGAAGCCTGAGCGCCGCCAATCTGTCAACGTGGTGATGATTGCTAAGCCTGTTGCCGCTCCTCGGCAAACCAATCCTCAAAGGGCTGAAAGACCTAGAAGGGAGTTTACCCATTTGAGTATGACTTTATCGCAAATCTTGCCGCAGTTGCTGTCTACCAACCTAGTGACTGTCAGAGAGGCCCCGAAGGTTGTAAACACTGCCTCCCCCAAATACAATCCAAATGCCCGCTGTGCTTATCACTCCGATAGCCCGGGGCATTCCACTGATGACTGTTGGGCCTTAAGGAACAAGCTGCAGGACCTTATTGATGCGAAGGAGGTACAGTTCGAGGCATCTGAGAAGCCTAACGTAGTGGCAGCTCCCCTGCCTGCTCATGGAGTGAATGCTATTGGGGATGAGGATGAAGTGGATGAAACTGAGTTTGACAGCTGGATTTACCCGGCAATCGACAATGAACCTAGCAATTGGATTGCAAAAGACAACCTACTTGTTTCTCTTGTTACTAAGTAATGAATTCTTTTGTTTTGTTATTTGTAATAAACAATTAAAACTCTATGGCCCGGTGTCTTACCCGGGGCACCGTGGCTTCATTTGTGAGGGCATATAAATTGTCATTTCATATATCATGAATAAAGATCTTGGACGTTTTCTCGCATTTCAAATCTTATGCTCCTTTTCTTTCTTCCCTTCCTTTATATATTGCAAAACAGCTGTATTTACACACACTCACTCATACAGGTTTCAATCCACTCTGGATCTCACTGGTAATGACTCTGCTACTGCCAGTTATGACTTCGAAAATCCGATCAACTTAGCCGAAGACGAAGATGAAGATGATTGCGAAGTGCCTGGCGAGCTTGCAAGACTGTTACTCCAAGAAGAGAGGGCAATTCAACCACACGAAGAGCCGATGGAAACAATAAATCTGGGTACTGATACAGACAGAAAGGAGGTAAAGATTGGTGCCAACCTAGAGCTCAGCGTGAAGCAACGGTTGACTCAGATGCTACATGATTATATGGAGATCTTTGCCTGGTCCTACGAAGACATGCCCGGTTTGGATACCGATATTGTGGTCCATCACTTGCCTACTAAGGAAGACTGCCCTCCGGTTAAGCAAAAGGTCCGCCGTATGCGTCCAGAAATGTCTGAGAAGATCAAAGCCGAGGTTATGAAACAGTTTGATGCCGGTTTCCTTGCAGTAACTTCTTACCCTCAGTGGGTTGCTAATGTGGTGCCGGTACCTAAGAAAGACGGTAAGGTCAGAATGTGTGTCGACTACAGGGATCTGAACAGGGCCAACCCCAAAGATGACTTCCCCCTACCTCACATTGATGTCCTTGTTGACAATACAGCTCAGCATAAGGTGTTCTCTTTCATGGATGGTTTTTCAGGTTACAATCAGATCAAGATGGCACCTGAAGACATGGAAAAAACTACTTTTGTTACTCAGTGGGGCACCTTCTGCTACAAGGTCATGCCTTTTGGACTGAAGAACGCTGGGGCAACCTACCAACGTGCCATGGTTGCTTTATTTCATGACATGATCCATCACGAGATAAAGGTGTATGTTGACGACATGATTGCAAGGTCCCAAACTGAGGAAGAGCACTTAGATCATCTGTAGAAGTTGTTTGACCATCTGAAGTTGTACAAGCTGAGGTTGAACCCGAACAAGTGCACCTTCGGGGTCATATCTGGAAAGTTGCTAGGCTTCGTTGTAAGTGATAAGGGTATTCAAGTGGACCCTGCCAAGGTTAAAGCTATTCAAGAGATGCCAGTTCCTAGGACAGAGAAAGAGGTCAGAGGCTTTTTAGGACGTTTGAATTACATTGCTCGATTCATCTCACACCTAACTGCTACTTGTGAACCAATCTTCAAGCTGCTGAAGAAAGATCAGGTAGTACGTTGGAATGATGAATGTCAGGCCGCTTTTGACAGAATCAAAGAGTATCTCCAAGAACCACCCATCCTTATGCCACCGGTTGAAGGGAGACCTCTGATACTATACGTGACAGTACTTGACAACTCAATGGGGTGTGTGCTGGGGCAGCATGACGAGTCTGGCCGAAAAGAGCATGCCATTTATTACCTTAGTAAAAAGTTTACCGACTGTGAGACCCGATACTCACTGCTTGAGAAAACTTGCTACGCTTTGGTATGGGCTGCTCGCCGGCTGAGACAGTATATGTTGACTCATACCACCTTGTTGATCTCAAAGATGGATCCTATAAAGTACATATTTGAAAAGCCTGCTCTGTCTGGGAGAATAGCAAGATGGCAGATGATCTTGACAGAATACGACATTCAATACACGACTCAGAAAGCCATCAAGGGAAGTGTATTGGCAGACCACTTGGCACATCAGGCAGTAGACGACTATCAGTCAATGAATTTCGAATTTCCTGACGAAAGCATCATGATGGTGACTAATTGTGAAGTACCTGGACCGGATGAAGGACCTGAGGAAGGATCCCGATGGTCTATGCACTTTGACGGAGCCTCCAACGCTTTGGGTAACGGTATCGGCGCTGTGATCATATCCCCTCAAGGCACTCATACTCCATTGACTACCCGGCTATGTTTCAACTGCACCAACAACATGGCGGAGTATGAGGCGTGCATCATGGGTCTTCAAGCTGCGATCGGCCTAAGGATCAAGTTTCTGAGTGTCTTCGGAGATTCCGCTCTCGTGATCAATCAGATCAAAGGAGAGTGGGATACGAAACATCCGAATCTTATTCCTTACAGAGAATGTGTGTTGACATTGATCCCCCACTTCACAGAGATAACCTTTGAACACTTCCCGCGAGAGGAGAATCAGCTGGCGGACGCGTTAGCTACAATGTCTTCTATGTTCAAGGTCAAATGGGATAATGAGGCTCCCCGGATCATCATCTGGAAACTGGACGAACCGGCATACTGTTGTGATCTCGAGACTGAGTTGGTAACTGAGAAGCCTTGGTACCATGAGGTAAAGAGATATTTGGAAGCTCAGGAATACCCTGAAGGTGCGTCTGTCAATGATAATAAGTTTCTGAGAAGGTTCGCAGCGAAGTTCTTCCTTAGCAACGGCATCCTGTACAAGCGAAACCATGATTCGACCTGACTGCGTTGTGTGGATAAGACTGAAGCAGAAAGGATCATGGAAGAGTTACACGAAGGGACATTCGGGACACATTCCAGTGGACACACTATGGCGAAGAAAATCCTTCGGGCAGGGTATTTCTGGTCCACCATGGAAGCTGACTGCTACCAACATTCCCGGACATGCCATAAATGCCAGATATATGCAGACAAGGTGCATGTTCCTCCAGTTCCTCTGAATGTTCTGACTGTGCCTTGGCCGTTTGCAATGTGGGGCATAGATATGATCGGTGAGATTAAACCTACGGCATCTAACGAGCATCGCTTCATCCTTGTAGCGATTGATTACTTCACGAAGTGGGTTGAAGCAGCTTCCTACGCTACGGTAACCAAGACTGTTATGGCACGGTTCATTCGGCACAACCTGATCTGTCGATACGGCGTCCCTGAAAGAATCATTACAGACAATGGTACCAATCTTAATAACAAGATGATCACTGAGCTCTGCGAGCAGTTTAAGATACAACACCACAACTCTTCTCCTTATCGACCGAAGATGAATGGGGCTGTAGAAGCAGCAAATAAGAACATTAAGAAAATCGTGCAGAAGATGACAGTGACTTATAAAGATTGACACGAGATGTTACCGTTCGCTCTACATGGGTACCGTACCTCAGCCAGGACGTCAACCGGGGCGACTCCTTTCTCCTTGGTCTACGGCATGGAGGCAGTCTTACCGATCGAAGTGCAAATACCCTCTCTCTAGATAATGAAGGATGCATATCTGAATGAAGATGATTGGATCCAGACACGACTTGATCAGCTAAACCTTATTGATGAGAAAAGACTTGCTGCTATCTGTCACGGTCAGACGTATCAGAAACGGATGATCAGGGCATTTAACAAAAAGGTCAGACCACAGGAATATCAAGTTGGGGATCTGGTAATCAAGCGAATCATCCTTCCTCAGAGTGATCCAAGGGGAAAATGGACCCCTACGTACGAAGGGCCATTTGTGGTTAAACATGTGTTCTCAGGAGGAGCCATGATTCTAACCAACATGGATGGTGACGACCTTCCTCACCCCGCCAATGCAGACATAGTAAAAAGATACTACGCATGAAAAAGACCCGCTAGGTTGACATACCTAGGCAAAAATTAGGGCTTCCCGGCGAACCAAAAGGGTTCGGGCAAAATGAAGGGATGAAATGAAAAAATATGTACACCCGGCAAGTCGAAAACCTGAAAAGGCGGCTTGGGCAAAAATGGGTATCCCGGTGGACTGAAAACCCGAAAGGGCGGTCCAGGCAAAAGTTAGGGATAAAGCGTAATACTATGTCTCATTGGATCACCTTGCATCCAGAATCCGGTATCTACATCAAGTTCAGACGGCATCAATCAGTCAGCTTCATCTTCAACTAAGGTCATCAAGTGATGAGACACTCAAAGACATAAAGGCGATAGCAGAGTTGAAACCCAGTGGATCATTCATTTCACACAGCTGTTTTATTTTCCCTTGTACAAACTTGTATAAATTCTTTTGTTCGGCAGCGTTCTCTTACTAGGACGTTAGCCTCTTGTACATAAACGCCTATTTACAGGCAAATTCAAAATCAATACAAAAATCACTTTTCAGTTAAAATTGCCAATTGTTTTTCCTTTTCTGTTTTGTTTTGCGAAGAACGTCCAAGGTTCAATTTGTGATATATGCATTGACAATAATTTGCTAACTCATGAATATTTGCATACGAAACAAAGGATTAATTACAGGTAACATTAGAAGCAGGGGCAATAAAGAGTGGTCTAAACAATCTAATTGTTTTGTCCACCAAAGGTACCAAGGTAAGTTCAGCGGAAGAACATAACCAGTACATCCCAATTCCCCAGAGAGTGAGCCAGCAAGTCAGTACACTCTCCTCAAGCAAAGTTACAGTCAACCTTAAGGAAGTTGGGTATCCCCCGCAGATCTCAACGGCCCCCAGCAATATACGGATATCCTTAACGAGCATCCCCGACAATCTTGACCTAAGATTGTTCCCCGGCGGTATATCAAACATTCAATGGAGTCATTTCCCCGATACAGTTCAAAACTTCCCCAGGAGAGTCCAATCAAGATTTCCCCAGGAAAGTTGGAATCCATCTCCCCAAGCAGTAAGCTTATCCCCAGTAGATTCTGGAAGCTTATCCTCGCAGAGCACGGACACGTCTCCCGGCTCTATTCAAAGAGTTATTTCCTTACCAGGATATAACTGGGTTATCCTCAGCCAAAAGCCACGGAAGGATCGTCCTCGGCAAAGTCTTCTTACCCCCAGCAGAGTCTATTAACACTTCCAACACAACAACGGTATCCCCAGCGGAGTTACCATCAACATTTCAGCAAAGTATCTCTCTCCCCACAGAGTATTGCTTCCCAGCAAGATCGCTAGAGTATCTTTTCTCCCCGCAGAGTAATCCGTTCGCCAAGTTTATTCCCCAACAGAGTTATCTTCTCCTACTGGTATTCTTGCAACTATCATCCCCAGCGGAAGCAAAGATCTATTCTTCAACATCATCCCAGGAGTGACTTCCCGGCACCCGTCAAGGATTTATTTTCCTAAGACAAAAAGATACATTCATAAACATCACATTTTCATACATTATAGCATGCATATACGCATCATATCTTACAAATCCCATTTATGTTGAGAACATCATTGCTTGATCCATATCATGCATTGCATATGACTGACCTTTACCTTTCAGGAAAGATCCAGTTAAGTTCTCAGCTACATTTCAAGACCTTGACCGGTTCAGTTAAATCGACCCTAAGATTTTTCTGTTTCTTATCCAGTCAAAGGCCTTCTCTGGTTCAGTCAGAACGACCCTAAGATCTCCCTGTTTCTTATCCAGTTGAAGAAATTCCAAGACCTAGACCGGTTCAGTTAAATCGACCCTAAGATTTTTCTGTTTCTTATCCAGTCAAAGGCCTTCTCTGGTTCAGTCAGATCGACCCTAAGATCTCCCTGTTTCTTATCCAGTTGAAGACATTTCAAGACCTAGACCGGTTCAGTTAAATCGACCCTAAGATTTTTCTGTTTCTTATCTAGTCAAAGGCCTTCTCTGGTTCAGTCAGATCGACCCTAAGATCTCCCTGTTTCTTATCCAGTTGAAGATTTCAAGACCTAGACCGGTTCAGTTAAACCGACCCTAAGATTTTTCTGTTTCTTATCCAGTCAAAGGCCTTCTCTGGTTCAGTCAGATCGACCCTAAGATCTCCCTGTTTCTTACCCAGTTGAAGATTTCAAGACCTAGACCGGTTCAGTTAAATCGACCCTAAGATTTTCCTGTTTCTTATCCAGTCAAAGGCCTTCTCTAGTCCAGTTAAGTCGACCCCTAAAAGATTTTCCTGATAAAGACTCAGTAGAAGACATCCAAGATTCTCTCAGCGTTCCTGTTGAGGTAGTAATCGTCCAAGGTTCTCTCAGCGTTCCTGTTGAGATATTAGTCATCTATGATTCTCTCAGCATTCCTGTTGAGGTAGTAATCGCCCCAAGATTCTCTCAGCGTTACTGTTGAGGTTGAAGTCGCCCAAGATTCTCTCAGCGTTCCTGTTGAGGTAGTAATCGTTCAAGGTTCTCTCACCATCCCGTTGAGGTAGTAACCATCCCTGGTTCGTTCATCACCTTTGAAGCTCCAGATCCAGCTCCTGTAACCAGTCAGGACACATCTACACAAAGAGTTTGAAGACCAACTCCTGTAACAGGTCAGGTAATCATTTTCTTTTTCAGGTACGCAAGTTCTCGCTAAGGAATCTCTTACGCGATCGAGCCCAGATGGCATCTATAAGCCCATCCACCTTCCATCATCTCTCAGCATGGCATCTATAAGCCCATCATCCTATCCATCAATCTCTAAATGGCATCTATAAGCCCATTCCGCCATCACACTACTACTATGTGAGCGCAAATTTCTGGGCACTCTAGTGTCCAATCATCTTCCACCTTCGGATTACGAAAGGCACGTCAACCAATCTGCATCCTCAGGTCTAAGAAGATTGAACAGGGGCAACTGTTGTACCCCAAAATTTGCCCTCCCATATTCTTCAAGAATTGCAAAGAGCATGCTTCAAAATCTCCCCAAGGGTTGCACAGTTCAAGAGCCTCCTAACAGTAAAAAAATTAGGGTTTTGGTTCTGGCAAAGAAATTGAAGTTTTCAAGGGTCCAATCAAGTCCCACATGCCTATAAACATGGTCAAGCATCCACATACCAAGTTTCAAGACTTACAACACAAAATTGCACAGTCAAAAACCCTAATTGCCCTACAGTCAACTACAGGGGTAAAATGGTCATTTGACAGTCAAAAGTCCAAATTTTTGGTCAACATCTTATTTTGAAGCCACAAACATCATTTGATCAATTCTTGATCATGATTCTCAAGGCATGGCTCAAAAAGTCTCAAGATGCAAAAGTTTCCATATTTGGACAGTTGAAAAAGTCAACTGTAACTTGACCAAGGCATAACTTCCACATGGTTTATCATAAAAATTCCATCCAAAGCTCATTTTTAAGAGAAAGGCATTTCCTACAACTCCTCTTCACACTTCAAGTCCAAGAAATGCTCTCACAAAAAGTTATCAATTTCAACATTATAGGTCATTTTCAAAAGTCAACAAAAAGGGACTTTAAGTCAACGGCCATAACTTGAGATTGGTAAATAAAAATGACATGGGACCAAACGTATTGGTTAGAGGACTTCAAGACCTTTCCAAAATATCCAAAAACATGATCAAAGCTTAAAAATTGAGCAAGATATGCCTTATGGAAGTTGGGAAATTTTTGGGTATTTTGAAAAGTCAACTTTGCTTCAAATGCCTTAAAATTGCTAATGGGCCTCATTTTCTTCCAAGATTCATCATCCAAAGCATATACACGACCATTTGGCCCAAAGGGGATTTATTCATCATTTTTATTTATTTATTTGAATTTTTAATTACAATTAATTCATTTAAATTAAATAAAATATGGAAAAATACTAAACCAAAGTTTTTAAATCTTTTTGTGCAGAATAAACTCTCCTTAAAAGCTCAAGATTCGTGCATAACTAAAATTGGAAGGTTTTGCCATGATTGGAATCAAAAACATGTGAAAAAGATTTGAAAAATTATGCATGAAAATCAAATATTCATTCCATCAATGCAAGGATTCTTTGGATCAAAAACTCAACCCTAATCCATCCTCATATAAGTGTGATCAAAATCTAATGCAAAAGAACCTCTAAGCTGCGCCCAAAGCTGAAGAAGAACATTGCACTTTTTGTGAAAAAATTCCAAAACTGAAAACGTGATTCCAAAGCATTTCAAGGCAAGAAAACTATCCCATTGCATTCCTGAGGCTTCAAGGAACGTGTCTGCATCAAAATCATCAACTCTAACATCAAGAAACGGTAGAATCAAGTGGTCCTGTTTCAAATTTTGTACATATTCGTGTTTCGATTTATAAGCATTTTCATTGCATTCTTTCTATTGATTTGGACTAATCTAACCATTCTGAAGCTAACCATGTGTTTTAATTAAGCTTTTGTGCATCATACACGATTTCGCCATTGAAGCTCGCTAGGGTTCCTCAAGCTTCAAATTGGGCATTTTCGTATACTGTAAAATTAGGACATCCCAGTATCATGGCTAAACTCAGGAAGCTTGGACGAACTTAACACACTATTCGCGCTCAATTTATGAGCCACCATATTCTATTCGCTATTTTTATGCTTGCTATTTAGTGGGGGTTTAAAACCCCCGCTATTCAATTTGTTTTTGTTTCAGATACAGCAAACCATTGGAGAAGATGGTGATGTGTAGGCCAATGATTAGCGCATTTGAATTTCGCGCGGAAAAATATCACTAACCCTTGTGTTGACTGATATTATTTATTTGTTATATTATAGACAAAGTACATTAATGGCTCAGTGGCAAGGCACAAGGATGGGTAAGCCTTAGGACCTGGGTTCGAATCCCAGGTCCCCCTCCCTTTCTCATATTATTTTCCATTCCATCTTCCTATGCAGCGCGTACTCCAGGGGTTCACCATACACCCATAATCCACACATGCCACATGGCCACTGAGGGCAATCCAAAGGTTGAGATTTGAGGAGCACCATGGGCATCAGTCAATGCAGACACACGTGACCAGAAAAGTCAAAAGAGGCCTTGGAACATTGGGCCTGATTGCTACAACCTGACCTCCAGTTTGGGGACAGAACCCCCCATTGGTTTGCTTTTTCATTCTTTTTTTTTATTTTCTATTTTATTTGTTTTAATTAGTTTTAATTTAATTCTTTAAATTAATATTTTCTTAACATAAAAAATAATAAAAAATCAGAAAGTCATAAAAACTAAAATATATTTCATTTAATGTTATTTTTTGTAAAAAAGGTCTTATTAATTAATTAGTTTTTATTCTAGGATTAATTTTAACATTTTCTTAATAAACTTAAAAATTGTAGAATTAGGGTTTTAATCACTTTTTTATCTTTTTCTTTTCTTTTACCATTATAATTATTATTATTTATTTTTGTAAATCAAATTATATTAACTAATTAGGTTAACTTTAGGTCTAGTTTTAATATTTTTTTTAATAAATTAAAAATAGCTAGAATTAGGTTTAAATTTCATTTAATTCTCTCATAAAAATCCATAAATACAAAAACTCAAAAATCTTTTCTTTTTATTTTAATTTAATTAATTTGTTAATCATATTTTAATTTCATTAAAAAAGGGTCCAACGCCCTCGCTTTCGATTATTAGTTCGTTTCACACATTTTATTTCCTCTTTTTATGTAATTCTCCCAAAGCCATGTAAATTAGACATTTATATTTCTCGCACTTTATTTTATTTTAAATCGGGTCCTGGACTTAATTTGGCGATGTGGACCCGCGCCTTTGTAATAGCGTAGAACTTTTAATTTCCGCATCTTTTTAACTGTTAATAAATTTGCATGCAAGAATGAATTACAAAATAAAAATAACGCGTAGATCACCCATGACATGAATAAGACAAAAATAAATGAACATGACACACTGTGATACGGTGGGAGAACTGACTAGTGTTTTGCGTTTGTTTTCGCAAATGTTTCGGTTGAGCAAGAGTCACCACCGACTTTTTATTTTATCCTAAGGAAAGGTTAAAAAGCACAGCAAAAACCTTTGAGATGTTTTCTTGGGTTCGGGGAGTAGATTATAGAAAGGGAAGGTATTAGCACCCTTTCTATCCATGGTTATCCATGGGCTCTTAGTTACTTGCTTAGACCACTTGCCTTTTGTTTTCAATTATTTGAAATGGTGCTCTTGTGTGTGTGGGTTTGAAAAAATGTTTTGAAAAGAAGCCAATGTGGTGGCAACCTTTGTAATGATCCATGTGGGGATGTATACAAAGGTGTATGTCTTTTGAAAAGGTTTTCATTTGTTTTTGAAAGTTATTTTGAAAGTGTTGTGAGGTGTGGTTTTAGAAAATAGGCAAGTGTTTTGTTTTTTGTAAGTTTGATTCAAGTAACTAAGAGGTTATCTACTCCTAAATTTCTCAAAGTTTATTGCTATGTTTTAACCCTTTTCATAAGTTTGTTCCACCATTGTATTTGGTGGACAATCTCATGTTAGGATGTGAAAGGGACGGGCGCGGGTCATCGTTTGGACCATAATTGCAATGGTGCCAAGCATCTTTGGGCATTTTCTTTAAGGGACTTGATCATTTGTTTGGCAATATTTTGAAAAGTGTTATCGAGGGACTATGATCATTCAATTTGTTTGTTTTGCCCAAAGAGACCTAACATGCAATATGGCCCAATTTTGAAAGGCAACAAGTGGAATACCCTAGGGGGTGCAAGTGTGATTTGTGTGTTCATTTTCATGCTTGTTTGTCTTGAGATTAGGTCATAACTATTTTGTCATTTTTCGCATACAAACCCTAATTCTAACATGGCACAATTAGAAAGCAATAAAGTGCGAAAATAAATTTACTAAGCTATTACAAAACCAAATATGGGAAGGGGGGTACAAATGTTCAAATGGGGATTTTGACAAGGAATTTAAACCTAAAACTATTACATCAATATTGAATATTTACAAGACAAATGTTTTGCATAGATTAAATAAAATAAGACAAATATGCAAGAATGCAAAAAGAATTTTTATATGTATGAAAAAAAAGAATTATTTATGTAAAAATAAAAAGAAAATAAAAAGATATTATTTCTTGGAGTATTTTTGAATTTAGGGCAAAACCCTAATTTTTATTAAATGAAATGTATTATTATTTAATTTAATACAAGTATTTATTTATTATGTACAAAATAAAATAAAGTGAAGTATTTGTCAAAAATGTATTCTTATATTAAATATTAATAATAATAATTAAAAAAAAACAAAAAGTGTATATATTTTGTATTTACCCTAAATATATTAATAAATATATGTATATATGTATTATTTTAAATATGTGTTATATATATAAATAATTATAATTTTTAATATTTTGTAAAAAAAAGTATTTTTTTATGTAAAATATTTTCAGAAGGTATAATAAAATAAAAAATGAAAATAAAAGTATTTTTACATATTTCTCAATATTTTAATGAAATGTATATATTTATTTATTTAGGTATTAATCAAAAGAAAATCATATAAATACCTAATAAATTAAAAAATAGTGAGAAATTTTTTTTTTATATTTTTAATAACATGAGAAAAAATAAATGAATCAATCAAAAAAAGAAAAAGTCAGAAATCATTAAAAATAAGCCAAATGGGCCTAGGGGGTGTGAACGCAAAAGAGTGGTGCAAATAAGAAAAGTATTCCAGGCCCAGCCCAGAACCAGTCATCTTCAACCTCTGAACAACATCACTCACGCGTTTTCTATCTCTTGATTCCTGGACTTTCAAGCAAAACTCATAACATGAAAAGTGTAGAGCATGAGAAGACGAATTCAACCATGTAAAGAACTTGACTTAACTCTCTAAGATGAGGGAGAATTTCTTCTCCCCCAATTTCTGACCTAACTTTTATGCCATGTTCAGACTCAAAATTCTTGCAGCACACATAATATAAATGAAATCTAACTATATGGGCATGTTCAGGGCTATGATTGTGACATATTTTCTTCACAAACCTAAAGCTAACAATGCCTAATAAGAGAGATAGAACTTCATGAAGATACCTGTTCAGTTGGAATCGTGCTTTGCAATGGAGGAGTTTTCAGAGCAAGATGATGATTTGTATAGCTTCCTTGAAGTGTAAGGATGCTATTCAAAGTTCTACTTTGTCTTGAAACTCCCTAAATCGTGCTAGAGAACTTCTACTGCAAAACAAAAAAACAAAAATGGTGAAGTGGCTTGGAGGTGTTACAGATCGTGTTTTAGCTTTTGGATAGCTTGCATAGATGGAAAGGAAGGTGTGTGAACTGGTTTGGGCAAGAGAGCTCGAGAGAAATGAGAGATATCACTCAAACTGCAGGGCCTGCCCTGTTTTTGCAGTTTGAGAGTGATTCTGAGATGGAGGGTGTTTTGAAGGCTAAGGGCTCGTGTATTAGCTTGGTTGTGTTCTTTGGAATGTGTTTGATAAATTTGTCTAAGTGTATGTAAGCTGAGATGGAAGTTGGTATGTGTTATGGCACTTTTCTTCACCCTTAAGCAAACAAAGGCAACTTGTGTTTCTAGGTCAGTAGAGGACCCCTAATCCTGCTGCAAAGCTTCTCTTGATCAGTGTGTTATGCTCATAATCGTGTGCCAATCAGATTTGCAATGTACTTGTTGGATTTTCAATTTGACATAAAGTGCAACTTTTCAAGAATGGATATTATGCTTTTTCCAATTTGGGATTAATCCTTTAGACAATGCTTGAACTCAAAGAACATGGTCTTGGCACAAAGAATATGCATTAAATTTATGAGTGTAACTTGGCTTAAGGACCTGTAATCTAGCTTAAAGCATGCTGAGTTCAAATTGCAAGGTTATGGACATGTAACTTGGTCATGAACAAAGTGAGTTTTTGCCATATTGAGAAATTCGATTCTCCCTAACCATGAGGTTGTTTGAGAAGTTCTTGGACATTTTGGAAATCTTGGAATGTGTACTACAATCCATCTTTGAAATGCAAATTGAAATTCCAAGTGGAAGTGTATGGAAAATGGTCTTGAAGTTAGGTAAAAACTTGTCCAAAATAGGTCAAATTTTTACTAAGTTAAGAATGGTTTAGTACCCTTATTCCAAAAATTGTAACTTGAGATACAAGCCTCATTTGGGAAAACTTTGTGAATCAAAGTTGTAGATTATGCAACAAGATACAACTTTCATGTTTTGACTTTTGTTTGAATCCAAATGAATCTTGGTGAAAAAGTGGGGCAAAGTTGGGAAAAAATTAGGGTTTTCCATAACTTAGAAAAATTCTAAGTTATGAAAAATTCCATTTCAAACCCTAATTTGCATTTCTTGGTTTCTTGGTGAACAAGTTTCATGATTTGGCATATTTTGATGAAAAATGAATCTTGACTCTTGATTTTGACCAAAAAGTCAAAGTTTGACTTTTCAGTGTACAGTCAAAATTGATCAATTGACTGGGAAATTCAACTGTCAATCTTGTGCACTTGGGATCTTTTGAACTTGTTGAGCATGTCAAGACAATTCCATGGGGTCCTTAAGTCCATATGTGAGCTTGGTTTGCCATTGGCTAGGTCAAACAGTCAAAAATTGCCTTTGTGCAGTCAAAACCCTAAAAATGACCATTTTGCCCTTTTGGCGATCTGATCAAATTTCTTGTGGAATTGTGATCCAAACTTGATCAAATGGTCCATATGAGTTCATAATGTTGATGTGGGTCAATTTTCATGAGATTTGACTGTCAATTGGCCATAGTTGACTTTTTCCCCAATACAGCTGATTTCTAGGTCATCTGTCCAATTGACTAGGCAAAACTTGGAATCAAGCCTTGAAACTTGGTATGGATAAACTTAGGAGTCCAACATGAAGAATGAAAGTCATCTTAGGCATTTTAGGTCAAAATCTCTTTGTGCAATCACAAACCCTAATTTGGGTCAAGAGTGCAAGGAGAAATCTTGAGCAGAGGAAACCCTAATTGGATCTTGAGCTCCAAGGGCCTTGTGATGAGAAAATGTTGAGGAAATGGGAGGGCAAATTTTGGGGTACAACAGTTTCCCCTGTTCAATCTTCTTGAACCTGAAGAGTTAGATTGGCAGGTTTGCCTTTCGTGACTCGGGGGTAAAAGGAGATTGGACACTAGAGTGCCCGGAAATTTGCACTCGCATGTTGGAGTCTCAACAATGTGATGTCGGGAATGGGCTTACAGATGCCATTTGGAGAGATGGTGGATAGGGAGATGGGCTTATAGATTCCATCTGAAGATGTGACAGAACCTTGTCTGAAATGGGCTTATAGATGCCATCTGAAGCGTTGATCGCATAAGAGATTCCTTAGCGAGAACTTGTGTATTTGAGAAAGACAGATGTTTCCCTGGCTTGTTACAGGTGTTTGATCTTCAATCTCTTTATGCAGATATGCCCTGGCTAGATACAGGAATCGAATCTTCGAACTCTTCAGACGTGCCCTGGCTAGATACAGGAATCGAGCCTGGAAATGTGGTCAACAGATATGCCCTGGCTGAATACAGGAATCGAATATGGAAATGTTGTAGTTGATAGATGTGCCCTGGCTGGATACAGGAATCGAATCTTCGAACTTCTTCAGACGTGCCCTGGCTAGATACAAGAGTCGAGTCTGGAAACTGATCACTCTCAGATGTGCCCTGGCTAGATACAGGTACCGAATCTTGAATTGTGACAGTTGAAGGTAGTTGTCTTTGGGATTGTCTTTTTCCCTGAAAAGGAAAAAAACATAAGTTGTACGCAATGTCATGATGTATGATATGCATGATGTCATGCTGTTCAACATGAGATAGTGTTGTATGCACTTTATCATGTATGTAAGCAAGATGTATGAAAAATGTGAAATGTTTATGAATGTATTTTCGTCTTAGGAAAATTAATCCTTGACGATCGACCGGAGAATTGCTCTGTGGCAGAGATACTCTGCTGAAGTTTTGATGAGAGGCCTACTGAGGACTTCAATGATGGATTCTGCTGGGGATAATGATGATAAACTCCGCTGGGGATAACCGAGGATAAACTCTTGCCGGGGATTGAAGGAACTTTGCCGAGGGCGATCTTCCGTGGCAATTAGCTGAGGATAACCCAGTTATAAGCCCTTGTGAGGAATAACTCTGAATAAAGCTCGGGAGAGACGTCCGTACCCTGCAGGGAATAAGCTTCCAGAATCTACTGGGGATAAGCTTTTAGACCTGCCGGGGAAAGTTGACGACTTCACTGGGGAAATCGTTGTTGAATCTTGTCTTACTCTGCGGGGAGCTGAGATCACTTGGTCACATTCTTCAGTCGAATCTACCTTGGTACCTTGGCAGACAAAGCAACCAGACTGCATCAGACAATTCCACATTGCCCCTGTTTCTGATGTCACCTGTAATTAATATTCCGTTTTATGTGCAAATATTTATGAATAAGCAATTTAATGTCAGATGCATATATCAAAAATGAACATTGGACGTTCTTCGCAAGACAAAACAGAAAAAGGAAAAACAATGGCAATTTGTATGGACAAGTGAATTCGTATTGATTTGAATTTTGCTTGTGAATAGGCGTTTTTTGTACAAGAGGCTGACATCCTAGTAGGAGAATGCCGCCGAATATCATAGAATTTACAATTTTGAAAAGGAAACAAAACAGCTATGTGAATAATCCCACTGGATTCCAACTTTGCTATCGCCTTTATGACTTCAAGCGTCTCATCGCTTTGCTGCCTAGGTGAAGATGAAGCTGATTGGTCGATGCCGAAGTCTGAGCCAGATAGTTGATGCCGGATTCCGGATGCAAGGTGCTCCAATGAGACATAGTGTTATGCTTTATCCCTAACTTTTTCCTGGACCGCCCTTTCGGGTTTTCAGTCCACCGGGATACCCATTTTTGCCCAAGCCGCCTTTTTAGGTTTTCGACTTGCCGGGTGTACAGATTTTTTTCATTTCATCCCTTATTTTTGCCCGAACCCTTTTGGTTCGCCGGGAAGCCCTAATTTTTGCCTAGGTATGTCAACCTAGCGGGTCTTTTATTTATGCGTAGTATCTTTTCACTATGTCTGCATTGGCGGGGTGAGGAAGGTCGTCACCATCCATGGTGGTTAGGATCATGGCTCCTCCTGAGAACACATGTTTAACCACAAATGGCCCTTCGTATGTAGGGGTCCATTTGCCCCGGGGATCACTTTGAGGGAGGATGATGCGTTTGATTACCAGGTCCCCAACTTGATACTCTTGTGGTCTGACTTTCTTGTTAAATGCCCTGATCATCCGTTTTTGATACGTCTGACCATGACAGATAGCGGTGAGTCTCTTTTCGTCAACCAGATTTAATTGATCAAGTCGAGTCTGGATCCAGTCATCTTCACTCAGATCTGCATCCTTCATTATTCGGAGAGAGGGTATCTGGACTTCAATTGGCAAGACTGCCTCCATGCCATAGACCAAGGAGAAAGGGGTTGCCCCGGTTGACGTCCTTGCTGAGGTACGGTACCCATGAAGAGCGAACGGTAACATCTCGTGCCAATCTTTATAGGTCACCGTCATCTTCTGCTCAATTTTCTTGATATTTTTATTAGCTGCTTCTACAGCCCCATTCATCTTCGGCCGGTAGGGAGAAGAATTGTGGTGCTATATCTTGAATTGTTCACAGAGTTCAGTGATCATCGTGTTATTGAGATTGGTACCATTATCTGTAATGATTCTTTCTGGGACACCGTACCGATAGATCAGATTATGCCGGATGAAATGTGCCACGACGCTTTTGGTTACTGTGGCGTAGGAAGCTGCCTCAACCCACTTTGTGAAATAATCGATCGCCACCAAGATGAAGCGATGCCCATTGGATGCCGTCGGTCGGATCTCACCGATCATATCAATCCCCCACATTGCAAAAGGCCAAGGTGCCGTCAGGACGTTCAGAGGAACCGGAGGAATATGCACCTTGTCAGCATAGATCTGGCATTTGTGACAAGTTCGGGAGTGTTGGTAACAATCAGCTTCCATTGTGGACCAGAAATATCCTGCCCGAAGGATTTTCTTAGCCATGGTGTGTCCACTGGAATGTGTCCCGAATGTACCCTCATGCAGTTCTGACATGATCTTCTCTGCTTCAGCTTTATCCACACAACGTAGCAGGGTTGAATCATGATTCCGTTTGTAGAGAATGCCGTTGCTGAGGAAGAATTTTGCCGCAAACCTCCTTATGAACTTCTTGTCATTGACAGATGCGCCTTCAGGGTATTCCTGAGCTTCCAAGTACCTCTTCACCTCATGATACCAGGGTTTTTCAATCACCTTCTCAGCCTCAAGCTCGCAGCAGTATGCCGGTTCGTCCAACTTCCAGATAATGATCCGGGGAGCCTCATTGTCCCATTTAACTTTGAACATTGAAGACATCGTAGCCAGTGCGTCCGCTAGCTGATTCTCCTCTCTTGGGAAATGCTCAAAAGTTACTTCTTCAAAGTGGGGAAGCAAAGTCAACACATACTCCTTGTAAGGAATAAGATTTGGGTGCTTCGTATCCCACTCGCCTTTGATCTGATTGATCACGAGAGCGGAATCTCCGAAGACACTCAGAAATTTGATCCTTAAGTCGATTGCAGCTTGCAGACCCATGATGCATGCCTCATATTCTGCCATGTTGTTGGTGCAGTTGAAGCACAATCGGGCGGTGAGTGGAGTATGAGTTCCTTTGGGAGATATGATTACAGCGCCGACGCCGTTACCCAAAGCATTGGAGGCTCCATCAAAATGCATAGACCATCGGGATCCTTCCTCAGGTCCTTCATCTGGTCCAGGTACTTCACAGTCAGTTACCACCATGATGTCTTCGTCCGGAAAATCAAAGTTCAATGATTGGTAATCGTCCACAGGATGGTGTGCCAAATGATCTGCCAGTACACTTCCTTTAATTGCTTTCTGAGTTGTATACTGGATGTCATATTCTGTCAAGATCATTTGCCATCTCGCTATTCTTCCAGACAGAGCAGGCTTTTCAAATATATACTTGATGGGATCCATCTTTGAAATCAGTAGAGTAGTGTGAGTCAGCATATACTCTCTCAGCCGGCGAGCAGCCCATACTAGAGCGCAGCAAGTCTTCTCAAGCAGTGAGTAACGAGACTCACAGTCGGTAAACTTTTTGCTCAAGTAATAAATAGCGTGCTCTTTTCGGCCAGACTCGTCATGCTGCCCCAGCACACACCCCATTGAATTATCAAGCACTGTCAAGTATAGTATCAGAGGTCTTCCTTCCACTGGTGGCATAAGAATGGGCGGCTCTTGGAGATATTCCTTTATCCTTTCAAAGGCGGCCTGACATTCATCGTTCCAGCGTACTACTTGATCTTTCTTCAGTAATTTGAAGATTGGCTCACAAGTAGCAGACAGATGTGAGATGAATCGGGCAATGTAATTAAGTCGTCCCAGGAAGCCTCTGACTTCTTTCTCTGTCTTTGGAGTCGGCATCTCTTGTATGGATTTTACCTTGGCAGGGTCCACCTGAATACCTTTATCACTTACAATGAAACCTAGCAACTTTTCGGATCTTACCCCAAAGGTGCATTTGTTGGGATTCAACCTCAGCTTGTATAACTTGAGTCGGTCGAACAACTTCCTCAGGTGGTCAAGGTGCTCCTCCTCAGTTTAAGACCTTGCAATCATGTCATCAACGTATACCTCAATCTCATGATGGATCATATCATGAAATAAAGCAACCATGGCACGTTGATAGGTTGCCCCAGCATTTTTCAATCCGAATGGCATGACCTTATAACAGAAGGTGCCCCACTGAGTCACAAAGGTAGTCTTTTCCATATCCTCCGGAGCCATCTTGATCTGATTATACCCTGAAAAGCCATCCATGAAGGAGAACACCTTGTGTTGTGCAGTATTGTCAACAAGAACATCCATGTGAGGTAAGGGGAAGTCATCCTTGGGGCTTGCCCTGTTCAAGTCCCTATAGTCAACACACATTCTGACTTTACCGTCCTTCTTCGGTACTGGCACCACATTGGCAACCCACTGAGGGTAAGAAGTCACTGCAAGAAAACCGGCATCGAATTGCTTCATAACTTCAGCCTTGATCTTTTCAGACATCTCTGGGCGCATACGTCAGACCTTTTGCTTTACCGGAGGGCAATCTTCCTTGATTGGCAGGTGATGAACTACAATGTCGGCATCCAAACCAGGCATGTCTTCATAGGACCAAGCAAATATCTCCATGTAATCCTGTAGCATCTGGATCAATCGTTGCTTCACGCTGAGCTCTAGATTAGCCCCAATCTTGACCTCTTTCCTATCTGTCTCAGTACCCAGGTTAATCGTTTCTACCGGCTCTTCATGCGGTTGAATAGCCCTCTCTTCCTGAAGTAATAGTCTTGCGAGTTCACCAGGAACTTCGCAATCATCTTCACCTTCGTCTTCGGCCAAGTTGATCGGATTCTCGAAGTCATAACTGGCGGTAGCAGAGCTGTTACCAGTGAGATCCAGGGTGGATTGAAACCTGTATAAGTGAGTGTGTGTAAATATAGCTGTTTTGCAATATATATAACACAGAAAGAAAAAGAGCACAAGATTTGAAATGCAACAAACGTCCAATGTTTTGATTGATGATATATGGAAATGTCATACAAAAAAGCCCTCACAAATGGAGCTACGATGCCCCGGGTAGGACACCGAGCCAACAAAGTTTTAACATATTGTTTGTTACAAATTGGAAATCAAAAGAAATTAATTACTGCGTGACAAATGTGATAGGTGTAAAATCCTTTGCCGTCCAGTTGCTCGGTCCGTTGCTGGTAGTCGGGTAGATCCAACTGTCAAACTCTGCTTCTTCTACATCCTCCTCAATAGCATTCACCCTTGGGTTGGAGATAAACACCGGAGCCTTTCTGATCTTTTCCTTGCGCACAGCCCTCTGAGCCTCTGCACTAAAGCCCAGCCCAAATTTGTCGTTATTTTGAGTGAAGTCAGGAAGCTGACCCCAGTTTGCACAATTGCCTTTCTCGATTACAGCCCGGGCATCCTTCAAGGACGCCATCTTCAATGGAAAATCCTCTTCAACCACTGCCTCAGCCGATGCCAACACTGGGGGTACCTCCTCAAAATGCTGAAATGGGGTTTCAATAAACTCCCCGTCCATCTCGATATACCGGAATGAATTCAAGTGACTCACCATGTATTCCTCCTCACCCTGCACAGTAACAATCTTCCCTTTGACAGGGTATTTGAGCTTTTGGTGTAGAGTGGATGTTACTGCCCCAGCTTTGTGAATCCAGGGTCGTCCTAACAAGCAGGAGTAAGATGGACGAATATCCATTACATAGAACGTTGAGTTGAAAACTTGGGAACCCACACGAATAGAGATGTCCACTTCACCGTGCACCATCCTCTTAGAACCGTCGAAGGCTCTAACGATGATGTTACTAGGTTTCAACTCCAGGCCCTCACAATCCAAGCGATCCAATGCTTTCTTGGGCAAAACATTCAGGGAAGAGCCGGTATCCACTAACACGTGTGCGAGAGTAGTGCCCCTGCATTCTATGGAAACATGCGGGGCATCATTGTGATTTTTCCCTTTGGCGGTAAGGTCGGCATCCGAGAACCCTAAGCCATTGTCAGCTGTCAAATTAGCCACACAGTCAGTGAATTGATCCGCGGAGGTCTCTTGCGGCACATGGGCCGTTTTCAGAAATGAAATCAGGGCTTTTGCATGGGCCTCTGAGCATAGCAGCAATGATAACATAGAGATTTTGGAGGGAGTATGCCCCAACTGTTCAACAACGTTAAAGTCACTCTTTTTGATAATTTTAAGAATTTCCTCCATTTCTTGTTGGGAGGCTTCCACAACAGTCTTCTTTTTTGGTGCCTCCGTCCTGGCAGGCAAATCGGTAGCGACTTCTTTGCCCCGAGCATCAGAGGACTCGGCGGCAGTAGTAGACACAGGAACTTGAATTGGAACATGCACACTTGCGGGTGTGATGGTGAGAGGCTTTCGGATAACAGGCGGTGCAATGTCAGGCGAGAAGAGCCTGCCACTGCGGGTAATCTTTGCGGGACCAGTGATGCTACTGATACTGGTATTGGTGTTGAACTCTTGCTTCACCCCAAGCACATACACGTCGGCTCCATAATGCCATGGGACCGCTTTATCAGACTCATATGGGAGAGGCCCCGGGACAGTAATAGTGATGGGTGCAACAGACATAATTTGGACTGGTTTCTTTACGGGAGCTTTGGCAGGATTGTAAATTGTGACAACAGATATTTCTTCAATGGAAACAGATGGAACAGCAGTTTTCTTGAACAGAATCTCCTTGCTATCCATCAGGCCTTGGATGCCTGATTTCAGCAGTGGACAACCGGTAGGGATAACAGCACACAGGAGGCAACCCTTACTACAACCCGGAAATAAACCGGCTAGCAGTAAGTTCCTCTTAACAATCAAAAGAGGGGTAACAACTTCATTCACCGAAATAGCATACAACTCTTCCTCAATGGCATTTACTCTATGCTGGGGCATAGGAGCAGTTACAACATTTGGTCTCTCAGGCGCTTCAAACTGAATTTCCTTCGCGTCGATAAGATCTTGCACTTTGTTTCTCAAGGCCCAGCAATCATCAGTAGTGTGCCCGGGACTATCAGAATGATAAGCACACCGGGCATTTGGGTTATACTTAGGAGACGCAGTGTTGACGACCTTAGGAGCTTCTTTGAGGGTCACCAAGTTGGTTGATAAAAGTTGGGGTAAAATTTGAGATAATGTCATACTCAGCCGAGTATACTGCCTCTTGGGCCTTTCACTTCTTTGTTGATTGTACTGCTGAGGAGCAGCAACAGGTTTTGAGATGACCAAAGCATTGACGGCTTGGCGACTTTCGAGCTTGACTTGTCGTCTAGGACCGTAGATGGCACTTGCTTCTTTCTTAAACGGCCTCTTCTCAGTACTTGTAGAGGCAGCCTTTTGTATCTTGCCTGACCTGATGCCAGCTTCAATTCTTTCTCCCGTTAGAATCAAATCCGTAAACCCAGCGGAGGAGTTACCAACCAAATGATTGAAAAATGGACCAGACAAAGTCCCTAAGAACATATCAACCAGCTCACGATCATTCAATGGAGGTTGCACCCTGCCAGCCAAATCTCTCCATTTTTGTGCGTACTCTTTGAACCCTTCACCCGTTCCTAGAGACATACCCTGAAGTTGGGTACGCGTAGGAGCGAGATCAGAATTGTATTGGTATTGTCTGTAGAATGCGGTTGCCAAATCTTCCCAGTGTCGGATGCTAGTTCCATCTAATTGGTAGAACCATTCAAGCTGTGACCCCGAGAGGCTATCTTGGAAGAAGTGAATCCAGAGGTTCTTATCTGCCGTGTAAGGTTGGATCTTCCTTACGTACGACCTCAGATGCAGCTTTGGGCAGGAGACCCCATCATACTTGGCGAAGGCAGGCGCCTTAAACTTGTGTGGAATTACTACCCCAGAAGATAACCCCAGATCTCCAAAATCCAATCCCGGCACATTCTGAATTTCCATGGCGCTCAAGCGGTCCTCCAATTGCTTGTATCTGTCAGCAGCAGGTGGGTATTGTTCGTCATTGTAGTCCATCTCGTTGTCGGAGACTGCAGGACTAGGAGCTTCTTCCCCTTGGGGACTGTTTTTCTCAGCAGAGGAAGTAGTTGGTTCAGCTTCATTATGGAGTGTGTTCCCAAATCTGCGTCCGGTGTTGAACAACGCAGTCCTCTTTTTCTTCTTCTTCTTCAGGAGTAGAGTCTTCAACTCTTGCTGACCTTGGGCTAGGCTTAGGACCATCTCTTGAAACTGTGCACTTTGGGCCTGAAGGGCCTTGATTGCTTGCTCACTGGATGAGTCTGGATTCATGATGACTGTTCAAAATAAACAGCGAAGGAGATTAAGCAACCTGTGAAATAGGGTACCTGCTATGCATATGGTGCAATGGAATTGGAGATGCGTATGTTTTATGTTTTATGTTTTCAAAGACAAACAAGATTCAACTTTGTAGACAAAAAGGAAACACACTTCATTAGATTAAAATTTTCAATTGTTCAACAATTTGCCCTTAGGCATTACAGGAATGAAAAATACTGGAAAGGAGATAAAACTATAAAAGGAAATATCCAAAGCTCATCAATGCTCCCATGGCCTCCTCTTTTCAGTGCTGATGTAGTTGTTCAGGACCCGTTCTTCCTCCAATTGCTTAGTCAGCCTCTGGATCTTCCGTTCCTGCTCGTTGAACTTCTCCCGATAGAAATCCTGTTCCTCCTTTAGCTGCGCCCAAGATCTCTTCATTGTGTCAAAATCAGTGGGTATCTGAGGAGGGAGGACAGTTGGAGGAACCTCATCTTCATCAGGAGATTCAAGAATGAGAGGTCTAACAGCTTCGTACGGCATACCTAACCTCTGAGCACGGACGCGGACCCATTTGCAATAGGGCTCCAATGGCAGAGAAGTCTTTGGTCCCAACTCATGTGGGTCGGCTTTGTGAATTCTGTCCCAAGCTCTAATGAATCCATGGCGTAGTTTGTCACTATCTGCCTGAAATTCAAAATGGAAGTGAGGAACCAGCATTTCATGAGGCCCATCTCCTCTGGCTCTTCCAAACTGACGGGGAGCTAAGCATGGATTGTAAGAGATTCCTCCTCGGATACCAATCAACGGAACATTAGGGTATTCTCCGCAACGGTCAATAACAGCTACCTCATCTAAACCTCTGAGAGTCCAAGTGATATCCTTATCTGTGAGAGACATTAACCTCCGAGCCCAACCTTTTCCTTCTTCATTCTTCAGCACGAACTTAGGAAGGTGCGAAATAAACCACCTCACTAGCAAAGGAGCACAACACCAAGGAGTTCCCCGCTTTCGAGCAGTACGAGCATAGAGTTGTTGCAAGATATCACCCAAAAGAGTGGGTACATGATTCCGAGACATGAAGATCCTTATGGCATGGATACTGATAAAGGTGTCAGGATTGGGAAACAATACCAGGCCATAGACCAAAAGAGCCAGAATATCTTCGTACGCCTTGAAGTCCAAGTCATTCCAGAAATCATTAGCCTTGCCAACCAGAAATTTGACCAAAAATCCCGTCCATTTCTAGTTTCCCAGTTAGCTAATACCTCTTCTTTGGTCAAGGGGAGAATTGCAGCAATCTCTTCAGGCCTAAGAGTCTTTTCCACACCAGTGAATGGGGTTTGTTCCAAAACAGGGATCCCAAGCAGATAAGAGAATTCTTCCAGGGTAGGAACCAGCTGGAAGTCTTGAAAGGTGAAACAATGATACAGAGGGTCATAAAACTGGGTCAGAACACTTATCAGTTGTTGGTCCCATTTTGCAGTGACCAAGCCAAGGAGAGAACCATGTATGTTGATGAAGGAAGAAGTGTTTGGAATCCTTCCAACCAAATCCTTGAGTAAAACTGGTGGTTGAACAAAGTTGAGCCGGATGGTATTCCTACGTACGGGCATCATGATGTCCTACAAAACAGAGCAAAGATGAAACTTTTTTGTCTTTGAAATGGGTTAGTCCTTTATACAGGATGCATGCAATGGTATGATGGCATGATGCTATGATGAAGCAAACCACAAGTATTCACATAGGCAAGCATGGTAAGGCACACAAGTCACACAAGACACCCTTAGGTTTCAGGCCAACATGAATTTCAGGTATTACACTCTTTTGGTTTTGTTGGTTAAAACCTGTCCTATCAAAAGTAATCGGGTTCTAGAGGATCTCAAATCATTGGCTACCTTCAATCGGTCATAATTCCAGCATCGCAATATTTTCTCGCGGCCAGAACCATCTCGAGAGTTTAGCCTCAATGAGTGTAGCATACTGCTACTGTCCTAATAGCCAAGTTGGTCAATTTAGGGTTCTAAGGTTGGTTGGTGTTTAATGACTCCTTAGAAGACCTATATTCTCCCCGTTGCAACACAAGGGATATAGGTACAGACTAAGATGCCACACCAACGTAGCCACTGCTTCACCCATGTCGGTCTACGCCGGATAGGTTCCTCACAGATTATGCTACCTAAAAAGGGTTTTTCCCAGATCCGGGTTAGGATCTATGAAACTCCGATACAAAGCCCACAAATATAAAAGCAAACAAAGCAAACAATTGAAAACAAAGGTGATCTAAGCCCTAAGGTTACTCAACTTTTAATATAATCCCCAGCAGAGTCGCCAGTTCTGTGATACGGTGGGAGAACTGACTAGTGTTTTGCGTTTGTTTTCGCAAATGTTTCGGTTGAGTAAGAGTCGCCATCGAATTTTTATTTTATCCTAAGGAAAGGTTAAAAAGCACAGCAAAAACCTTTGAGATGTTTTCTTGGGTTCGGGGAGTAGATTATAGAAAGGGAAGGTATTAGCACCCTTTCTATCCATGGTTATCCATGGGCTCTTAGTTACTTGCTTAGACTACTTGCCTTTTGTTTTCAATTATTTGAAATGGTGCTCTTGTGTGTGTGGGTTTGAAAAAATGTTTTGAAAAGAAGCCAATGTGGTGGCAACCTTTGTAATGATCCATGTGGGGATGTATACAAAGGTGTATGTCTTTTGAAAAGGTTTTCATTTGTTTTTGAAAGTTATTTTGAAAGTGTTGTGAGGTGTGGTTTAAGAAAATAGGCAAGTGTTTTGTTTTTTTGTAAGTTTGATTCAAGTAACTAAGAGGTTATCTACTCCTAAATTTCTCAAAGTTTATTGCTATGTTTTAACCCTTTTCATAAGTTTGTTCCACCATTGTATTTGGTGGACAATCTCATGTTAGGATGTGAAAGGGACGGGCGCGGGTCATCGTTTGGACCATAATTGCAATGGTGCCAAGCATCTTTGGGCATTTTCTTTAAGGGACTTGATCATTTGTTTGGCAATATTTTGAAAAGTGTTATCGAGGGACTATGATCATTCAATTTGTTTGTTTTGCCCAAAGAGACCTAACATGCAATATGGCCCAATTTTGAAAGGCAACAAGTGGAATACCCTAGGGGGTGCAAGTGTGATTTGTGTGTTCATTTTCATGCTTGTTTGTCTTGAGATTAGGTCATAACTATTTTGTCATTTTTCGCATACAAACCCTAATTCTAACATGGCACAATTAGAAAGCAATAAAGTGCGAAAATAAATTTACTAAGCTATTACAAAACCAAATATGGGAAGGGGGGGTACAAATGTTCAAATGGGGATTTTGACAAGGAATTTAAACCTAAAACTATTACATCAATATTGAATATTTACAAGACAAATGTTTTGCATAGATTAAATAAAATAAGACAAATATGCAAGAATGCAAAAAGAATTTTTATATGTATGAAAAAAAAGAATTATTTATGTAAAAATAAAAAGAAAATAAAAAGATATTATTTCTTGGAGTATTTTTGAATTTAGGGCAAAACCCTAATTTTTATTAAATGAAATGTATTATTATTTAATTTAATACAAGTATTTATTTATTATGTACAAAATAAAATAAAGTGAAGTATTTGTCAAAAATGTATTCTTATATTAAATATTAATAATAATAATTAAAAAAAAACAAAAAGTGTATATATTTTGTATTTACCCTAAATATATTAATAAATATATGTATATATGTATTATTTTAAATATGTGTTATATATATAAATAATTATAATTTTTAATATTTTGTAAAAAAAAGTATTTTTTTATGTAAAATATTTTCAGAAGGTATAATAAAATAAAAAATGAAAATAAAAGTATTTTTACATATTTCTCAATATTTTAATGAAATGTATATATTTATTTATTTAGGTATTAATCAAAAGAAAATCATATAAATACCTAATAAATTAAAAAATGGTGAGAAATTTTTTTTTTATATTTTTAATAACATGAGAAAAAATAAATGAATCAATCAAAAAAAGAAAAAGTCAGAAATCATTAAAAATAAGCCAAATGGGCCTAGGGGTGTGAAAGCAAAAGAGTGGTGCAAATAAGAAAAGTATTCCAGGCCCAGCCCAGAACCAGTCATCTTCAACCTCTGAACAACATCACTCACGCGTTTTCTATCTCTTGATTCCTGGACTTTCAAGCAAAACTCATAACATGAAAAGTGTAGAGCATGAGAAGACGAATTCAACCATGTAAAGAACTTGACTTAACTCTCTAAGATGAGGGAGAATTTCTTCTCCCCCAATTTCGGACCTAACATTTATGCCATGTTCAGACTCAAAATTCTTGCAGCACACATAATATAAATGAAATCTAACTATATGGGCATGTTCAGGGCTATGATTGTGACATATTTTCTTCACAAACCTAAAGCTAACAATGCCTAATAAGAGAGATAGAACTTCGTGAAGATACCTGTTCAGTTGGAATTGTGCTTTGCAATGGAGGAGTTTTCAGAGCAAGATGATGATTGGTATAGCTTCCTTGAAGTGTAAGGATTCTATTCCAAGTTCTACTTTGTCTTGAAACTCCCTAAATCGTGCTAGAGAACTTCTACTGCAAAACAGAAAAACAAAAATGGTGAAGTGGCTTGGAGGTGTTACAGATCGTGTTTTAGCTTTTGGATAGCTTGCATAGATGGAAAGGAAGGTGTGTGAACTGGTTTGGGCAAGAGAGCTCGAGAGAAATGAGAGATAGCACTCAAACTGCAGGGCCTGCCCTGTTTTTGCAGTTTGAGAGTGATTCTGAGATGGAGGGTGTTTTGAAGGCTAAGGGCTCGTGTATTAGCTTGGTTGTGTTCTTTGGAATATGTTTGATAACTTTGTCTAAGTGTATGTAAGCTGAGATGGAAGTTGGTATGTGTTATGGCACTTTTCTTCACCCTTAAGCAAACAAAGGCAACTTGTGTTTCTAGGTCAGTAGAGGACCCCTAATCCTGCTGCAAAGCTTCTCTTAATCAGTGTGTTATGCTCATAATCTTGTGCCAATCAGATTTGCAATGTACTTGTTGGATTTTCAATTTGACATAAAGTGCAACTTTTCAAGAATGGATATTATGCTTTTTCCAATTTGGGATTAATCCTTTAGACAATGCTTGAACTCAAAGAACATGGTCTTGGCACAAAGAATATGCATTAAATTTATGAGTGTAACTTGGCTTAAGGACCTGTAATCTAGCTTAAAGCATGCTGAGTTCAAATTGCAAGGTTATGGACATGTAACTTGGTCATGAACAAAGTGAGTTTTTGCCATATTGAGAAATTCGATTCTCCCTAACCATGAGGTTGTTTGAGAAGTTCTTGGACATTTTGGAAAGCTTGGAATGTGTACTACAATCCATCTTTGAAATGAAAATTGAAATTCCAAGTGGAAGTGTATGGAAAATGGTCTTGAAGTTAGGTAAAAACTTGTCCAAAATAGGTCAAATTTTTACTAAGTTAAGAATGGTTTAGTACCCTTATTCCAAAAATTGTAACTTGAGATACAAGCCTCATTTGGGAAAACTTTGTGAATCAAAGTTGTAGATTATGCAACAAGCTACAACTTTCATGTTTTGACTTTTGTTTGAATCCAAATGAATCTTGGTGAAAAAGTGGGGCAAAGTTGGGAAAAATTAGGGTTTTCCATAACTTAGAAAAATTCTAAGTTATGAAAAATTCCATTTCAAACCCTAATTTGCATTTCTTGGTTTCTTGGTGAACAAGTTTCATGATTTGGCATGTTTTGATGAAAAATGAATCTTGACTCTTGATTTTGACCAAAAAGTCAAAGTTTGACTTTTCAGTATACAGTCAAAATTGATCAATTGACTGGGAAATTCAACTGTCAATCTTGTGCACTTGGGATCTTTTGAACTTGTTGAGCATGTCAAGACAATTCCATGGGGTCCTTAAGTCCATATGTGATCTTGGTTTGCCATTGGCTAGGTCAAACAGTCAAAAATTGCCTTTGTGCAGTCAAAACCCTAAAAATGACCATTTTGCCCTTTTGGTGATCTGATCAAATTTCTTGTGGAATTGTGATCCAAACTTGATCAAATGGTCCATATGAGTTCATAATGTTGATGTGGGTCAATTTGCATGAGATTTGACTGTCAATTGGCCATAGTTGACTTTTTCCCCAGTACAGCTGATTTCTAGGTCATCTGTCCAATTGACTAGGCAAAACTTGGAATCAAGCCTTGAAACTTGGTATGGATAAACTTGGGAGTCCAACATGAAGAATGAAAGTCATCTTAGGCATTTTAGGTCAAAATCTCTTTGTGCAATCACAAACCCTAATTTGGGTCAAGAGTGCAAGGAGAAATCTTGAGCAGAGGAAACCCTAATCGGATCTTGAGCTCCAAGGGCCTTGTGATGAGAAAATGTTGAGGAAATGGGAGGGAAAATTTTGGGGTACAACACACACAAATCACACACCACCCCTAGGGTACGCCTCACTGTTGCCTTGCCCCTCGAAAGGTGATCGTCGAGTAGAGGATGTTTTAGTAAGTCCTCATGATCCGGGAACCTGGCATGAGGGTAGCTTCTAAGGTGTCTTCCTATTGCTCCGGTGATCACCATGTCCCGAACCTTCGAATTGACCCGAACACCTCCAACGGTGGTGCTACCTACCTCTCAATGGTGGGATGGCACTACTTTAAGGGCATTTACACAGACGAATTCCTTAGGGTAGGTAGACGACTCTAGATACTTGCTCTAATTTCAAAACAAATCAAAAATACTTTTCACACCAACACACTTTCAAAAAGCTTTCGAAAGCAACTTTTCAAACACTCTTGAGGACCGATACAAGAGTCGAACTGAAATTTTTAAAGAAACTTTTTAAAAACCCACTCACCTTGAAAAGCAAACAAACATTTTTGAAAACACAAATGAGCAAGTATCTAAGAGCCCATGGATAACCATGGATAGAAAGGGTGCTAACACCTTCCCTTTCTATAATCTACCTCCCGAACCGAGAGCAATCTCTATAAGGAATTTTTCTGTGCTTTTGTCCTTTCCATTTGGAGAAAATAAAAGACGGTGGCGACTCTTGCTTCCGCGACATTTCGCGAACCAGCGTTAAACAGTCAGTTCCAGATCCACCGATCACATCTTTCTCTTCTTCTTTTTCGAATTTCTGAAGGGTTTGATTTAGGAAGATGATGAGAAACAATATAGTTAGGGTTTTGTGCAACTTTTGTGTTTGTGCGAACAGTGGATCCCCCTGATATCTGCGCATTCATTATTTATATACTGATGAGTTTTTTAGGGTTTCTGCTGTTGGACTTGATTTGTGATAACAAGCGTTTGTGAATGCTTCCATATTGGGCTTCTTGATATCTATTTTTGTTATTTATCGTGAATGAATGTTATTGCAGTAACTTGCTTTTGTCCTTGATTTTGCTGAGCTGTGATATTTTACTGCTTTTTGTTGTACTAAACATGGACTGAGACAATGTTTATTGGACTTGCTTGATTGAATGTAAACTGTGGGCCTGTACTTGCCATCAAAATCTGAACAAACATATGCTTGAAACTAGAATGCTTGTATTTTGTACTATGAACCAAATTGTTTGTGATTTGCAGTAAATATTATGGGCCTATGATTAGCATTTGAAATCTGATTTTTTTTGTGAAATGAAAGTAAGAGGCCCATTTTTGGGTTTGTGAATGTGATTGAATTCAAAATGCCCTAAATCTGATTCCTTCGCAAAACCTTATGATGAGATTGAAAAAGCAACTTTGTTTGAATTCTTGTTCTTGTTCATGTTTCATTGTTTTCTAACCAATTACTTTTTTCTTGTTTCATGTAAGCACATGATGGTGATGAGGGAGAAAATTAATGAAAAGAACGAAAGAGGTGGAAGAGACTTGAAGTGCTCAATGGGAACTTAAAGATGAAGAAAACTTCCTTGTAGCTTAGAACACCTCGTATCCATTAGGAACTTTTATAGTATTGTGATTTCAAGTAATTTGAACTTTGAGACTTTAAGACTTGTAATTGGTAACAAAATAAGTGTATTCTAATTTGTTCTCGTAAACTTGAATAGTAAAGAAGCTTTGTGTAACTTGGAATTCTTGAGCATGAATGGACAGAAACTATTTAGAAAATCGTAACCTGCATCTTATTGGAATCTTGAATGAACTTGGCTCTAGGAGTGGAAATTAAACCTCCTTAAGATTCATTTGAATTTTGAAAGACTTGAATTGAAATCCATTTGAATCCTTGCTTAGAAATTGATAAGAAAAACTTGGCGACTTGAGATCAAGGTTTCTTTTGAACTAAAATGTGTGTTTCTTGCTTGAATTAACTCTTGACATCATAAGCACACATGCTCTTGAACAAGTTATATTTGATGTATCAAGTAAACAACAATGAAACCAAATCTTTAATTATCAAATCCATGTTTAACTTGTACTTCGAGAAAATCCAAATAATCCAATTTAAATATTTTTTTTACAAGCTTCAAATAATCTTGATTCAACTAAATACCTTTAGAAAACTTGAACGCATACCAACCAAATGACAATTCCAAATCAAATTCAATCCTTAATGAACGAAACCAAATGCTCATCAAACAAAAGGAAACTTCCAATGAAAGTCAAGCCTTTGTAAGAAAGTCTAAGAATTGATGACATAACTTGTAACACAAGTATCAAATGAAGAACCTTAATGCTGAAGGAAAGAGCCTCAAGATAGCCATAATGATTCAACCCTAATTCAAGATCCTTGAAGAAGAAACATCTAAGCAAAACAAAGTAGCTGAAAAACCATGATTTAACCAATCTTCTAAACCAAAGATTCTTTGTATGATATGATGAAGATGATGCTTCGAAAACTTTTCCCACAAAGATGTCACATGCTTCAGTAATCAAAACCTAGCACAAGAGCCAAAAGGGAGGAGAAAATGTGATTCAGTTCGAAGTACTTGTAAGTCTTCAATTCTCCAAGGATACAAAGAATCAATGAGATATCTTGAGGCATGAGAAGCCTTGGTAGGCTAAATACATCACTGATGGAGGGCATGGAACCCTTCTTGCACTGATTGACAAAACAACCAATCCTCTAGCTTGAAGAAGACCATAAAGATGAGAATACCTTGATCCCATCTTAAATGCATGAATGTATATGATGAAACATAAGCCATAAAAAATCTGAAATCAAGAGGGTAAATTTTGGGGTGCAACAACTGCCCCTATTCAATAATCTTAAGCTTCATAAGTGAGAAAAGCGACAACTTTTGAACGTTCAAAGTTGAAGATGATTGAATACGAAAGAATCCGAAAATTTACACTCTTGAAATAAAAAGAAGCAAAATCCCCCAAAGACAAATAATTAAAACAGATGTGGGACTTAAAAGGTACCAAATAAAATTGGATTTAGCAAGCATAAGGTCTAATGAGAATTGGCCCTTCAAAGACATACGTCAGAATGAAGCTATAACGTAGACTTTAACAAAGTTGAGACAAAACTCCAACTTAGAAGAGTAGATGAAACTAAACTTCAGAATAATGTGTCAGGATAAAACTGGAGCACAAAAGGGGTGGGATAAGACTCAAACCACAAAGAATAGACAAAGTTGAACTCTGGAAAAGTACGCGGGGCAAAGTGGTTAGAGCGCGTGATTCTAGGAGCACCTTCTAGTCTCAACCACGGGTGAACAGTAAATAAAACTGATACGAATCCGAATACGTATAAAAGAGACCGATCAACCAAAGATAAAACAAATGAAAGCTGAAGTACAGTAATCAAACATTGTTAAAGGTTCATTAAACAAAAAATGATAAATATCCAAGGAATGACATCAAACGAGACAAAACTCGGCTCGATAATACTAGAAGATCACAAATTTCTAGAAACAAGTACCAGGAGAAAACAAACTAGATTTTACGCACGAGTGGTGAGGCAAAACTCGAACCATAGCAAAGTGATGAGAGTGCATGTTTCTCAGAGCACCTGCTGCTCTCTAACCACAGGTAAACAATAAACGAAAACTAACTAAAAGCCGAATAGGTATAAAAGAGACATCTCAAGTCGATGGATACAACAAACGAAAGCCACAATACAATAAACAAACATTGTCAAAGGTTCAGGAATAAAAAACTGATAGACGTCCAAAGAGTGAGATAGGGGTTTTAACCAAGGACACATTAAACAAACACTGAAAGAAGAGTCTAGGGAAAGAAACAACACAAGACGGAATTCGACTCATAATAACTAGTTAGGCAAGACAAACTGATGAGTACCAGGGCACAAAAAACTGGATTTCATGCACAAGCGACGAGATCAACACTCGACCCAAAGCAAAGTGATGAGAGCACACATTTCTCGGAGCACTTGCTAATCTTGCACCATGTATAAACAATAAATGAAAACTGATAGAAGAATCCAAGGAACAAAGGAGACTGATTTCACCAAGGATGCAGTTAAATGAACACTACAAAAAGACTCGGTAAATGAAAATCAATAAAAGATTCAGTAATCAAACACGGATGGAAGTCCAAGGTATGAAAACAAAATGAGACGACACTCGACTCATTATAACTAGTTAGACAAAACTAAATTAGATGAGTACCAGAACAAAATCTGGATTTCATGCGCGGGTAAGGAGACAAAACTCAAAACTCGACCCAAAGCAAGGTGATTAGGGCATACTACTAAAAACTTGTTAAAAATAAATATCAGGATGAAACTGGTATTCAAAAGGTACATCAATAAACATTGGAATGAACCAACGAGGGTATTAAAGACTAAACCTGAGAAAACTGCGCCAGGATAAAACTGAAATATAATTAAGAGTAGAAACTCAACCGTTCAACATCAACAAGATATTTGTATGGGGTGAAACTGAGATACTGAGGATGAAGACCTCGATGGGGATATAATCCGAAGTTTTAGAAAATTCACTGGGGAAAACAAAAATAGTAATGACTTATGTTCTGATGCATGTTTGAATTATTTTTCTATGGAATAGTATTTAAAAAGAGAATGGAAACACTATACTTTAATGATGCAATGTAATGATGCATGTTTAGATGTTTCATTGGGGAGTTGAAGAACTTGCCTTAAAAGGATTTCATGAGATTGGTACCATCCAGATAAACTGCCCCAGTGTTACAAACTTTGAAACACGACCTCTGATTAATCAATATTAGAATTGGCTTCAACAAATATTGGGTAACGGACCCTGATCACTCGATACTTTGAGATATTTGTTTAATCTCGACATAATTGCCCCATATTGACGAAACTTTGAGAGTTAGTGAATCTTGACTTGATTTCCCCAGATTAGCGGAATCTTAGAAAACCATTTCCTCACCTCATGCTCACAGAGAAATGATATGTTCACGAAGTTTGTAGGATAACACCTCCTCAGGATGATTGACTTACATCTTCAAAACAAGCTAGTACACAATCATACTTCTCAACTCGAACTGCTTCATGCTCAAGCAGACATTTGAAGAAAACTGTCCCTTAGGACCAACTGGAAACGATATGTCATTGCTCAACAAAGAATTGAGACTTGTGGGCAGACAAAACTTCTGCACAATCATCAAACAAATAGTTCTTGATCAATCTCTCAAACTAGTCTTTTCCAATTCAAAGGAGTAGCTAGAAAGCATGTCCCAGATTAAGATCATTCTTTTCAACAGATTCCTGAAGAAATCCGTCCCTCGAGATAATCAAACTCTTCATCTATTGCTCATTATGCAAGCTCGCTTGATGTTTAACCACCTTTTCATATGAAAAAATGTTTTCTTCTAAGAATGATGAATCTAATGCAAATCATATGCTTGTCTTGAAGCTAGAAAATTGTTATTGAAAAGATATCGAAACATCAAATTTTTTCTGTATAAATAAAATAAAAGAGGGAGTGATACCAACTCAAAAAGTTTTTAGCCAGTCTCCTAGGAGTCAGGTTATCGTACTCTCATAACAGTTTTGCTTTCGAATTAACCCATGCTTCAATTAGGACTTTTAAGGGTTGTAACGTGACCTGGTTCAAGGTTTTTCGAAAAAAGGTTTTTAAGGCTCAAAATTATTGGGTGCCCGCCCATTCTCCACGATGTTCTCCAGTCCTATATTCAGTTAACTCGATACGAGAACTCATCTCTCAAAAGAGTTTATGATTGGTGAGGAACCACAATGATTTCTTGGACACGAAAGTCACTTAACCTTTGTTTTTTGGATGTTCGATCACACGACTTTTATTTTGATGAGATTTTTATTGGGTAATCCTTTTCTTACTTTCAGGATTTTCAAATTCCTTTTCGATTTCCCTAACTTTTTCCTGGACCGATTCTTTTGAATTTCAATTTGGAAGTCCAGGGGGATGCCCTAACTTTTGCCTAAGCGACTTGTTTTCAAGTTTCGACTTAGCGGGGATTTTTTTTTGTTTCTTTCTTATTAATTTCCTTTTTTTCCTTTTGAACAAGTCGTGTGACCCTAAGTATTTGAATTCTTTGGAAGAAATTGACTGCCTCATTCCTTGGTCGGCGAGGGATAACCATTGTTGTATCGATTCGACCTCGGCCTCTGGATTTTGTGAGGAAATAACCATTATGGTTTTGATCTTGTCCCGACCTCATAATGTGAGGGATAAAATATGGTGATCCTCAGATGGGACACTCCTTCTGAAATTTGAATGCTCGATCAGATTAACTGAACATCTACCCTACCGCGGGTTAAAAATAAGGGTTTTTTCTTCGAACAGAAAAGAAACTCCTACTTCGAAGGATTAGAGGGGTTAACGAGGGTTTATCTTCCTTATATATATGGTTTTTGGGGATTGAAACAAGGCATGTACATAGTTAGCAAGGTTTTTACTCGAAAGCATGCCATTTGAGATTCCAGGTAAATTTTCGTCATCCTCCCTCAAGAGTTATTGCTTTATTAACAAGAGTTGGATATAAAAAACATAGTAAAATAAATAAGAGAAATTATGAATGGATTAGTTCAAAGAAAAACATATTCAATGTGTTATGATTAACATTAAAAAAGATGAGCAAGTTTGCATACAAGAAAGTACTGAACAAAACAAGAAAGATTACAAATGAGAATGCAAATGTAATTTGAAATTTCCATGTTGAGGAGACTAGTCTCCGTATGGTATGATTTCTTTAAATTATCATCAGCAACCTTGAGGCTCACTTGGATAAGAGATTTCCCATTTGATATGGACACAACAATCTCTAAATTGACCCAAGCTTGGACTTTATCTCTGCATGATAAACTGTCATCAACTGAATAGCCGAGTGCCCCAGAATATACTCACCGAAGATTCTCTTAAAAGAGAAGGTGAATGTTGTACCAAGATAAATTGCATACATAAAATCACCAAGTATCTTCTACCACACGGGAGAGATGCAGTCCATCAAATAGAAATTGGACTTTGGAAAGGATGCCACACAAATGATGGACTTTGGTTCGAAACCGTTTACCAAATAGAAATTGGACTTTGGAAAAGACGCCAAAAAAATGCTGGACCTTTATTAAACCATCTTACAATCTTCAACATCACGGACAAATGCCCCAAAATGGGAGACACACCTAGCATTTTCATTAGGAGAGAGATTAATCAACTGAATAGTCTCCAAAGCACAAAGCTTAATCAACTGAATTCGCAGCAGACGAGGAAGTGCCAGTATATAAGGCATTGAGATGGTATCAACACACTTCTCAGTCTTCTTCTATATTTGCTTAAAAGCTTTGCCCCATGAATTCACTTGGGGTACAAATACTGACTGCTGACGAGAAGATCAGGCGGCCCAAAGCTGTGGAGAGTACCCCTATTTGAATAATCGGGTACCCCGATGTGGTAACCACATATGATGTTGATAAAAGGATTCATAAGTTGATTTGAAGACGGTAATGAAGTACGGAGCATAACCCACTGAAGCTCAAGTAAGTGTGAAAACATATGAGAATAAAACACTGGAATTGGATCAAAACAGTTCTCCATGCTTCTTATGTCCCTGTTGATAAAATAAATCTCTTGAATTTGATTGGTGAACGAGAACCATCTGCTGATAAGACATCTTAAGAACTCAAGATAGGAGGGAATCCAAAGAGCACTCCATTGTTTGAAATAAATCCCAAAAGATGAGGAGAAGAGAATAACTCATGTTGCAACAATCGGTGTAGGATTCTTGACATTATCATCAAGACTTCCATGACCTGACTCAACCGGGTCTTCAACTTGATTATCTTCCTTCTCGAAGAGTTCCCGATCACGGGCCAAGTTTTTCATGTATACCACAAGAAACCACATATGAATCTTCATCCTGGCCAATACCCCACAAAGTTATTCCATAACTGATCTCTGAACACGTGACAACAAGAGTTCAAGTCTGTAACCGTGAAGAGAGTACCAAGTCTGAATATGAATCTCCAACTCTGAGTACCTGTTATGAATGCATGAATATGCATGAGGTGCATGAGTGGATGCAATTCCATGTTCGATCATTTACAACGAACCATCATGCTTTGGCTTTTTTTGCAAGTAAGAGATGAAGAAAATGAAATGCTAAGCTCACAGTCACGATTCCTTAGAAATAGGAAGAACATGTGTGTCAAAATGATGTTAACATGTTGTATGTGCAAGAACATAGGATCAAGGTTTCCATCATAAAATATAAATGTTGTACTGTATCATAACCATCTGAATGGCATAAGAACCAAGTATCATGTAAATCCACAACTGTACAAGATCAAGGCTTCCAGAACACTGGATAAACACTGAACTGTCGAAATAAACGACCATCACAAGGCGAGAAGTCCGGAATAAAACCAGGAGATCAAATAGTCACCAATAGGAACAAAGTTACCAACAGAACCCAAAAGTCACCATCGGTACTGTAAGAATCAAACCCTCCCCACTCACGGGTGGAGTCTAGGTCTGGGTAAGGAAAAGGTTAATCAGAGTCGTAGGTTCGCTTGAAAGTACTATCATCGTACAATATATGTGATAATGATAATACCCCCGTTAAAACCTACTCTAACCGTGGCTCTCATGATCGGACATAACATGGTATACGGCTATCAGCCGTCATGACTCTCCACTCTAATCCTAGGTGTTCCTAGTGGAATACAACTATGGCCTGGGTATTGGGCCTTTTACCTCAAAAAGTATTATCTCAACCTAACAAAGAAACAACATAACAACAGTATCTAAAGTATAGGAAACCAAGAAATAGAATAAAATGCATGCAAGCATATAAACAAATAAAGCACATAAACAAACAAAGCTGGAAAGAAATAAACAAAATAAATACCCAAAGAAAAAGAAAACAAACACAAGCTAGGACTGACTTGCTAAGGAAGGACCATCAATTGGCCAACTAGTTTCCCCAGTGAAGTCGCCAGCTGAAACAACCGGCCAAACCCTCATCGAATGTAAAATCAATGAAGTCGCCATCTAACGTTTTTTATCCCACGAGAAGGGAAATGTGAATATCGAGTAAACCTGAAGGGGTGAAATCACGATCTTGCGACCATAGACATCGGGTAAGGAAGTCGGTTACACGAGGAGAAGGTATTATCACCCCACACGTCTGTGGTACTCCACAAGATCCACTTATGTTTGTTATAATCTAAGGGTATGGAAAATCTATGTCTAAGATTTACATGGAAAAAGAAAGATGCAAAGAGGGAATGCATGCAAAACGAAAACACGGGGAAAAGAAGGAAAGATTACAAAGTTCGCCCGGCTGAGCCCTGTGAATAGATGCCTATGTATCCCTTTCAAGAAATCAGAGCGCCATAGTTCGGCTCAATAGTTTCCATTGGTTTCAATGTTTTTTATGAATAATGCTAGCGAAACATGTCCTTTTTGAAAATGTTTTTAAAAAAAGAAAGAAAGTACGAAGACAAAAGAGTTTGAATTGATTGGTGTTTTTTATCCTGAAAAAGGATTTGAGTAGTGTTAGAGTCTTTTGATAAGTTTGAAAAGAAAAAGAAGTTTTTTGTTTTAATGAGATGCAAAAGGGAATAAAAAGTCTAAGGGGAGACTAGAAAAATAGTCCTAAAGTTATCATGCAAATTTGATCTTATAGTTGAGGATAAGAGAGGGAAACATCTACCTAATATTGGCATACTATAGATACAAGCCTAAGGTCTATTCAAGTCAAACTTATAAAAGAGTGAATTGAAGATCCTATGGGGATAATATAAGAGGTAGCAAATAAATAAGGGGGAGAGATAATAAACATCAAACAAAGATGACAAAACATCAAGAACATGTATCTAGTATGGATGATAAAACATCTAACAAGGATGGCTAAACATCATGCCAGAATAAGATGATAAAACATCGCAAAGATGGATAAACATAGAAAGGGATGAAAAAACATCACAAAGAAAAAAAAATATTATATATGATGACAAGACGTTGCAAAGATGATAAAACATCAGAGAAGCAAACATACAAGACACGGTGCAAAGGGAACATATAAAGCATACAAAAGGAATGGCCAAAGGAGGCAAGAAACATTGTTAAATTTAAAGATCAAAAGAAGAGAGAGCATAATTGAAGAATTATGCCATGTGTGACTTATATAGTAAGTTAACTCGAGATGAGACTCAAGAGCAACCAAGTAAGAAGAAGAAACTTCCTACACAAGAAAGATCACCTAATTGATGAACAAGATCATCTAAGATGGATAATAGTTGTCTTAAATCAAATGGAATTGATAAAGCTCAAGTAAAAGTGCAATGACATTTTGTATATCATAGGGTGACGATGATACCCTCACAAGACATCATTCATGAACTTAAAGACTTGAGTAATGTCAACAAGATAAAATACTCAAGTGTCATGATATGTGGCAAAGTATAGTTCCTTGATGCGTAAAAGCAGCGTGATTTAAATAAATCCAAGGTCAAAGTTCTTGGATGTTATGGGCAGTCGCCAACATCAAGATACATACACGGGACATGGCACAATAGTTAATGAGACAATCACTAGACAATGATGCTCAAAACACAAATGAAATATAGCTTCTCGTATATCATCATGTTGGTTAGTAATGAAGTACTTAACCAAGGATCAAAGAAGCTGGATAAATAATATGAAAAAGAGATGATAAAACATCAAGATAAGAAAATGATAAAACATCATAATTAAAGATGGAAAAACATCAAGCACGAACACATAGGTAGAAACCTAAATCAATAAGAGAGGAGAATAATAAAACATTAACACATAACAATGATATCGATGATCAAAGTAGGATAAGAAATGATGACGAAACATCGTATGACAACACATACGCCTAACAATGATATCGAAAATCAATGATGTTCGTGCAGTCAAACTTCAATCTCGCCGTGAACGGGATATGAGTTCCTCGGGGAGTGACGATGATTGCCCCAATTCCACTTCCATAAGAATTCACAGCTCCGTCAAAAATCAAACCCCAATGGGATTCGGGATCAGGTCCTTCTTCAGGTAACGGCTCTTCACAATCTTTAGCTTTCAAGTACATAACATCTTCATCTGGGAAATCAAACTTGATGGTGTGATAATCGTCAATTGGTTGGTGAGCCAAATGATCGGCTAAAATACTCCCTTTGATTGCTTTATGAGTGTGATACTCAATGTCATATTCAGATAACAACATCTGCCAACGAGCTATTCTTCCAGATAAGGCGGGCTTCTCAAAGATATACTTGATCGGATCCATTTTGGAGATCAACCAAGTGGTGTGGTTAATCATATACTGGCGTAGACGGCGAGCAGCCCAAGCTAAAGCACAACAGGTTTTCTCAAGCAATGAATATCGAGACTCACAGTCTGTGAATTTCTTACTCAGATAATAAACAGCATGTTCCTTTCTTCCGGTCTCATCTTGTTGACCAAGCACACATCCCATGGAATCTTCCAATATAGTCAGGTACATAATCAAAGGTCTTCCTTCCACCGGAGGAATCAAAATGGGAGGTTCAAGCAAATATTATTTGATGCTATCAAAATCTCTCTGACAATCTTCTGTCCACACACATCCTTGGTTCTTTCGGAGAAGCTTGAAAATCGGCCCACAGGTAGCAATCATGTGAGATATGAACCTAGAAATGTAGTTCAGTCTCCCAAGGAATCCTCTTACTTGTTTTTCCGTCTTGGGTGCGGGCATTTCCCGAATAGCTCTGACTTTATCAGGATCTACCTCAATACCTTTCTAACTGACAATGAAACCCAGAAGTCTTCCAGAACGAACACCAAAAGTGCACTTGTTGGGATTCAGACGGAGTTTATACTTTCTCAAACGCTGGAATAACTTCAATAAGTGTTCCAGATGATCTTCTTCAGTTTGTGATTTGGCAATCATGTCATCGACATACACTTCTATCTCTTTATTCATCATGTCATGGAACAAAGCAGTCATGGCCCTTTGGTATGTTGCACCAGCATTCCTCAAACCAAACGGCATAACCCGATAACAAAACGTTCCCCAAGGTGTAATGAAAGCTGTCTTCTCCATATCTTCTGGTGCCATCTTGATTTGATTGTAACCAGAGAAACCATCCATGAAAGAAAAGACTTTGAACTTTGCGGTACTGTCGACCAATACGTCAATGTGCGGTAATGGGAAGTCATCCTTTGGGCTAGCTCTATTCAGATCTCTATAGTCTACACACATCCGGACTTTGCCATCCTTCTTAGCAACAGGCACTATATTGGCTAACCATTGAGGATAGACCGATGTAACAAGGAAACCTGCATTAATCTGCTTTTGAACTTCTTCTTTGATCTTGTCAGCCATATCGGGACGAGTCCTTCTCAACTTCTGCTTAATCGGCGGACATTCAGGTCTCAGCGGTAAACGATACTCCACAATATCGTTGTCCAAACCTGGCATATCTTGGTAGGACCAAGCAAACACATCAACATACTCTTTGAGAAGTTCCAACATTTTCTCTTTGACTTCTGGGATAAGCAATGCTCCGACCTTAACTTCCTTTTTATCTTCTTCATCACCCAAATTGATCAACTCTACAGGTTCTTCAAACGGTTGAATAATCTTCTCATCATGCTCAAGCAAACGGGAAATCTCATCAGGAATCTCTTCACTATCCTCTTCTTCGGCTCTGAACACAGGGAATTCAAAGTTGGGAGAGGGCATAGGATCATTGTTTTCAATGGTTAAGTCATGGATTAATCTGCACATATGATTATGATTTATTTTAGAAATTGATTTGTGCAAATAAAACAAAAAGTTATTATATTTTCCTATTACTACTAATTAATTTTCATTACTATTTCCCAGAAAAAGTGAAAAATAAAACAGTAGTGGACAAAATAACATTTTTATTCATTGAAGGGAAATACTTGAAACAAAGGGCCCAGACATTTCTCTTTTGCCTTGGGCAGAGCAAAAGGATTTATTTTTATCATAGCCCGACACAAAATACTTTTCGCCTTGGGCATAGCGAAAGTTTTTTTGAAAAAATAAAACAAAACATTACTCGGAAATGTGCATCACGACAGGAACATCAACAGCAATCCAGTTTTGGCAAACCACTCCATGCGTCACAAAATCGGGTAAATCCTCCTCAGAATCATCTCCTATGATAGCATCAACCTCAGGAGGAGTCGGATGGATAAAACCAGCGCTTCGGAAAACCTCTTGAATTGGACGAGTAACTACTTCCTGCTTGACTCTCGCAGACACGGGATGAAAACCAAGACCTTCTCCAGACTTGTTCTCGGGCAAAGTCAACACCTGGCCCCAACCTTTGGCCGAACCACTTTCCACCACTCGTCGCGCATCCTCAAAAGAAGAAATAAATGCCCCTTGCTTCTTCACTTCATTCTTGGCAACAGATAGAGCTTGGAACTGGGTTCCAACATCCTCATCAGCGTCAATAAAAGAGAAAGATGACAAATGGCTTACCACCATAGCCTGCTCTCCACCAATCATTACTAGCTTTCCATGCCTCACGAACTTCAATCTCTGATGGAGCGTGGAAGTGACTGCCCCTGCATCATGGATCCAAGGATGACCTAATAGGCAACTGTAGGCAGCACGAATATCCATTACTTGAAACGTGATCTGAAAAGTATGAGGACCAATTACTATAGGAAGATCCACTTCACCAATGACAGTCTTCCTAGAACCATCAAACGCTTTGACAATTACTCCACTAGGTCTCGTGGGAGCACCTGGGTATGAGAGTCGAGATAATGTAGTCTTGGGCATTACATTTAACGACGAACCTGTATCTACCAGCACACTTGATAAGGTATCATTTCCGCAACTTATTGAGATATGCAAAGCCATATTATGGTTTCTTCCCTCTTCCGGAAGCTCTTCATCACTGAAACCAAGATTGTTACACGAAGTAATATTTCCCACAATTCCATCAAATTGATCAACCATCACATCATGATCCACGAACGCCTGGTCCAAGACCTTCATCAAAGCTTCTCTATGGGCACCAGAATCTCTCAGTAAAGCAAGCAAAGAAATCTTGGAAGGAGTTTGCAAAAGTTGGTCCACAATCTTATATTCACTTCTCTTGATAAGCTTCAGAATCTCATCATCCTCGGGGCGAGGGATAGGTTCATTGGATCGGCCTATCTCAACCCTTGGTTCAACATTTCTCACTGGAATTTCTGCAGGTATGGGCCTCCTGACTTGAACTTCTGGTCTCTTCAAAGGTACTGCTGCAAACACACGTCCACTTCTCGTAACTTTACTCACATCAGCAATGTTAACAAAAGACGACCTGGTCGGTATAGGGACTTCTACCCCATTCTCAATCATTGTGGCATTATACTTATACGGTACAGCTTGGTCTGAGTTGTAAGGCACAGGACCAGGTGAGTAAATGATCAAAGGATCAACAGGTGCAGTCTGACTGTCGTAAACGATCTCAACTGATTCAGGCAAATTGAATTGTGGTATTATAACATTCACTTCATCCTCCGGATCTCTATCATACGTAATAGTGATAACTCTCTGGTCTAACAACTTTTGAATATCCTCCTTCACAATAGGGCAATCAACCTCTCTTGAACAAAATTCACAAACATCATAATCATGCTGATGCCTAACAAAGGCAAGTCTTCTCAAACTCTGATGTAACCTGATCAACGACTCTCTTATGTGTTCAACTTGAAAAACTCGAAACTTTCCCGGACAACCTTCCACCATATTCACTGATGTTGCCCCATGTCGAGGCAAAGGATTATCTCTAAAATTCGGGTTAACATCCTTGAAAGACAAGATACCATTCTTAATCAATCTCTGCACGTCCGCCTTCAAAGCAAAACAATTTTCAAGGTTGTTCCCCGACGACCCTTGATGATATTCACAAAACTGATCCGCCTTGTACCACGGAGAAGTACTATTCAGTGCGACAGGAGGAGGCTTTGTCGTTATGAGGTTCTTTCTGATAAGAGCAGGGAACAATTCAGTATAAGTCATAGGAATGGAATCGAACTGCGGTTTTCTTGGAGAACGGTTCTGATTGTTGAATGGATAAGCCTGTTGTCGAGGCTGCTGTTGAAATGGCCGTTGTTGAGTTGGTGGGGTTTGATGAGCTGGGGTCATCAAAGCTGGGAGGACAGCCGGAGTGACTGCTGCAACGTGAGAGTAACCTCTCCTCGGTCTCCCTGGGAACAATACGCTGACATCTTGTTCTTTTCTTTTCGAGAAAACACTTCCAAAATTCTTAGTACTGCTAGACGGACTTCCTTCTTTAACCAAACGCCCTTCACGAATCCCTTCCTCTAACCGCAAGCCCATGCTTACCATTTCGGTGAAGTCACTGGGTGCGCTGGCGACCATTCTTTCATAGTAAAAGGAACCTAAAGTCTTCAAAAATATCTTCGTCATCTCTTTCTCCTCAAGAGGTGGATAGATTTGAGCAGCAATTTCACGCCACCTCTGGGCGTATTCCTTAAAAGATTCTCTGTCTCTCTGCGACATCGCCCGGAGTTGATCCATGTCCAGTTCCATGTCAACGTTGTACTTATACTGGTGAACAAAGGCTTCGCTAAGATCGTTGAAGTTGCGGATCCGAATACTGTCTAAACCCATATACCACTTTAGAGCAGCACCCGTCAAACTGTCTTGAAAATAATGAATCAACAAGTCATGATCATCGGAATACGTAGACATCTTTCTCACGTACATAGTCAAATGACTTCTAGGACACGAATCACCCTTATATCTTTCAAAGTCTGGCACTTTGAATTTTGCTGGATTCTTGACATTCGGAACTAAACAAAGGTCATGCGTTTTCTTCCCAAACAAATCCTTCCCCTTTAATGCTCTAAGCTCCTTCTGCATTTCTTGGAATTGATCTTGAAATTCTTCCATTCTATCAAAAAGACCCAAACTTTCAGCAGGCTCGGCAGGATAAGTAGGTTCATTCAAGTATGGCACGGAGTGAACCACAGGAGCGACAGTTGTCATTACCGGTTGCGGAAAAGGTGTTACAGACGGGATTACTGGCGGCATGGCAGTTGTCTCTGGTTGAGGAAGAGACAAAGCAGGTTGAAACAAAGGTTGTACGACGGGCTGATACCCCTCTGGCACAAAGTTGTAAGGCATTCCCCACAGAAAACCTTTCGGCATCTGATGTTGAAGCGGAGAGTTGATTTGAGTCACAGATGTTGGAACGGTGACAATCTCGGAAACCACAATAGTTGAAGTCTGAATCTCAGCAGCTGTAGTCGATGGCTGATTCTGAACAGCCACCAAACTTTCCACTAGCGCAGTTAACTTTTCCATACCGACACGAAGGGTAGCGACCTCCTCACGAAGCTCGTGGTTTTCCTGTTCCAGATCTTCCATCTTTCTCTGACGATTGGCTCGAGTATCGTATCGATGAGACAGCTTGACAACCTTTGGAGTGGAAAAAGAAACAAGGATAAGACTCTAGAAAACATGTGAAGTGGAATGTTGAATGATGCATGATATGCGATGCAAATGATAATTCATTTTAATAGTTTTTCAAGGAACTTCAATAATTTTGCACACATCAATAGTACAGGAATTTGGAACAACAAAAACTCAATCCATTAATCAAAAGCGGTAAATTACAACTTACAACTTTGGAACAACAAAGCAATAAATTACAAATTTGGGATAACAACCCAATAATAAAGCAGTAAACTACAACTTTGGAACATGGAGCCCATAATAAAGCAGTAAATTACAAATTTGGAACATGAAGCCCTTTTACAGAGTTTTACAAAATGACATCAATAAAATAAAACTAAGAACTAAAGATCACTCAGAATCAACTTCGAGTGTTTCTTCTTCCAAACTCCATAATTCCTGAGACGTCTACAAAAATCATTCTTAAATTCCTTGAAAAACAAGCTTTTTTCACAAAAAATGTTGATGAATGCATGAATGAATGATAATGCAACAGTCACACAAGTTCACAAACATGGGGTTCAAAGGTTCAACGTTTCAGCATGGAGTCGAGGGTAAAGCCCACCCAAAGGTATCTACTAATAGTTCAATCACACCTGTAAGACAAGGTTCTAAGAGTTCCCAGAGTCTACATTCCTCCTTCGGATATTGCCAACGTCTTGATTACTCAATAATTAGCAATATTCTCAAGAGAAACTCGTCCGAGCGTAGCATCGCGTAACAACTACTTCCGAATTACTCCGTTATAGTCTCCGCGCTACACCTAAAAAGGCCAAGATGGGTTAGGGTTCTACGGTCCTCAATTTCTCTGGCTCCTAGGTCGAAAATAATAATGTCTTCCCGATTACTCGGTAAACAAATATTAAGTTCAAGAGGGCCTTCCATTGAGTGGGGGATCTCATGCCTCCTTCTTCGGGATTACTCCCTCAAAGTTAACATGACTGTACCGCCCGTCCTATTCTTAAGTGTAACTTAATCCGGGTATAGGATTCGTCCTTTGCAAAAAAACCCAAACAACCCCAATTTAAACACATAATCAAACAAGTCAAATAATAAAACAGATAAAACAAATTAGGCTTAACCCACTTAGGGATGGACCAGCAAGAGGTCAATCTGTCCCCAGCAGAGTCGCCAATCTGTAGCAATAAAAAATTTAGCGGGGTAAATCGGAGATCGAATTATTGATTAATTCGTCTCGCAAAAGCAAGAGTCACCACCGCGCTATATTATTTCCAAGGGAAAAGGGAAAAGAGCGAAATAAAACCCTAAATATGCAATGTAAAATAATAATTTTTAAAAGTAATAAAAATACAAAGCATTTTGAAAAGAGATATATGGTTCGGGGGTTGGTTATACAATGGGAAGGTATTAGCACCCAATGTATCTATAGTACTCTATAGGAACCTTTTGAAATATCTGTTTATTAAAATGTTCGTTTGTTTGATCGAAATAAATTGTTTTGGCCGAAAAGGGGTACGGATGGGTTTTTGAAGGTGCGACGACCTAATGTCGAAGTTTTTGCTTAAAAGGTATAAGTTTTGAAAAGATTGAATATTCGGGAAAAATTGTCTTAAGTTTTAATGGAATGCAAAATATTCGCGTGATCGGACTTGAGGACATGAAGTCAACAAATTTAATCGTTTTTTCCCTTGGATTTAGGCGTAAATGGAATAATCAAGTAAAGATGAAATAATTAAACAGACAATTGAAGCAGATAATGATTAAATTATAACAATGATTAAATAAACTAAAGGATGCGAACATGCATTTTTTTTATATTTTTGTTTTACATTAATAACGCAAGAGAATTAATTAAAGAAAAGAAAATGTTTTTTAAGGCTTTTATATGTTTCTATTTTTTATGTTTTTGTATTAGTGTTAACTAAAGCGAGGGAGTTAATTAAAAGAAATAAAATGTTTTTAGGTTTTTATTATTATTAAACTAAATTAAAACTTTAAATGGTTATTAGCTTAAATCTAGTTAAAAAGGGAAAACTAAAAATTATTAAATTAAACATAAGGTTAAGTTAATAAAAATGATCAATTTATTTAAAAATGTTAATTAAATTATATCTTTTCTTTTTGATTAAACTCATTAATTAACTAAATCAAAAAAGCTAAAAAAGCTGAAAAAAAGAAAGTAAAATAGAAGGGGTGGTGCATCAAGAATCAGAGGGGTAACATACTAAACAATGCATGGGCCAAATGGGGTTCAAGGGGGCCTAAACAGGGGTAACAAAAAGGGAATGGGGGGTGTTATGTTAAATTCGTTGGGCTTAGGCAGGGAACCGGGTCCATGTATCATAATTGTTCTTTAGGGTTAAACATGTTTGTTAGTTTGGGATTAGGGTTCACAAGGTTTTGGCAGAGCGGCGCTCATCTTGTTGATTCGTCTTCTTCGCGTGATATCCCACCTTCACCTGAGTTCTTCCACCTTCGCCTGGGTTCTCCCTCTGCTCGAGCCACCAACGCCTTCTTCTTCTTCGTGGAGCTCAGTGTTACAGTGTAGAGGTGAATGACTCGTCCTTTAACGCATTAGGCTTTATGATTTTGTTGCATGTTATAACTTTGTCCATTTTTGATTCTGACTTTATCTTTTACATGGGATTTCTGTTGAAATGGTGAAAAGGAAAAGAGAAAAAACGAGGTTACCTTTATGGAGGAGGAAGGAAGGGAGTTCTGGAGGCTTGGTGGCGGAGGAGCGAGCGCGGTGCTGTGGCTTATTCCCGGTATTTCGTTCTTTTGTCCCTTTTTGTGATGAAATCTTCTGTTGCTTTGAATGCTTGTTGATATGTTTCAAGGATGAGCCTTTGGATTCTGAGAAATTGTTGCCTTTGGTCGTATGCTTTTTCCTCCTCTTCTTCTTCACTATGGTTTTGTTGCTTCTCTTAGTGGCCTATGACGAATACTGAGGCTTGATGGTTGCTTTGAACATTGCTACTGTTGGAACATTTTTGTTTTGATTAGCTTCTCTTTTATTCTTCCTTCTGCTTTGCTTCTGTATGCTTTAATGGCCTATGATGAATACTGAGGCTTTATGGTTTAGGGACAGTTTCATGTAGGTTTGCATTGTTCTGAGTTTTGCTTTGGTTGGATGGACAGTTTTGGTATTTTTGGTTTAGGCCTAGTTTGTTTGTATGGTGTATGCAGGTTTGGAATGGTTTTAGGCCATAAGGTTTTTATGCAGGTTATGATTTTTGATATATGGCTGGGGACAGTAGGTTTGGAATGGTTTTGATTTTGGTGATGGCAGGTTCTATGGTTTTAAGCCATAGGGTTTTGAAATGGTTATGTATGTTCTGGTTTTGTAGTAGGTTCTACTGGTTTATGCAGTACGTTCTACTGGTTTTTTGTTTTGAGACTTGGAGAAAATGGTTTTGTTTTGATAGTTTTTGTTTTTCAAAGCTTGAAGGCAGGTTGAACTCTCTCCTTTTTCGAAGGGGCTTTGATGTGTTATATCAGTTTCTTTCCTTCAGGCTTATGGTATCAGGTTCTGAATATTTTTAATATTTTCTTTGCTTTGACCTCTGCATACCATACTGTTTTATCAGTTTGTTTTCTATCCCTTTTTCATGCTTATCTTTCTCTACTGTGTTGCTGCTGATTTGTTTGCTATCCAATTCCTGCCTAAGCCAAAAACCTGTAAAACACTCTTCCTCTCTTCTCTCTCTCAAGTACAATTTGATACATTAAAATGTGATATGTACTGACTGTTATGAAAAAGCAATATGCTGGAAAATGATGAGAATGGAAAATAAACTATGCTTGCACATTGGTTTTAAAATTGCATATCCTCTTTGTCTCTTGCATTTGTACAGTAGAGGAGCCTATTGTTTTGGCCTCTTCCTATATGCATGGACAGTTACGTTGCAATTTGTCTTGAAAATGCATATGTTGTTTTGTTTTTATGCATTTTATGTTGATTTATGCAATGGCTTTTGAAAATGCATATGCTTTTGAACTATGCTTTTATTTGAAATATGCAGTGGATTTTGAAAAAATAAAGTTTATGCATATTTTTAACTTGTGCAGTTTATTTTGAAAATAAAAATTCATCCCTTTTTGTGAACCGGGAGAAATCCCGTGATTTGCAAAAAGGGTAAAACTGATTACAGCCGTTTGCTTTTAATGATGAACACTTAAGATTAATTCTCTGCTTTTAATTATTTATTCAATTCTGACTTTTTTCTTTTAATTCTTTTTTTTTTTTGCAGGTAAAATCAAATGATCAATCAAAGAAGTATTGGATGAAAAGTGAAGATTTTAGAACTTAGGAAAAAAAATAGGATAGTTTTTATTTCATTTTAAACTTTTTATGTAATTGTCATTATAAATACTTTGTACAATAGTATTTAAACAACAATTGTAATAATTAGAATAACGATGAATAAAAAAATTCTATTATTTACCAATTAATTCTTTTTCTTTCCAATTATTTATTTATCGTTTATAATTCTTTAAATTATATAATAACTGAAAATCAATTTCAATTACTTAAATTCAGAATAATAAACAAATAAATAAACATCATTGATCAATGAATAACTTCAATTATTTACTTCATTATTTTTTTATTCTTCTAAATTATAATAACTGAAAATAAAATTTCAACTATTTAAACTTAGAACAATAAATAATTAAATAAACATTGTTTGATCAATTAATAAACTCCTTTTCAAATGTTTATTTCATTATTCATAAATCTTTAAATTATATAATAACTGAAAACAAATTCCAATTATTTAAATTTAGGATGATAAATAATTAATAAACATTGTTTGATCATTTATCAGTTAATAAATTTAGCGTTAAAAAATAAACAGCTCTTGACTTGAAAAAGTTATGAATTTAAAAACTGCTTTGAAAATTGATAAAAATATGTCAAAACACTTGCAATGCAATGATGCAGATGGGAGATGGTATCTTAGGTCAAAATTTGGGGTACAACAACTGCCCCTATTTAAGTTTCTTCTATCCGGAGATATGAAGATTAAAATCTTCGTTTCGACGAGATTGAAGGTACTTAAATACATAATACGCAAATTTTGTCCTAAGATGCCGCCATTATGTTTGATATGAATGTAGTGATTGAATTCACAGAGAAAGATTTGTATGAGACAAGACAACGCTGGAGGAATCAAACACCAACAAAACACAGACATGGATTATACACTACTGGGGAAACGAGCCATCGACTTCAAATGACAGACTCCTGACAGCGAATAAAATTGAGGGAATATGACCTCTGACCCTAACAAAGAAGGCATCTTGCATAGGCCATAAAACAGATTATTGACCCAAAAATAGTGAGTTCGCAACTCGAGGTCAAAGATAGACAGAAAGTAACAAATTTGTTGATGATGGACTACCAACTTCTGAAGGTAAAGATTCATAACAAACTTCTTTGCGAGATTTCCGGAGATATACCGATTAATGATGAGATATAATATGGTTGTAGATACAAGCTGCTCAAATAAAGAAGCTGCCACTTGTTGTCGTCCAAAAATATTATGACATACAAGCTGCTCAAATAAAGAGGCTGCCACTTGCTGTCTTCCCACAAATATTATGACATACAAGCTGCTCAAATAAAGAGGCTGCCACTTGTTGTCGTCCAAGGATGTCAATAACATACAAGCTGCTTAAATAAAGAAGCTGTCACTTACTGTTTTCCAAAGAAAATACCAATAACATACAAGCTGCTCAAATAAAGAAGCTGCCGCTTGCTGTATTCCGGAAAAATAATAACGTACAAGTTGCTCAAATAAAGAGACTGCCGCTTGCCGTATTCCAGAAAAATAATAACGTACAAGTTGCTCAAATAAAGAGACTGTCGCTTGCCGTTTCCCAAACAAATAATAATAACGCACAAGTTGCTCGTGAAGAGCTGCCGCTTGTCGTTTTCCAAAAATAACGTACAAGTTGCTCGTGAAGAGCTGCCGGTTGTCGTTTTCCACAAGATAATAATAACGTACAAGTTGCTCGTGAAGAGCTGCCGCTTGTCGTTTTCCAACGATGTCTATAACGTACAAGTTGCTCATGAAGAGACCGCCGCTTGTCGTTTTCCAATAAATAATAATAACACACAAGTTGCTCATGAAGTGCTGCCGCTTGTCATTTTCCACAAGAAAATAATAACGTACAAGTTGCTCGTGAAGAGCTGCCGCTTGTCGTTTTCCAAAGATGATTCAGAAGGAAATTGCGATTACACTGGCAGAGAATAAAATCTTCGTCAAAGAGAATCATGAATCAATCCTTCCCGAGGAGATCACATACTTAAATGCGCAAAATAAATGCACCAATCATCTAGGTCGCGATTTCACTGGGGAAAATCATGAGATAGCCTATGCAAGAGGCAACAACTTCATCCAGGAATAAACCAGAGAGAAAATAGTCAAACAAGACTCCAACCAATGAGAAAGTAACTCGATTGGGGAATTCATCCTATCCAGAAATGGACAAGGTAAGCTAAATCAAAAATCATCCATGAGGATTAGCTCAGTTGGGGAATTTAGAAAGGAAGCACATTTTCTGCCTAAGCTAACCTTCTATTTGGAAAGAACACGTACATTGTATTAAACAAAGTAAAACAACCCAAAATCAATGGCAAATGTGAATATGCATGCGTGATATAAGTGTAAATGAATGAATGAATGTTATGCTGACAAAACGAACAAATGGAATATCCTGAAGACGTTTTTAAGGCTGTCGAGGCGCATAACCCAGATTGTAGGCACGTCGTTCCAACCATTCACTTGAAACATTGAAGACAAAGTAGCTAAAGCATCAGCCATTTGGTTTTCATCTCTAGGGATATGATGTAAATCCACTTTGTTGAAGAAAGTTAACAATCTTCTAGCATAGTCTCTGTAAGGGATCAAACCAGGATGACGAGTCTCCCATTCTCCTTTGATCTGATTAATTACCAATGCCGAATCTCCGTAAATATCAAGAATCTTAATCCTTAGATCCACTGCTTCTTCGAGACCCATAATACATGCCTCATACTCAGCCATGTTGTTCGTGCATTCAAACTTCAATCTCGCCGTGAACGGGATATGAGTTCCTCGGGGAGTGACGATGATTACCCCAATTCCACTTCCATAAGAATTCACAGCTCCGTCAAAAATCAAACCCCAATGGGATTCGGGATCAGGTCCTTCTTCAGGTAACGGCTCTTCACAATCTTTAGCTTTCAAGTACATAACATCTTCATCTGGGAAATCAAACTTGATGGATTGATAATCGTCAATTGGTTGGTGAGCCAAATGATCGGCTAAAATACTCCCTTTGATTGCTTTCTGAGTGTGATACTCAATGTCATATTCAGATAACAACATCTGCCAACGGGCTATTCTTCCAGATAAGGCGGGCTTCTCAAAGATATACTTGATCGGATCCATTTTGAAGATCAACCAAGTGTTGTGGTTAATCATATACTGGCGTAGACGGCGAGCAGCCCAAGCTAAAGCACAACAGGTTTTCTCAAGAAATGAATATCGAGACTCACAGTCTGTGAATTTCTTACTCAGATAATAAACAGCATGTTCCTTTCTTCCGGTCTCATCTTGTTGACCAAGCACACATCCCATGGAATCTTCCAATATAGTCAGGTACATAATCAAAGGTCTTCCTTCCACCAGAGGAATCAAAATGGGAGGTTCAAGCAAATATTCTTTGATGCTATCAAAAGCTCTCTGACAATCTTCTGTCCACACACATCCTTGGTTCTTTCGGAGAAGCTTGAAAATCGGCCCACAGGTAGCAGTCATGTGAGATATGAACCTAGAAATGTAGTTCAGTCTCCCAAGGAATCCTCTTACTTGTTTTTCCGTCTTGGGTGCGGGCATTTCCCGAATAGCTCTGACTTTATCAGGATCTACCTCAATACCTTTCTGACTGACAATGAAACCCAGAAGTCTTCCAGAACGAACACCAAAAGTGCACTTGTTGGGATTCAGACGGAGTTTATACTTTCTCAAACGCTGGAATAACTTCAATAAGTGTTCCAAATGATCTTCTTCAGTTTGTGATTTGGCAATCATGTCATCGACATACACTTCTATCTCTTTATGCATCATGTCATGGAACAAAGCAGTCATGGCCCTTTGGTATGTTGCACCAGCATTCCTCAAACCAAACGGTATAACCCGATAACAAAACGTTCCCCAAGGTGTAATGAAAGCTGTCTTCTCCATATCTTCTGGTGCCATCTTGATTTGATTGTAACCAGAGAAACCATCCATGAAAGAAAAGACTTTGAACTTTGCGGTATTGTCGACCAATACGTCAATGTGCGGTAATGGGAAGTCATCCTTTGGGCTAGCTCTATTCAGATCTCTATAGTCTACACACATCTGGACTTTGCCATCCTTCTTAGCAACAGGCACTATATTGGCTAACCATTTAGGATAGACCGATGTAACAAGGAAACCTGCATTAATCTACTTTTGAACTTCTTCTTTGATCTTGTCAGCCATATCGGGACGAGTCCTTCTCAACTTCTGCTTAATCGACGGACATTCAGGTCTCAGCGGTAAACGATGCTCCACAATATCATTGTCCAAACCTGGAATATCTTGGTAGGACCAAGCAAACACATCAACATACTCTTTGAGAAGTTCCAACATTTTCTCTTTGACTTCTGGGATAAGCAATGCTCCGACCTTAACTTCCTTTTTATCTTCTTCATCACCCAAATTGATCAACTCTACAGGTTCTTCAAACGGTTGAATAATCTTCTCATCATGCTCAAGCAAACGGGAAATCTCATCAGGAATCTCTTCACTATCCTCTTCTTCGGCTCTGAACACAGGGAATTCAAAGTTGGGAGAGGGCATAGGATCATTGTTTTCAATGGTTAAGTCATGGATTAATCTGCACATATGATTATGCTTTATTTTAGAAATCGATTTGTGCAAATAAAACAAAAAGTTATTATATTTTCCTATTACTACCAATTAATTTTCATTACTATTTCCCAGAAAAATTGAAAAATAAAACAGTAGTGGACAAAATAACATTTTTATTCATTGAAGGGAAATACTTGAAACAAAGGGCCCAGACATTTCTCTTTTGCCTTGGGCAGAGCAAAAGGATTTATTTTTATCATAGCCCGACACAAAATACTTTTCGCCTTGGGCATAGCGAAAGTTTTTTTGAAAAAATAAAACAAAACATTACTCGGAAATGTGCATCACGACAGGAACATCAACAGCAATCCAGTTTTGGCAAACCACTCCATGCGTCACAAAATCGGGTAAATCCTCCTCAGAATCGTCTCCTATGATAGCATCAACCTCAGGAGGAGTCGGATGGATAAAACCAGCGCTTCGGAAAACCTCTTGAATTGGACGAGTAACTACTTCCTGCTTGACTCTCGCAGACACGGGATGAAAACCAAGACCTTCTCCAGACTTGTTCTCGGGCAAAGTCAACACCTGGCCCCAACCTTCGGCCGAACCACTTTCCACCACTCTTCGCGCATCCTCAAAAGAAGAAATAGATGCCCCTTGCTTCTTCACTTCATTCTTGGCAACAGATAGAGCTTGGAACTGGGTTCCAACATCCTCATCAGCGTCAATAAAAGAGAAAGATGACAAATGGCTTACCACCATAGCCTTCTCTCCACCAATCATTACTAGCTTTCCATGCCTCACGAACTTCAATCTCTGATGGAGCGTGGAAGTGACTGCCCCTGCATCATGGATCCAAGGACGACCCAATAGGCAACTGTAGGCAGCATGAATATCCATTACTTGAAACGTGATCTGAAAAGTATGAGGACCAAATACTATAGGAAGATCCACTTCACCAATGACAGTCTTCCTAGAACCATCAAACGCTTTGACAATTACTCCACTAGGTCTCATGGGAGCACCTGGGTATGAGAGTCGAGATAATGTAGTCTTGGGCATTACATTTAACGACGAACCTGTATCTACCAGCACACTTGATAAGGTATCATTTCCACAACTTATTGAGATATGCAAAGCCATATTATGGTTTCTTCCCTCTTCCGGAAGCTCTTCATCACTGAAACCAAGATTGTTACACGAAGTAATATTTCCCACAATTCCATCAAATTGATCAACCGTCACATCATGATCCACGAACGCCTGGTCCAAGACCTTCATCAAAGCTTCTCTATGGGCACCAGAATCTCTCAGTAAAGCAAGCAAAGAAATCTTGGAAGGAGTTTCCAAAAGTTGGTCCACAATCTTATATTCACTTCTCTTGATAAGCTTCAGAATCTCATCATCCTCAGGGCGAGGGATAGGTTCATTGGATCGGCCTATCTCAACCCTTGGTTCAACATTTCTCACTGGAATTTCTGCAGGTATGGGCCTCCTGACTTGAACTTCTGGTCTCTTCAAAGGTACTGCTGCAAAGACACGTCCACTTCTCGTAACTCTACTCACATCAGCAATGTTAACAAAAGACGGTCTGGTCGGTATAGGGACTTCTACCCCCATTCTCAATCATTGTGGCATTATACTTATACGGTACAGCTTGGTCTGAGTTGTAAGGCACAGGACCAGGTGGGTAAATGATCAAAGGATCAACAGGTGCAGTCTGACTGTCGTAAACGATCTCAACTGATTCAGGCAAATTGAATTGTGGTATTATAACATTCACTTCATCCTCCGGATCTCTGTCATACGTAATAGTGATAACTCTCTGGTCTAACAACTTTTGAATATCCTCCTTCACAATAGGGCAATCAACCTCTCTTGAACAAAATTCACAAACATCATAATCATGTTGATGCCTAACAAAGGCAAGTCTTCTCAAACTCTGATGTAACCTGATCAACGACTCTCTTATGTGTTCAACTTGAAAAACTCGAAACTTTCCCGGACAACCTTCCACCATATTCACTGATGCTGCCCCATGTCGAGGCAAAGGATTATCTCTAACATTCGGGTTAACATCCTTGAAAGACAAGATAACATTCTTAATCAATCTCTGCACGTCCGCCTTCAAAGCAAAACAATTTTCAAGGTTGTGCCCCGACGACCCTTGATAATATTCACAAAACTGATCTGCCTTGTACCACGGAGAAGTACTATTCGGTGCGACAGGAGGAGGCTTTGTCGTTATGAGGTTCTTTCTGATAAGAGCAGGGAACAATTCAGTATAAGTCATAGGAATGGAATCGAACTGCGGTTTTCTTGGAGAACGGTTCTGATTGTTGAATGGATAAGCCTGTTGTCGAGGCTGCTGTTGAAATGGCCGTTGTTGAGTTGGTGGGGTTTGATGAGCTGGGGTCATCAAAGCTGGGAGGACAGCCGGAGTGACTGCTGCAACGTGAGAGTAACCTCTCCTCGGTCTCCCTGGGAACAATACGCTGACATCCTGTTCTTTTCTTTTCGAGAAAACACTTCCAAAATTCTTAGTACTGCTAGACGGACTTCCTTCTTTAACCAAACGCCCTTCACGAATCCCTTCCTCTAACCGCAAGCCCATGCTTACCATTTCGGTGAAGTCACTGGGTGCGCTGGCGACCATTCTTTCATAGTAAAAGGAACCTAAAGTCTTCAAAAATATCTTCGTCATCTCTTTCTCCTCAAGAGGTGGATAGATTTGAGCAGCAATTTCACGCCACCTCTGGGCGTATTCCTTAAAAGATTCTCTGTCTCTCTGCGACATCGCCCGGAGTTGATCCATGTCCGGTTCCATGTCAACGTTGTACTTATACTGGTGAACAAAGGCTTCGCTAAGATCGTTGAAGTTGCGGATCCGAATACTGTCTAAACCCATATACCACTTTAGAGCAGCACCCGTCAAACTGTCTTGAAAATAATGAATCAACAAGTCATGATCATCGGAATACGTAGACATCTTTCTCACGTACATAGTCAAATGACTTCTAGGACACGAATCACCCTTATATCTTTCAAAGTCTGGCACTTTGAATTTTGCTGGAATCTTGACATTCGGAACTAAACAAAGGTCATGTGTTTTCTTCCCAAACAAATCCTTCCCCTTTAATGCTCTAAGCTCCTTCTGCATTTCTTGGAATTGATCTTGAAATTCTTCCATTCTATCAAAAAGACCCAAACTTTCAGCAGGCTCGGCAGGATAAGTAGGTTCATTCAAGTATGGCACGGAGTGAACCACAGGAGCGACAGTTGTCATTACCGGTTGCGGAAAAGGTGTTACAGACGGGATTACTGGCGGCATGGCAGTTGTCTCTGGTTGAGGAAGAGACAAAGCAGGTTGAAACAAAGGTTGTACGACGGGCTGATACCCCTCTGGCACAAAGTTGTAAGGCATTCCCCACGGAAAACCTTTCGGCATCTGATGTTGAAGCGGAGAGTTGATTTGAGTCACAGATGTTGGAACGGTGACAATCTCGGAAACCACAATAGTTGAAGTCTGAATCTCAGCAGCTATAGTCGATGGCTGATTCTGAACAGCCACCAAACTTTCCACTAGCGCAGTTAACTTTTCCATACCGACACGAAGGGTAGCGACCTCCTCACGAAGCTCGTGGTTTTCCTGTTCCAGATCTTCCATCTTTCTCTGACGATTGGCTCGAGTATCGTATCGATGAGACAGCTTGACAACCTTTGGAGTGGAAAAAGAAACAAGGATAAGACTCTAGAAAACATGTGAAGTGGAATGTTGAATGATGCATGATATGCGATGCAAATGATAATTCATTTTAATAGTTTTTCAAGGAACTTCAATAATTTTGCACACATCAATAGTACAGGAATTTGGAACAACAAAAACTCAATCCATTAATCAAAAGCGGTAAATTACAACTTACAACTTTGGAACAACAAAGCAATAAATTACAAATTTGGGATGACAACCCAATAATAAAGCAGTAAACTACAACTTTGGAACATGGAGCCCATAATAAAGCAGTAAATTACAAATTTGGAACATGAAGCCCTTTTACAGAGTTTTACAAAATGACATCAATAAAATAAAACTAAGAACTAAAGATCACTCAGAATCAACTTCGAGTGTTTCTTCTTCCAAACTCCATAATTCCTGAGACGTCTGCAAAAATCATTCTTAAATTCCTTGAAAAACAAGCTTTTTTCACAAAAAATGTTGATGAATGCATGAATGAATGATAATGCAACAGTCACACAAGTTCACAAACATGGGGTTCAAAGGTTCAACGTTTCAGCATGGAGTCGAGGGTAAAGCCCACCCAAAGGTATCTACTAATGGTTCAATCACACCTGTAAGACAAGGTTCTAAGAGTTCCCAGAGTCTACATTCCTCCTTCGGATATTGCCAACGTCTTGATTACTCAATAATTAGCAATATTCTCAAGAGAAACTCGTCCGAGCGTAGCATCGCGTAACAACTACTTCCGAATTACTCCGTTATAGTCTCCGCGCTACACCTAAAAAGGCCAAGATGGGTTAGGGTTCTACGGTCCTCAATTTCTCTGGCTCCTAGGTCGAAAATAATAATGTCTTCCCGATTACTCGGTAAACAAATATTAAGTTCAAGAGGGCCTTCCATTGAGTGGGGGATCTCATGCCTCCTTCTTCGGGATTACTCCCTCAAAGTTAACATGACTGTACCGCCCGTCCTATTCTTAAGTGTAACTTAATCCGGGTATAGGATTCGTCCTTTGCAAAAAAAACCCAAACAACCCCAATTTAAACACATAATCAAACAAGTCAAATAATAAAACAGATAAAACAAATTAGGCTTAACCCACTTAGGGATGAACCAGCAAGAGGTCAATCTGTCCCCAGCAGAGTCGCCAATCTGTAGCGATAAAAAATTTAGCGGGGTAAATAGGAGATCGAATTATTGATTAATTCGTCTCGCAAAAGCAAGAGTCACCACCGCGCTATATTATTTCCAAGGGAAAAGGGAAAAGAGCGAAATAAAACCCTAAATATGCAATGTAAAATAATACTTTTTAAAAGTAATAAAAATACAAAGCATTTTGAAAAGAGATATATGGTTCGGGGGTTGGTTATACAATGGGAAGGTATTAGCACCCAATGTATCTATAGTACTCTATAGGAACCTTTTGAAATATCTGTTTATTAAAATGTTCGTTTGTTTGATCGAAATAAATTGTTTTGGCCGAAAAGGGGTACGGATGGGTTTTTGAAGGTGCGACGACCTAATGTCGAAGTTTTTGCTTAAAAGGTATAAGTTTTGAAAAGATTGAATATTCGGGAAAAATTGTCTTAAGTTTTAATGGAATGCAAAATATTCGCGTGATCGGACTTGAGGACATGAAGTCAACAAATTTAATCGTTTTTTCCCTTGGATTTAGGCGTAAATGGAATAATCAAGTAAAGATGAAATAATTAAACAGACAATTGAAGCAGATAATGATTAAATTATAACAATGATTAAATAAACTAAAGGATGCGAACATGCATTTTTTTTATATTTTTGTTTAACATTAATAACGCAAGAGAATTAATTAAAGAAAAGAAAATGTTTTTTAAGGCTTTTATATGTTTCTATTTTTTATGTTTTTGTATTAGTGTTAACTAAAGCGAGGGAGTTAATTAAAAGAAATAAAATGTTTTTAGGTTTTTATTATTATTAAACTAAATTAAAACTTTAAATGGTTATTAGCTTAAATCTAGTTAAAAAGGGAAAACTAAAAATTATTAAATTAAACCTAAGGTTAAGTTAATAAAAATGATCAATTTATTTAAAAATGTTAATTAAATTATATCTTTTCTTTTTGATTAAACTCATTAATTAACTAAATCAAAAAAGCTAAAAAAGCTGAAAAAAAGAAAGTAAAATAGAAGGGGTGGTGCATCAAGAATCAGAGGGGTAACATACTAAACAATGCATGGGCCAAATGGGGTTCAAGGGGGCCTAAACAGGGGTAACAAAAAGGGAATGGGGGGTGTTATGTTAAATTCGTTGGGCTTAGGCAGGGAACCGGGTCCATGTATCATAATTGTTCTTTAGGGTTAAACATGTTTGTTAGTTTGGGATTAGGGTTCACAAGGTTTTGGCAGAGCGGCGCTCATCTTGTTGATTCGTCTTCTTCGCGTGATATCCCACCTTCGCCTGAGTTCTTCCACCTTCGCCTGGGTTCTCCCTTTGCTCGAGCCACCAACGCCTTCTTCTTCTTCGTAGAGCTCAGTGTTACAGTGTAGAGGTGAATGACTCGTCCTTTAACGCATTAGGCTTTATGATTTTGTTGCATGTTATAACTTTGTCCATTTTTTATTCTGACTTTATATTTTACATGGGATTTCTGTTGAAATGGTGAAAAGGAAAAGAGAAAAAACGAGGTTACCTTTATGGAGGAGGAAGGAAGGGAGTTCTGGAGGCTTGGTGGCGGAGGAGCGAGCGCGGTGCTGTGGCTTATTCCCGGTATTTCGTTCTTTTGTCCCTTTTTGTGATGAAATCTTCTGTTGCTTTGAATGCTTGTTGATATGTTTCAAGGATGAGCCTTTGGATTCTGAGAAATTGTTGCCTTTGATCGTATGCTTTTTCCTCCTCTTCTTCTTCACTATGGTTTTGTTGCTTCTCTTAGTGGCCTATGATGAATACTGAGGCTTGATGGTTGCTTTGAACATTGCTACTGTTGGAACATTTTTGTTTTGATTAGCTTCTCTTTTATTCTTCCTTCTGCTTTGCTTCTGTATGCTTTAATGGCCTATGATGAATACTGAGGCTTTATGGTTTAGGGACAGTTTCATGTAGGTTTGCATTGTTCTGAGTTTTGCTTTGGTTGGATGGACAGTTTTGGTATTTTTGGTTTAGGCCTAGTTTGTTTGTATGGTGTATGCAGGTTTGGAATGGTTTTAGGCCATAAGGTTTTTATGCAGGTTATGATTTTTGATATATGGCTGGGGACAGTAGGTTTGGAATGGTTTTGATTTTGGTGATGGCAGGTTCTATGGTTTTAAGCCATAGGGTTTTGAAATGGTTATGTATGTTCTGGTTTTGTAGTAGGTTCTACTGGTTTATGCAGTAGGTTCTACTGGTTTTTTGTTTTGAGACTTGGAGAAAATGGTTTTGTTTTGATAGTTTTTGTTTTTCAAAGCTTGAAGGCAGGTTGAACTCTCTCTCCTTTTTCGAAGGGGCTTTGATGTGTTATATCAGTTTCTTTCCTTCAGGCTTATGGTATCAGGTTCTGAATATTTTTAATATTTTCTTTGCTTTGACCTCTGCATACCATACTGTTTTATCAGTTTGTTTTCTATCCCTTTTTCATGCTTATCTTTCTCTACTGTGTTGCTGCTGATTTGTTTGCTATCCAATTCCTGCCTAAGCCAAAAACCTGTAAAACACTCTTCCTCTCTTCTCTCTCTCAAGTACAATTTGATACATTAAAATGTGATATGTACTGACTGTTATGAAAAAGCAATATGCTGGAAAATGATGAGAATGGAAAATAAACTATGCTTGCACATTGGTTTTAAAATTGCATATCCTCTTTGTCTCTTGCATTTGTACAGTAGAGGAGCCTATTGTTTTGGCCTCTTCCTATATGCATGGACAGTTACGTTGCAATTTGTCTTGAAAATGCATATGTTGTTTTGTTTTTATGCATTTTATGTTGATTTATGCAATGGCTTTTGAAAATGCATATGCTTTTGAACTATGCTTTTATTTGAAATATGCAGTGGATTTTGAAAAAATAAAGTTTATGCATATTTTTAACTTGTGCAGTTTATTTTGAAAATAAAAATTCATCCCTTTTTGTGAACCGGGAGAAATCCCGTGATTTGCAAAAAGGGTAAAACTTATTACAGCCGTTTGCTTTTAATGATGAACACTTAAGATTAATTCTCTGCTTTTAATTATTTATTCAATTCTGACTTTTTTCTTTTAATTCTTTTTTTTTTGCAGGTAAAATCAAATGATCAATCAAAGAAGTATTGGATGAAAAGTGAAGATTTTAGAACTTAGGAAAAAAAATAGGATAGTTTTTATTTCATTTTAAACTTTTTATGTAATTGTCATTATAAATACTTTGTACAATAGTATTTAAACAACAATTGTAATAATTAGAATAAAGATGAATAAAAAAATTCTATTATTTACCAATTAATTCTTTTTCTTTCCAATTATTTATTTATCGTTTATAATTCTTTAAATTATATAATAACTAAAAATCAATTTCAATTACTTAAATTCAGAATAATAAACAAATAAATAAACATCATTGATCAATGAATAACTTCAATTATTTACTTCATTATTTTTTTATTCTTCTAAATTATAATAACTGAAAATAAAATTTCAACTATTTAAACTTAGAACAATAAATAATTAAATAAACATTGTTTGATCAATTAATAAACTCCTTTTCAAATGTTTATTTCATTATTCATAAATCTTTAAATTATATAATAACTGAAAACAAATTCCAATTATTTAAATTTAGGATGATAAATAATTAATAAACATTGTTTGATCATTTATCAGTTAATAAATTTAGCGTTAAAAAATAAACAGCTCTTGACTTAAAAAAGTTATGAATTTAAAAACTGCTTTGAAAATTGATAAAAATATGTCAAAACACTTGCAATGCAATGATGCAGATGGGAGATGGTATCTTAGGTCAAAATTTGGGGTACAACAGCTGCCCCTATTTAAGTTTCTTCTATCCGGAGATATGAAGATTAAAATCTTCGTTTCGACGAGATTGAAGGTACTTAAATACATAATACGCAAATTTTGTCCTAAGATGCCGCCATTATGTTTGATATGAATGTAGTGATTGAATTCACAGAGAAAGATTTGTATGAGACAAGACAACGCTGGAGGAATCAAACACCAACAAAACACAGACATGGATTATACACTACTGGGGAAACGAGCCATCGACTTCAAATGACAGACTCCTGACAGCGAATAAAATTGAGGGAATATGACCTCTGACCCTAACAAAGAAGGCATCTTGCATAGGCCATAAAACAGATTATTGACCCAAAAATAGTGAGTTCGCAACTCGAGGTCAAAGATAGACAGAAAGTAACAAATTTGTTGATGATGGACTACCAACTTCTGAAGGTAAAGATTCATAACAAACTTCTTTGCGAGATTTCCGGAGATATACCGATTAATGCTGAGATATAATATGGTTGTAGATACAAGCTGCTCAAATAAAGAAGTTGCCACTTGCTGTCGTCCAAAAATATTATGACATACAAGCTGCTCAAATAAAGAGGCTGCCACTTGCTGTCTTCCCACAAATATTATGACATACAAGCTGCTCAAATAAAGAGGCTGCCACTTGCTGTCGTCCAAGGATGTCAATAACATACAAGCTGCTTAAATAAAGAAGCTGCCACTTGCTGTTTTCCAAAGAAAATACCAATAACATACAAGCTGCTCAAATAAAGAAGCTGCCGCTTGCTGTATTCCGGAAAAATAATAACGTACAAGTTGCTCAAATAAAGAGACTGCCGCTTGTCGTATTCCAGAAAAATAATAACGTACAAGTTGCTCAAATAAAGAGACTGCCGCTTGCCGTTTCCCAAACAAATAATAATAACGCACAAGTTGCTCGTGAAGAGCTGCCGCTTGTCGTTTTCCAAAAATAACGTACAAGTTGCTCGTGAAGAGCTGCCGGTTGTCGTTTTCCACAAGATAATAATAACGTACAAGTTACTCGTGAAGAGCTGCCGCTTGTCGTTTTCCAACGATGTCTATAACGTACAAGTTGCTCATGAAGAGACCGCTGCTTGTCGTTTTCCAATAAATAATAATAACACACAAGTTGCTCGTGAAGTGCTGCCGCTTGTCATTTTCCACAAGAAAATAATAACGTACAAGTTGCTCGTGAAGAGCTGCCGCTTGTCGTTTTCCAAAGATGATTCAGAAGGAAATTGCGATTACACTGGCAGAGAATAAAATCTTCGTCAAAGAGAATCATGAATCAATCCTTCCCGAGGAGATCACATACTTAAATGCGCAAAATAAATGCACCAATCATCTAGGTCGCGATTTCACTGGGGAAAATCATGAGATAGCCTATGCAAGAGGCAACAACTTCATCCAGGAATAAACCAGAGAGAAAATAGTCAAACAAGACTCCAACCAATGAGAAAGTAACTCGATTGGGGAATTCATCCTATCCAGAAATGGACAAGGTAAGCTAAATCAAAAATCATCCATGAGGATTAGCTCAGTTGGGGAATTTAGAAAGGAAGCACATTTTCTGCCTAAGCTAACCTTCTATTTGGAAAGAACATGTACATTGTATTAAACAAAGTAAAACAACCCAAAATCAACGGCAAATGTGAATATGCATGCGTGATATAAGTGTAAATGAATGAATGAATGTTATGCTGACAAAACGAACAGATGGAATATCCTGAAGACGGTAAGATGTCACGAAAAGATAGACACTCGGCCAATCTTGGAAAAGACGGAAAATAACTGGAACTGGAACCACAAAGCAACGTCGGAGCGTAACACGCCACAAGGCTCAAGTATTCTGAGGAGAAAAGTATTCAAATCCAAATCTTCTAATACCAATAGGCCACTGGCATGAGACAAAGCGTACCACACTTCAGAAATTGCCCAAATAAAGGTAACCAAAACAATGCTTAACTGGAACAGCTGGGGAGTCACCAAACTTAGTACCATGAGAAACGCAAACTTACACAACCAACACCTCATGACGATTTTGAAACAAAACATATTCATCATGCAAGGATAAATACTGTATTGTTTCGCATTTCATGGCTTGACCATCCTCAGAACGACTGTTAATATTCCTTTCATTATTTATGACGCATTTTTAAAAATAAGAATACTTTAAATAACTTTGTTTCAAATATTTCTGTAAAAATTAAAATTTTGCCCACAAAAGGTAAATGCTCAAATTTCATTAATAAAATGGTAGTTCGCTAACAACGCAACTCTAACGGTTTACAAAAGTTTGGGAAATAGTACATGAAAGAAAGGGTTACACAAAAACAATGATCACTATTCTCCCTAACAACTTCGAATTTCCAAAATGTGTTCAAATGCCAAGACTGGTCTGACCAAAAGCTTGCCTAAGCCGCCCCTTCGGGTTTTCAACTTAGCGAACTGTCAACTCAAACCTAAGCGAAATACTTCCTGACTGCATCGGCGTTCATGGGACGCGGGAGCTCTTCACCGTCCATATTGGTGAGAATCAAAGCACCTCCAGAGAAAACTTTCTTAACGACATACGGTCCTTCATAATTCGGAGCCCACTTGCCCCTAGAATCAGGTTGGAAAGATAATATCTTCTTGAGCACAAGGTCACCTTCTCTGAACTCGCGAGGTCGAACCTTCTTATCAAAAGCCTTCTTCATCCTCTACTGATATAATTGACCGTGACACAAAGTTGTCAATCTCTTTTCTTCAATTAAATTCAACTGATCATATCTACTTTGACACCATTCAGCCTCAGAAAGTTTAGCTTCCATCAACACTCTCAAAGACGGAATCTCAACCTCCACGGGGAGTACTGCTTCCATACCATAAACTAGGGAAAAAGGAGTTGCGCCTGTTGAAGTTCGAACTGAAGTACGATATCCATGCAGAGAAAACGGAAGCATTTCATGCCAATCTTTATAAGTTACCACCATCTTCTGGACAATCTTTTTGATATTCTTGTTAGCAGCTTCAACAGCCCCATTCATCTTCGTCCTGTAAGGAGAAGAATTATGATGTTCGATCTGGAACTCTTCACAAAGCTCTCTCATCATCTTGCTATTCAAATTCGAACCATTATCAGTGATGATCTTGCTCGGGATACCGTATCGACAAATGATCTGATTCTTGATAAATCTGACTACCACCTGTCTGGTTACATTAGCATAAGATGCTGCTTCCACCCATTTAGTAAAATAATCGATCGCTACCAAGATGAAAAGATGACCATTTGAAGCTTTGGGTTCAATCATTCCAATCATATTAATGCCCCACATAGAGAAGGGCCAAGGTGAAGAGATAACATTGAGGAGGGTCGGTGGCACATGCATCTTGTCCGTATAAATCTGGCATTTATGACATTTCTTCACATACTTGCAGCAATCAAATTCCATTGGCATCCAATAGTAATCAGCTCTCAACATCTTTCTAGCCATTGCATGTCCGTTGGCATGTGTGCCAAAGGATCCTTCATGTACTTCTTGCATCAGCATGTCTGCTTCACGTCTGTCTACATATCTGAGCAAGACCATGTCATAATTCCTCTTATACAAAACTTCTTCGTTGAGGAAGAAACTGCTTGCTAATCTTCTCAACGTCTTCCTATCCTTATTGGATGCCCCAGGCGGGTACTCTTGAGTTTGAAGAACACGTTTAATGTCATAGAACCACGGTTTGTCGTCGGTGACCTCTTCTACTGAGAACACATGAGAAGGTCTGTCGAGGCGCATAACCCAGATTGTAGGCACGTCGTTCCAACCATTCACTTGAAACATTGAAGACAAAGTAGCTAAAGCATCAGCCATTTGGTTTTCATCTCTAGGGATATGATGTAAATCCACTTTGTTGAAGAAAGTTAACAATCTTCTAGCATAGTCTCTGTAAGGGATCAAACCAGGATGACGAGTCTCCCATTCTCCTTTGATCTGATTAATTACCAATGCCGAATCTCCGTAAATATCAAGAATCTTAATCCTTAGATCCACTGCTTCTTCGAGACCCATAATACATGCCTCATACTCAGCCATGTTGTTCGTGCATTCAAACTTCAATCTCGCCGTGAACGGGATATGAGTTCCTCGGGGAGTGACGATGATTACCCCAATTCCACTTCCATAAGAATTCACAGCTCCGTCAAAAATCAAACCCCAATGGGATTCGGGATCAGGTCCTTCTTCAGGTAACGGCTCTTCACAATCTTTAGCTTTCAAGTACATAACATCTTCATCTGGGAAATCAAACTTGATGGATTGATAATCGTCAATTGGTTGGTGAGCCAAATGATCGGCTAAAATACTCCCTTTGATTGCGTTCTGAGTTTGATACTCAATGTCATATTCAGATAACAACATCTGCCAACGGGCTATTCTTCCAGATAAGGCGGGATTCTCAAAGATATACTTGATCGGATCCATTTTGAAGATCAACCAAGTGTTGTGGTTAATCATATACTGGCGTAGACGGCGAGCAGCCCAAGCTAAAGCACAACAGGTTTTCTCAAGCAATGAATATCGAGACTCACAGTCTGTGAATTTCTTACTCAGATAATAAACAGCATGTTCCTTTCTTCCGGTCTCATCTTGTTGACCAAGCACACATCCCATGGAATCTTCCAATATAGTCAGGTACATAATCAAAGGTCTTCCTTCCACCGGAGGAATCAAAATGGGAGGTTCAAGCAAATATTCTTTGATGCTATCAAAAGCTCTCTGACAATCTTCTGTCCACACACATCCTTGGTTCTTTCGGAGAAGCTTGAAAATCGGCCCACAGGTAGCAGTCATGTGAGATATGAACCTAGAAATGTAGTTCAGTCTCCCAAGGAATCCTCTTACTTGTTTTTCCGTCTTGGGTGCGGGCATTTCCCGAATAGCTCTGACTTTATCAGGATCTACCTCAATACCTTTCTGACTGACAATGAAACCCAGAAGTCTTCCAGAACGAACACCAAAAGTGCACTTGTTGGGATTCAGACGGAGTTTATACTTTCTCAAACGCTGGAATAACTTCAATAAGTGTTCCAAATGATCTTCTTCAGTTTGTGATTTGGCAATCATGTCATCGACATACACTTCTATCTCTTTATGCATCATGTCATGGAACAAAGCAGTCATGGCCCTTTGGTATGTTGCACCAGCATTCCTCAAACCAAACGGCATAACTCGATAACAAAACGTTCCCCAAGGTGTAATGAAAGCTGTCTTATCCATATCTTCTGGTGCCATCTTGATTTGATTGTAACCAGAGAAACCATCCATGAAAGAAAAGACTTTGAACTTTGCGGTATTGTCGACCAATACGTCAATGTGCGGTAATGGGAAGTCATCCTTTGGGCTAGCTCTATTCAGATCTCTATAGTCTACACACATCCGGACTTTGCCATCCTTCTTAGCAACAGGCACTATATTGGCTAACCATTGAGGATAGACCGATGTAACAAGGAAACCTGCATTAATCTACTTTTGAACTTCTTCTTTGATCTTGTCAGCCATATCGGGACGAGTCCTTCTCAACTTCTGCTTAATCGACGGACATTCAGGTCTCAGCGGTAAACGATGCTCCACAATATCGTTGTCCAAACCTAGCATATCTTGGTAGGACCAAGCAAACACATCAACATACTCTTTGATAAGTTCCAACATTTTCTCTTTGACTTCTGGGATAAGCAATGCTCCGACCTTAACTTCCTTTTTATCTTCTTCATCACCCAAATTGATCAACTCTACAGGTTCTTCAAACGGTTGAATAATCTTCTCATCATGCTCAAGCAAACGGGAAATCTCATCAGGAATCTCTTCACTATCCTCTTCTTCGGCTCTGAACACAGGGAATTCAAAGTTGGGAGAGGGCATAGGATCATTGTTTTCAATGGTTAAGTCATGGATTAATCTGCACATATGATTATGCTTTATTTTAGAAATCGATTTGTGCAAATAAAACAAAAAGTTATTATATTTTCCTATTACTACCAATTAATTTTCATTACTATTTCCCAGAAAAATTGAAAAATAAAACAGTAGTGGACAAAATAACATTTTTATTCATTGAAGGGAAATACTTGAAACAAAGGGCCCAGACATTTCTCTTTTGCCTTGGGCAGAGCAAAAGGATTTATTTTTATCATAGCCCGACACAAAATACTTTTCGCCTTGGGCATAGCGAAAGTTATTTTGAAAATATAAAACAAAACATTACTCGGAAATGTGCATCACGACAGGAACATCAACAACAATCCAGTTTTGGCAAACCACTCCATGCGTCACAAAATCGGGTAAATCCTCCTCAGAATCGTCTCCTATGATAGCATCAACCTCAGGAGGAGTCGGATGGATAAAACCAGCGCTTCGGAAAACCTCTTGAATCGGACGAGTAACTACTTCCTGCTTGACTCTCGTAGACACGGGATAAAAACCAAGACCTTCTCCAGACTTGTTCTCGGGCAAAGTCAACACCTGGCCCCAACCTTCGGCCAAACCACTTTCCACCACTCTTCGCGCATCCTCAAAAGAAGAAATAGATGCCCCTTGCTTCTTCACTTCATTCTTGGCAACAGATAGAGCTTGGAACTGGGTTCCAACATCCTCATCAGCGTCAATAAAAGAGAAAGATGACAAATGGCTTACCACCATAGCCTGCTCTCCACCAATCATTACTAGCTTTCCATGCCTCACGAACTTCAATCTCTGATGGAGCGTGGAAGTGACTGCCCCTGCATCATGGATCCAAGGAGGACCCAATAGGCAACTGTAGGCAGCACAAATATCCATTACTTGAAACGTGATCTGAAAAGTATGAGGACCAATTACTATAGGAAGATCCACTTCACCAATGACAGTCTTCCTAGAACCATCAAACGCTTTGACAATTACTCCACTAGGTCTCATGGGAGCACCTGGGTATGAGAGTCGAGATAATGTAGTCTTGGGCATTACATTTAACGACGAACCTGTATCTACCAGCACACTTGATAAGGTATCATTTCCGCAACTTATTGAGATATGCAAAGCCATATTATGGTTTCTTCCCTCTTCCGGAAGCTCTTCATCACTGAAACCAAGATTAATACACGAAGTAATATTTCCCACAATTCCATCAAATTGATCAACCGTCACATCATGATCCACGAACGCCTGGTCCAAGACCTTCATCAAAGCTTCTCTATGGGCACCAGAATCTCTCAGTAAAGCAAGCAAAGAAATCTTGGAAGGAGTTTCCAAAAGTTGGTCCACAATCTTATATTCACTTCTCTTGATAAGCTTCAGAATCTCATCATCCTCAGGGCGAGGGATAGGTTCATTGGATCGGCCTATCTCAACCCTTGGTTCAACATTTCTCACTAGAATTTCTGCAGGTATGGGCCTCCTGACTTGAACTTCTGGTCTCTTCAAAGGTACTGCTGCAAAGACACGTCCACTTCTCGTAACTCTACTCACATCAGCAATGTTAACAAAAGACGGTCTGGTTGGTATAGGGACTTCTACCCCCATTCTCAATCATTGTGGCATTATACTTATACGGTACAGCTTGGTCTGAGTTGTAAGGCACAGGACCAGGTGGGTAAATGATCAAAGGATCAACAGGTGCAGTCTGACTGTCGTAAACGATCTCAACTGATTCAGGCAAATTGAATTGTGGTATTATAACATTCACTTCATCCTACGGATCTCTGTCATATGTAATAGTGATAACTCTCTGGTCTAACAACTTTTGAATATCCTCCTTCACAATAGGGCAATCAACCTCTCTTGAACAAAATTCACAAACATCATAATCATGTTGATGCCTAACAAAGGCAAGTCTTCTCAAACTCTGATGTAACCTGATCAACGACTCTCTTATGTGTTCAACTTGAAAAACTCGAAACTTTCCCGGACAACCTTCCACCATATTCACTGATGCTGCCCCATGTCGAGGCAAAGGATTATCTCTAACATTCGGGTTAACATCCTTGAAAGACAAGATACCATTCTTAATCAATCTCTGCACGTCCTCCTTCAAAGCAAAACAATTTTCAAGGTTGTGCCCCGACGACCCTTGATGATATTCACAAAACTGATCCGCCTTGTACCACAGAGAAGTACTATTCGGTGCGACAGGAGGAGGCTTTGTCGTTATGAGGTTCTTTCTGATAAGAGCAGGGAACAATTCAGTATAAGTCATAGGAATGGCATCGAACTGCGGTTTTCTTGGAGAATGGTTCTGATTGTTGAATGGATAAGCCTGTTGTCGAGGCTGCTGCTGAAATGGCCATTGTTGAGTTGGTGGGGTTTGATGAGCTGCGGTCATCAAAGCTGGGCGGACAGCCGGAGTGACTGCCGCAACGTGAGAGTAACCTCTCCTCGGTCTCGCTGGGAACAATGCGCTGACATCCTGTTCTTTTCTTTTCGAGGAAACACTTCCAAACTTCTTAGTACTGCTAGACGGACTTCCTTCTTTAACCAAACGCCCTTCACGAATCCCTTCCTCTAACCGCAAGCCCATGCTTACCATTTCGGTGAAGTCACTGGGTGCGCTGGCGACCATTCTTTCATAGTAAAAGGAACCTAAAGTCTTCAAAAATATCTTCGTCATCTCTTTCTCCTCAAGAGGTGGATAGATTTGAGCAGCAATTTCACGCCACCTCTGGGCATATTCCTTAAAAGATTCTCTGTCTCTCTACGACATCGCCCGGAGTTGATCCCTGTCCGGTGCCATGTCAACGTTGTACTTATACTGGTGAACAAAGGCTTCGCTAAGATCGTTGAAGTTGTGGATCCGAATACTGTCTAAACCCATATACCACTTTAGAGCAGCACCCGTCAAACTGTCTTGAAAATAATGAATCAACAAGTCATGATCATCGGAATACGTAGACATCTTTCTCACGTACATAGTCAAATGACTTCTAGGACACGAATCACCCTTATATCTTTCAAAGTCTGGCACTTTGAATTTTGCTGGAATCTTGACATTCGGAACTAAACAAAGGTCATGCGTGTTCTTCCCAAACAAATCCTTCCCCTTTAATGCTCTAAGCTCCTTCTGCATTTCTTGGAATTAATCTTGAAATTCTTCCATTCTATCAAAAAGACCCAAACTTTCAGCAGGCTCGGCAGGATAAGTAGGTTCATTCAAGTATGGCACGGAGTGAACCACAGGAGCGACAGTTGTCATTACCGGTTGCGGAAAAGGTGTTACAGACGGGATTACTGGCGGCATGGCAGTTGTCTCTGGTTGAGGAAGAGACAAAGCAGGTTGAAACAAAGGTTGTACGACGGGCTGATACCCCTCTGGCACAAAGTTGTAAGGCATTCGCCACGGAAAACCTTTCGGCATCTGATGTTGAAGCGGAGAGTTGATTTGAGTCACAGATGTTGGAACGGTGACAATCTCGGAAACCACAATAGTTGAAGTCTGAATCTCAGCAGCTGTAGTCGATGGCTGATTCTGAACAGCCACCAAACTTTCCACTAGCGCAGTTAACTTTTCCATACCGACACGAAGGGTAGCGACCTCCTCACGAAGCTCGTGGTTTTCCTGTTCCAGATCTTCCATCTTTCTCTGACGATTGGCTCGAGTATCGTATCGATGAGACAGCTTGACAACCTTTGGAGTGGAAAAAGAAACAAGGATAAGACTCTAGAAAACATGTGAAGTGGAATGTTGAATGATGCATGATATGCGATGCAAATGATAATTCATTTTAATAGTTTTTCAAGGAACTTCAATAATTTTGCACACATCAATAGTACAGGAATTTGGAACAACAAAAACTCAATCCATTAATCAAAAGCGGTAAATTACAACTTACAAATTTGGAACAACAAAGCAATAAATTACAAATTTGGGATAACAACCCAATAATAAAGCAGTAAACTACAACTTTGGAACATGGAGCCCATAATAAAGCAGTAAATTACAAATTTGGAACATGAAGCCCTTTTACAGAGTTTTACAAAATGACATCAATAAAATAAAACTAAGAACTAAAGATCACTCAGAATCAACTTCGAGTGTTTCTTCTTCCAAACTCCATAATTCCTGAGACGTCTGCAAAAATCATTCTTAAATTCCTTGAAAAACAAGCTTTTTTCACAAAAAATGTTGATGAATGCATGAATGAATGATAATGCAACAGTCACACAAGTTCACAAACATGGGGTTCAAAGGTTCAACGTTTCAGCATGGAGTCGAGGGTAAAGCCCACCCAAAGGTATGTACTAATGGTTCAATCACACCTGTAAGACAAGGTTCTAAGAGTTCCCAGAGTCTACATTCCTCCATCGGATATTGCCAACGTCTTGATTACTCAATAATTAGCAATATTCTCAAGAGAAACTCGTCCGAGCGTAGCATCGCGTAACAACTACTTCCGAATTACTCCGTTATAGTCTCCGCGCTACACCTAAAAAGGCCAAGATGGGTTAGGGTTATACGGTCCTCAATTTCTCTGGCTCCTAGGTCGAAAATAATAATGTCTTCCCGATTACTCGGTAAACAAATATTAAGTTCAAGAGGGCCTTCCATTGAGTGGGGGATCTCATGCCTCCTTCTTCGGGATTACTCCCTCAAAGTTAACATGACTGTACCGCCCGTCCTATTCTTAAGTGTAACTTAATCCGGGTATAGGATTCGTCCTTTGCAAAAAAAACCCAAACAACCCCAATTTAAACACATAATCAAACAAGTCAAATAATAAAACAGATAAAACAAATTAGGCTTAACCCACTTAGGGATGGACCAGCAAGAGGTCAATCTGTCCCCAGCAGAGTCGCCAATCTGTAGCGATAAAAAATTTAGCGGGGTAAATCGGAGATCGAATTATTGATTAATTCGTCTCGCAAAAGCAAGAGTCACCACCGCGCTATATTATTTCCAAGGGAAAAGGGAAAAGAGCGAAATAAAACCCTAAATATGCAATGTAAAATAATACTTTTTAAAAGTAATAAAAATACAAAGCATTTTGAAAAGAGATCTATGGTTCGGGAGTTGGTTATACAATGGGAAGGTATTAGCACCCAATGTATCTATAGTACTCTATAGGAACCTTTTGAAATATCTGTTTATTAAAATGTTCGTTTGTTTGATCGAAATAAATTGTTTTGGCCGAAAAGGGGTACGTATGGGTTTTTGAAGGTGCGACGACCTAATGTCGAAGTTTTTGCTTAAAAGGTATAAGTTTTGAAAAGATTGAATATTCGGGAAAAATTGTCTTAAGTTTTAATGGAATGCAAAATATTCGCGTGATCGGACTTGAGGACATGAAGTCAACAAATTTAATCGTTTTTTCCCTTGGATTTAGGCGTAAACGGAATAATCAAGTAAAGATGAAATAATTAAACAGACAATTGAAGCAGATAATGATTAAATTATAACAATGATTAAATAAACTAAAGGATGCGAACATGCATTTTTTATATATTTTTGTTTAACATTAATAACGCAAGAGAATTAATTAAAGAAAAGAAAATGTTTTTTAAGGCTTTTATATGTTTCTATTTTTTATGTTTTTGTATTAGTGTTAACTAAAGCGAGGGAGTTAATTAAAAGAAGTACAATGTTTTTAGGTTTTTATTATTATTAAACTAAATTAAAACTTTAAATGGTTATTAGCTTAAATCTAGTTAAAAAGGGAAAACTAAAAATTATTAAATTAAACCTAAGGTTAAGTTAATAAAAATGATCAATTTATTTAAAAATGTTAATTAAATTATATCTTTTCTTTTTGATTAAACTCATTAATTAACTAAATCAAAAAAGCTAAAAAAGCTGAAAAAAAGAAAGTAAAATAGAAGGGGTGGTGCATCAAGAATCAGAGGGGTAACATACTAAACAATGCATGGGCCAAATGGGGTTCAAGGGGGCCTAAACAGGGGTAACAAAAAGGGAATGGGGGTGTTATGTTAAATTCGTTGGGCTTAGGCAGGGAACCGGGTCCATGTATCATAATTGTTCTTTAGGGTTAAATATGTTTGTTAGTTTGGGATTAGGGTTCACAAGGTTTTGGCAGAGCGGCGCTCATCTTGTTGATTTGTCTTCTTCGCGTGATATCCCACCTTCGCCTGAGTTCTTCCACCTTTGCCTGGGTTCTCCCTCTGCTCGAGCCACCAACGCCTTCTTCTTCTTCGTGGAGCTCAGTGTTACAATGTAGAGGTGAATGACTCGTCCTTTAACGCATTAGGCTTTATGATTTTGTTGCATGTTACAACTTTGTCCATTTTTGATTCTGACTTTATCTTTTACATGGGATTTCTGTTGAAATGGTGAAAAGGAAAAGAGAAAAAACGAGGTTACCTTTATGGAGGAGGAAGGAAGGGCGTTCTGGAGGCTTGGTGGCGGAGGAGCGAGCGCGGTGCTGTGGCTTATTTCCGGTATTTCGTTCTTTTGTCCCTTTTTGTGATGAAATCTTCTGTTGCTTTGAATGCTTGTTGATATGTTTCAAGGATGAGCCTTTGGATTCTGAGAAATTGTTGCCTTTGATCGTATGCTTTTTCCTCCTCTTCTTCTTCACTGTGGTTTTGTTGCTTCTCTTAGTGGCCTATGACGAATACTGAGGCTTGATGGTTGCTTTGAACATTGCTACTGTTGGAACATTTTTGTTTTGATTAGCTTCTCTTTTATTCTTCCTTCTGCTTTGCTTCTGTATGCTTTAATGGCCTATGATGAATACTGAGGCTTTATGGTTTAGGGACAGTTTCATGTAGGTTTGCATTGTTCTGAGTTTTGCTTTGGTTGGATGGATAGTTTTGGTATTTTTGGTTTAGGCCTAGTTTGTTTGTATGGTGTATGCAGGTTTGGAATGGTTTTAGGCCATAAGGTTTTTATGCAGGTTATGATTTTTGATATATGGCTGGGGACAGTAGGTTTGGAATGGTTTTGATTTTGGTGATGGCAGGTTCTATGGTTTTAAGCCATAGGGTTTTGAAATGGTTATGTATGTTCTGGTTTTGCAGTAGATTCTACTGGTTTATGCAGTAGGTTCTACTGGTTTTTTGTTTTGAGACTTGGAGAAAATGGTTTTGTTTTGATAGTTTTTGTTTTTCAAAGCTTGATGGCATGTTGAACTCTCTCTCCTTTTTCGAAGGGGCTTTGATGTGTTATATCAGTTTCTTTCCTTCAGGCTTATGGTATCAGGTTCTGAATATTTTTAATATTTTCTTTGCTTTGACCTCTGCATACCATACTGTTTTATCAGTTTATTTTCTATCCCTTTTTCATGCTTATCTTTCTCTACTGTGTTGCTGCTGATTTGTTTGCTATCCAATTCCTGCCTAAGCCAAAAACCTGTAAAACACTCTTCCTCTCTTCTCTCTCTCAAGTACAATTTGATACATTAAAATGTGATATGTACTGACTGTTCTGAAAAAGCAATATGCTGGAAAATGATGAGAATGGAAAATAAACTACGCTTGCACATTGGTTTTAAAATTGCATATCCTCTTTGTCTCTTGCATTTGTACAGTAGAGGAGCCTATTGTTTTGGCCTCTTCCTATATGCATGGACAGTTACGTTGCAATTTGTCTTGAAAATGCATATGCTGTTTTGTTTTTATGCATTTTATGTTGATTTATGCAATGGCTTTTGAAAATGCATATGCTTTTGAACTATGCTTTTATTTGAAATATGCAGTGGATTTTGAAAAAATAAAGTTTATGCATATTTTTAACTTGTGCAGTTTATTTTGAAAATAAAAATTCATCCATTTTTGTGAACCGGGAGAAATCCCGTGATTTGCAAAAAGGGTAAAACTGATTCCAGCCGTTTGCTTTTAATGATGAACACTTAAGATTAATTCTCTGCTTTTAATTATTTATTCAATTCTGACTTTTTTCTTTTAATTCTTTTTTTTTTGCAGGTAAAATCAAATGATCAATCAAAGAAGTATTGGATGAAAAGTGAAGATTTTAGAACTTAGGAAAAAAAATAGGATAGTTTTTATTTCATTTTAAACTTTTTATGTAATTGTCATTATAAATACTTTGTACAATAGTATTTAAACAACAATTGTAATAATTAGAATAAAGATGAATAAAAATATTCTATTATTTACCAATTAATTCTTTTTCTTTCCAATTATTTATTTATCGTTTATAATTCTTTAAATTATATAATAACTGAAAATCAATTTCAATTACTTAAATTCAGAATAATAAACAAATAAATAAACATCATTGATCAATGAATAACTTCAATTATTTACTTCATTATTTTTTTATTCTTCTAAATTATAATAACTGAAAATAAAATTTCAACTATTTAAACTTAGAACAATAAATAATTAAATAAACATTGTTTGATCAATTAATAAACTCCTTTTCAAATGTTTATTTCATTATTCATAAATCTTTAAATTATATAATAACTGAAAACAAATTCCAATTATTTAAATTTAGGATGATAAATAATTAATAAACATTGTTTGATCATTTATCAGTTAATAAATTTAGCGTTAAAAAATAAACAGCTCTTGACTTGAAAAAGTTATGAATTTAAAAACTGCTTTGAAAATTGATAAAAATATGTCAAAACACTTGCAATGCAATGATGCAGATGGGAGATGGTATCTTAGGTCAAAATTTGGGGTACAACAATCTCGTGAGAGTAGGTGCTCCTACCCTCAACCATGAGACCTTTTTTTGCATGGAGTACTTGGTATATGGACCAAAGTGATTAATTCGGGTTATGATTAACCAAGGGAAAAACTTGATTAATCTCGTGAGAATGGCTATGCCCAAACTCAACTATGAGACCCTTTAAGAAAATGTTTGGTATGTGGACTAAGAGGAGAGATGAGAGTTGCTTCAATACATAAGATAAAAATAAAAAGCCGATACAAGGTGTCTATATGCATGCTCCTAGAAAGTGGGACTAGCGTGGCACTAGTATTCTAAACGACCAATTGGAAAAAGTGATCGAGTAGTTGCCACTGTAGAAAAGCCCAAGACCAAACTATGAATTGTATGCAAGTATGTATATGTATGTGGATACCTTCTCATTGATGACGAGCCTAAGAGGAGCTTAAGTGTTCTAATTGAAAGATTATACATAATAGAAATGTTTAAATAAATAAAGAAATAACAAAGAAATAAAAATTCTAAGCTATTACAAACCATATGGGAATGGGGATACAAGTTTATGAATGGGGATGTATCGAATCGATAATATGATTAAAAGTCTAAATAAAAAAACAATACAACCCAATCAAAATTAATTAAACAACTAATTAAATTGAACTATCTTATTTAATATAATTAATTAACTAATTAATTATATTAAATATTTTTTTCCAACCTAATAAATTATTCAAAATAAAATGTGTTTTTGTATTTTTAATTGATAAAAATCAAAATAATTAAACAAAATAATACAATACAAACAAATAAAAAAGAATATAGAGAATGGGCCTGAAATTTGAAGCAATCAGGGTTGTATGAATAGAGATTCGTCCAAGGCCTACCAAGCAGTTCGCTTGATCGGGTGAGAGCAGCTCAAGAGGCTCATCATGGTCATGCGAATCTGGGCCTTTGGATGCTAATTAAGAGTGATCTGATGGTGAGAAGCAGCAGGGTGCATGGTATGAATGCTGGAGAGAAGCGCCCAATAATCTTCTATATTCGATCTAGCGTGGGCAGTCCTTGAGGGAGCACAGTGGAAAACGCGTTTTGACCGGTTGGATGACTATCAGATGATGCTGAGTGATGATGCATGGTAGGAATGGTGGGGATGCTTGTGCAAGATCCTGAAAATTAATTAAACAGGTGGTGATAGATGTTACCACCGTATTAGTCCCTTAATCCTTGTTTATTTAACAAAACACAATAATAATTAGGAGGTTAACTATAAAAAAAATAACCCTCTCTCTCAATCCCAAATCTCTCGTCCCTCTCTCTTATAACAAAAACAGAAATACTGAAAGCCACCGGCGTAGGATCTAGCGCGGTGGTTGCTATGAAGATCACGACGGTTGGGATGAATCTCTACGGTAGCGATGATAAATATGGTGGCGGCGCTTCCACAGATTGCTCCAATCCTCACTTTTTTTATATCGATCTCTTCGTCTTTCTCTTCTCTCCTCTAATCTGTGTATTTTTTTCTTCAGGAAACGAAAGATCTCGCCTAGATCTTGAAAGGTATTTCGAAAATCCTAGGTGCTCAGATGATGAAAATTAGTGGTGATGATGAGATATACAACGATAAGAACAAAAATGAAGGGGAATGAGAACGAGTCTGTTCGTGATGTCTGAATATGGGAGTTTTTACATCGACCTCTTGTGGTTTTTGGGTGATATTTTTCTGATTCTCTGGATTTATTTTGATTCTAAATCTCTTCCTTTTCTTCTTTTTTGAATTGTTAAAGGGTTTGATTTAGGAAGATGATGAGAAACAATATGGTTAGGATTTTGCGTAGATTTTGTGTTTATGTGAACAGTGGATCCCCCTGAAATCTGTGCATTCATTGTTTATATACTGATAAGTTTTTTAGGATTTCTGCTGTTGGACTTGATTTGTGATAACAAGCCTTTGTAAATGCTTCCATATTGAGCTTCTTGATACATGTTTTTGTTATTTGTCGTGAATGAATGTTACTGCAGTAACTTGCTTTTCTCCTTGATTTTGCTGAGTTATGATATTTTACTGCTTTTTGTTGTACTAAAAATGGGCTGAGATAATGTTTATTGGACTTGCTTAATTGAATGTAAACTGTGGGCCTGTACTTGCCATCAAAATCTGAACAAACATATGCTTGAAACTGGAATGCTTGTATTTTATACTGTGAACCAAATTATTTGTGATTTGCAGTAAAGATTATGGGCCAATGATTAGCATTTGAAATCTGATTTTTGTTGTGAAATGAAAGTAAGAGGCCCATTTTTGGATTTGTGAGTGTGATTGAATTCAAAACGCCCTAAATCTGATTCCTCCACAAAGCCTTATGATGAGATTGAAAAATAAACTTTGTTTGAATTCTTGTTCTTGCTCATGTTTCATTGTTTTCTAACCAATTACTTTATTCTTATTTCATGTAAGCACATGATGGTGATGAGGGAGCAAATTAATGAAAAGAACGAAAGAGGTGGAAGAGACTTGAAGTGTTCAATGGGAACTTGAAGATGAAGAAACTTTCTTGTAGCTTAGAACACCTCGTATCCATTAGGAACTTTTATAGTATTGTGATTTCAAGTAATTTGAACTTTGAGACTTGAAAACGTGTAATTGGTAGAAAAATAAGTGTATTCAAATTTGTACTTGTAAACTTGAATAGTATATAAGCTTTGTGTAACTTGGAATTCTTGAGCATGAATGGAAAGAAACTATTTAGAAAATCGTAACCTGCATCTTATTGGAATCTTGAATGAACTTGACTCTAGGATTGGAGATTAAACCTCCTTAAGATTCATTTGAATTTTGAAAGACTTGAATTGAAATCCATTTGAATCCTTGCTTAGAAATTGATAAGAAAAACTTGGCGACTTGAGATCAAGGTTTCTTTTGAACTAAAATGTGTGTTTCTTGCTTGAATTAATTCTTGACATCATAAGCACATATTCTCTTGAACAAATTATATTTGATGTATCAAGTAAACAACAATGAAACCAAATCTTTAATTATCAAATCCATGTTTAACTTGTACTTTGAGAAAATCCAAATAATCCAATTTCAATATATTTTTTACAAGCTTCAAACAATCTTGATTCAACTAAATACCTTTAGAAAACTTGAACGCGTACAACCAAACGAAAATTCCAAATCAAATTCAATCCTTAATGAACGAAACCAAATGCTCATCACACAAAAGGAAGCTTCCAGTGAAAGTCAAGCCTTTGTAAGAAAGTCCAAGAAGTGATGACATAACTTATAACACAAGTAACGAATAAAGAACCTTAATGCTAAAGGAAAAAGCCTCAAGATAGCCATAATGGCTCAACCCTAATTCAAGATCCTTGAAGAAGAAACATCTAAGCAAAACAAAGTAGCCGAAAAACCCTGATTTAACCAATCTTCTAAACCAAAGATTCTTTGTATGATATGATGAAGATGATGCTTTGAAAACTTTGTCCACAAAGATGTCACACGCTTCAGTAATCAAAACCTAGCACAAGAGCCAAAAGGGAGGAGAAAATGTGATTCAGTTTGAAGTACTTGTAAGTCTTCAATTCTCTGAGGACATAAAGAATTAATGAGATATCTTGAGGCATGAGAAGCCTTGGTAGCCTAAATACATCACTATTAGAGGGCATGAAACCCTTCTTGCACTGATTGACAAAACAATCAACCCTCTAGCTTGAAGAAGACCATAAAGATGAGAATACCTTGATCCCATCTCAAATGCATGAATGTATATGATGAAACATAAGCCATAAAAAAACTGAAATTAAGAGGGTAAATTTTGGGGTGCAACATTGTTGTCTTCAGAAACACGAGTCTTTAACCTTTGGACTTAAGTAGCAACTTATGTGTTTAGATCTTTTGACCGATTTCTTTAGAAAAACATCATATCTTACACTTCAGAGCCTTCTGGAGTATCTTGCTACTGTTCAACAAAATTTGTGTAGCGCAAAAGTGAAACTAATTCTCTTCTAATGTCTTGACAATGCCGTCCATCAGAAGCAGAACCTATTTGTTAAATATTCAACAATAACAAACATTAGAGTATCAAAATTGTTTATACAAACATATTCATTTATTGTCATCAAAACTCAGAGATAATATTGTAGAACCAAATCTTGTTCTTATAGTTTAGATGTGATATCTTCATGTTGTTATTTTTATTTGTTGTAAATCGTTTTACATTTTTCTGTTGATGTGGTTGAGAGCATTGCTACAACCACAACATTGATATTGGTTCTAAGTACAAATGGATAAATCTCTTAGCAATGTATATTGTTGTACATATACCATGTGAAAATAAGTGAGTTTATGTGAAATTAATTCAATTTCTTACTTATTTTTTGGTCAGCTTTTTTACTTGTATAGACCATGTGAATATAAGTGAATTTCTGTGAAATCAATTCAATTTTTTAATTATTTTTTTTGTTAATTTTACGTGTTTCCAAAAGAAAAGTAATTTATATTGTGGGCCGGGCCGTGTGCAGCAGAAACAGACTAACAAAACGTTGCTTGTTTAAAATTTAGCTCTCTTCATGACTAATGCATAACATCTAAGTAATTTAAAACGAGAGAGTTGTAAGGAGATATATCATATTTTTCTCAAATGACAAATGAGTATGACAATTAGACTTTGACATGGTTCAGATTTGCTCAAAAATAAGGCGCAAAAATGATATGCAGAGAATACCCTAAACTCCATAGAAAGTATAGCAACCATTTAAGAAAGTCAATTTTGAGAGAAAAATAAGCCAAAAAAAAAAGAAATCACTACCAATTAAAAAGCTTACCATATTTAGAAATATAAAATGCCCTCCAATTAGTACATTTTTACCATTAAGAAACTAAACATATCAGCCCTCCTTAAAAAAAACTATGTGTGAATGCAAGTAAACATATGTTTAGATCCTATCTGTTTCTCTATTTACTATCAAAAGACAAATTAAAAGCTTAGCATAGCATCTAAGTAATATATTAATATTTATTTATTTTTATATTAGAGTAATATAACTAAATGCTTAAGATTGACTCTCACTGCCTCTAGTTTTAATTTTATCTTCTACGTCAATCTGTCAAATTTGAAAGAGACATAATATACAAATTGTGAATAGTGTTTACCTATATATGCAGTAGCTATTTTGATGTCTCTTTTTTAAGTTTTAAACTCTAGTGGTCAATGGGTAGGATTCTATGATTGTTTTTACTTATAAAATGAATGGTCAATGTGTAGGATTCCATAATTGTTTTTACTTATAAAATGAATGTTACTCTGTCATGTGCTCATAACAAAACTTTTATTTCAAGAAATAGACATTAGTTTAGTCGACACTTTAATAAAGCATAAAAGAAATGGAAGAGCTTGATAAAACAACATTAATTGTTGTTAGTGTTGTTATTACATTATTAGGAGTAATGGTTTGGTATCATAACAAATATTTTGTTAAGGAACCAATTCGAAATTGGTAATTAGAAAGAAGCAATTTCCTTAACCGTCTATATAGAAGAATATAAATTAATTGTGTGGAGTAATTAAGAGTTAGTAAAGGGGCATTTTTCAAACTTTGTAGAATTTTAGAAGAAAAAGAGCAATTGGTAAAGATAAGAAATGTCCCTACAATTAAAGTTGTGGCAAGTTTTTTTATATCCTTGGTCACAACCTAAAATATAGAGTCATACACTTTAACTAATGTAGATAGAAAGAAACAGTGAGTAGAAAATTTAATGTCTTTAGAGCTGTTATGAAAGTAAGTCTAGATTATTTGAATTTCCACTACTATAATCTAGATGGCCTTGAGGCAAATAAATGGAAATGGTTTGAGGTGAGTTTGAAAATGGTTTTACAACTTCTAACCCTTTTAGATATTTATAGTTGTAGTAATTTTTTTAAATTATTTTTAGAATTCAATTGGAGCACTTAATGGGACACATATTCTAGTAACAATTGTTGCATAAGATTGACCTAGATACTGTAATAGAAAGGGTGACATATCTACAAATGTGTTAGGAGTTTGTGATCTAGATTTAAGGTTCATCTATGTGTTACAAGGGTGAGAAGGGTTCGTTGGAGATTCTCGAATATTGCGAGATGCTTTACGTTGTCAAAATTGTCTTCAAATTTCAAACGATAATATATTGACATTTTATTTATTTAGTGGATCAATTGTAACTATATGTTTTTTTCTTCTTATTTTGAAAAAAAAAAAAATTCTTGTGGATGTGGGATATACAAATGGTCCTGGATTTTTAGCATCATATAGAGGGACTAGATATCATCTCAAAGATTGGGTTGGAAACACTCCTCCAAATTATAAGAAATTATTTAATCATCTTCATTCAAGTGCAAGAAATGTAATTGAAAGGTCATTTGGGATATTGAAGAAAATATGGAGTATATTAAGAACTCCTTCTTTTTTTAAAAACAAAAAATTAGAATTATTAATGCTTGCTCTTTGAATTTGAAATACCAAACTTGGCGAGAACCTTTCGCAGGTATAACTCTTGAAATAAACATAATCTAGATTGCTATCTCTCTAGATGTCAATTCCAAGGATTCTGGTGTCAGTACCAAGATCCTTTATCTTGATCTCCTTTCCAAGTTCAGCCTTTACCCTCAATACTTCTTTGACAGTGTCGTGGCTATACAGATATCATCCATATAAAGCAACAAAATTACAAGTGAACTTTCAGGTCGAAATCTGAAGTAAACACAGTGGTCGAACTGACTTATAGGGAAACTCGTGTGCCTCATGAACTTGTCGAATCTCCTATTCCATTGTCGAGGAGATTATTTCAGGCCGTACAAAGACCTATTCAGTTTTCACACATGATCCTCCTTGCCTTTTACCTCATACCATTCAGGTTCCTTCACGAGGATTGTTAAATCTAGATCACCATACAAGAAAGCAGTCTTCATATCCATTTGTTCCAGCTCTAGGTCAAACTTTGCAACCATAGCAACCAATATTCGAATAGACATGTGCTTAATAACAGGAGAGAACACATCACTAAAGTCGACTCCTTCTTTCTGATTGAACCCCCTAGTGACCAATCTTGCCTTGTATCTTTTTAATATCACTCATTTGATTCCTTCCTTAACCTTGAAAATCTACTTACAACAGACTAACCTGGCTTTTGCAGGTTTTTCAATAAACTCCCAAGTATGGTTATCATGAAGAGATTTCATCTCATCATCTATGGCTCTAAGCCATTCAGTCTTATCTTAACTCCTCATAACTTCCTTATGGTCTCTATGTTATTTCTTTAAAACCTTGCTTTCAAATATTAAGGCATAAACTATGAGATCTGCATAACAAAGTCTTTAAGGTGGCTTAATGACTCTTTTCACCTATCTTTTGCCAGTATGTAGTGATCAACAGTTTCCTCAATTTCTTCAGCATCACGTGCTTCTTCCTCGACTTTATCTAGGTTTTTCAATTCAGCATTGACATGCTCCACCTCAACAGGAATCTTTTCCTGTTCAAGTTTTTCTTCAAAGATCTCATCATTTTGACCAACATTATCAGTTTTCTTGAAATCCATTTCATCCTCATTTAAAACTACATCGCGACTTATGATACACCTCTTGTGACCTGGTTCTAGGAACCATACCTATAGGATTTTACTCCCTCATAATAATCCATGAACATGCATCTCAAAAATCTAGGTTAGACCTTGTCTTGCCTAATGCGATCATAGGCGACACATCCAAATACTCTCAGTTTTGTCTAAATCTGGTGGATGACCCGACAAAACTTCTTTAGGTGTTTTTATCCCTAAGGAATTCGAGGGACACCTATTTATCAGGTATGCTACAGTTTCAATAGTCTCATCCTAAAACACCTTCTTCAATCCAACACTAACAAACATGCATCTAACTCTTTCAAGGATTGTTCGATTGAACCCCTCAGACCATTTTACTGAGGAGTACCTACAGTATTTTTGTGACTTGCAAACTAGACATAACACAATAATTGTCGAACTATTCATTATAGAACTCAAGTCCATTGTCGGTTCTCAATCTCTTGACCTTTCTTTCAGTTTGGTTTTCGACCAGAGTCTTCCAACTTTTGAAATTTCTAAAGTTTCATCCTTAGACTTCTGAATGAATATCCATAAATTTCTGGAATAATCATCAACTATGGATAGAAAATACCTTGCACCTGAGTATGAAGGATTCCTTGCAGGCCCCCAAAGATCAACATGGATGTAGTCAAGGGATCCATGTGTTCTTTGTTTACCTTTGTTAAACTTTACTCTGCAGGATTTTCCAAATAAACAGGGTTCACAACACTCTATCCTTTTGACTTTGTCACCACCAAGCAAACTTTGTTTCCCCAACTCAAAAATACCATTTTCACTGACATGGCCTAATCTCATGTTCCATAGTTATGTCTTTGACACAGATTTCATGGATGCAAAAGCTGTTGAACCACTCACGACCTCATCCTCCAGAGTATACAAGTCTTATTTCTTCATGCCTCTCAAGACTTCTTTCGACCCCTTCATGACATTCAAGATATTTTTTTTCTCATTTGAAGCCATATCCTTTCTTGTTAAATTCATAAGAGAAATCAAATTTCTCTTAAGGCCAGGTACATACCTGACACCAGTCAATAACTTTATTGACTCATCATGAAGCTTGAATCTGACATATCAAATTCCTATAATTTTGCAGGCTTTATTGTTTTCCAACAACATTGATCCACTATATTGATCACATAATTCCTCAAACGCGTCTTTGTTTGGAGTCATGTGCCAAGTGCAACTTGAATCCATGATCCATTCCTTGCTATAATTCTCGCTAGAAACCACCACTACATTAGATGATTCATAATCATCTTGAACAATGGTTGCAGTGCCATTGTCCTTGCCATCACCATAACTTTTCAACCTTTCAGGACACACTTTTCTAGTATGACCTTCCTCCTTACAGTGCTTCCACCTAATAGAAGGCTCATCACCACCATAAGACTTCTTTGGGATGGTTTGGACAAATTTTTGTTGAAACTCAATTTGGAGTTTGTTATGAACTCACTTTGAACTCATTTATGCAGGTCCAATTACCAATCCTTTGGCTCAGTTTTGATTTTGGTTTAGCTCCGGGCAGCAAAGAAAATTTTAGCACGATATTGTTTGAAGATTGCAAAGAGTTGGAAATGGAATGAAGATAAGGCCAAATTAAACTTGGTTAGAGGCATTAAGATAGGCTTTGGTGTAAACTTCATGTGCCTGAGTCATTTCCTTGTAAATTATTTTGTAATTGTTTCTTTGATTTTGAAAGAACATGTGACCTTTCTTTGAGATCTTGATGTATGGAATGTAATTGGAATGATGATGTATTTGATCTTGAATCTTTTGCACTTTGGTGAAAACTTGAACTTTGTATTGGTTGTAATGGATAATATTTGACCTTGTAATGAATGAGCTTAGAATTCCTTGAAAATTGGCCATGAAAATGGTTCAATGAAACTTAATATGAATCATGAAAAATTCCAATAAGTGTTGTAACCTTGAAATACTTGATGGACCTGACTTTAATCCATGATATCTTAAGCTATGGTTGATAAAATGAGAAACTTCCTAAAGTAAAGTTGGAGGGAGCAATATGATCTATCACTTTGATGTTAATCAGAATACTAAATAAGGCTTAAATCACAGAGAAATTTGGCCTGCAAGTCAGGAAGTTGAAACTGATTGAAAGGCCTACAAAATTTGTCTAAGTACTAGACACCAAATCTGAATGAGTGCATCACTTCTTGCTAAAAAACTTGAAATCCAAGGACTTTTTGGAGATAGACTCTCAGGGACAAAAATGAAGTATGAAACTTCCTTTTTCCAATGATTATGATTTTTCAAATTTCTAATTAAAAATGAAGAAGTTATGGCTATTCAAAAAGTGGTAAATGAACATGAAAACTCTTAAAGACTTAGAAATTTCTCTATGTGTGCAAGATGACTTCTTTGACAACTTACCTTCAAAATAAATCATTCTCTTGATTTTCTTCCACCAATGACCACTTGACATCAAAATATGAATATTGGCCTCTTGGTTGACCAAAAGTTCACTTGATCAACTTTGACTTTTGTTGACTTTTGTCAAAATGAATGTTTTACCCCCAATGATCAATTGAATCTCTTCCAATCAAAATTGATGCTCAATATTTCATTCATAGGTGCTTAAAAACATGTTGAGAAGCATAGAATCAAGTGTAGCTAAAAAAGACATAGATAACATGGTTTAAACATAAACCATAATTTTGATCACTTGTGTTAGAAGGTGATGATCCAATCTCAAAACTCTAATTCCTTGGAACATGATGAAGAATTTATTGAAAAAAGGTGTCTCATATGACAATTAGAGGATGTTGTTTAAAAATTTGGCTCATACAAGCATCACACACTTCAATGCCAAAACCCTAATTTCAAGAGATAAATATGAGAAATGTCATTCACTTCAATACTCTTACAATATTCAACATTATGATGAACCAGTAAGAGAATTGAGATGTCCTGAGGTATGAGAAACCCTTGTAGCTTGAGTGACCCAAAGAGTGAGGGTAGGAGACCCTTTTGGCATTGATTATCAACACAACTATCTTGTTATAGCTTGTAGAAGAACATGAGAATCAAAGATACCTTGATCCCATCAAAATGCATGAATGTGTATGATGAAATATAAGCCATATAAGATAAAAATAAAAGAGAAAATTTTGGGGTGAAACATATTCACACCCATTGACTAGAATAACAAGAGTGGATCCCGTGGAGTACCACGGACGTGAGGGGTGTTAATATCTTCCCCTTGCATAATCGACCCTCTTACCTAAGATTTAGTTGCGAGACTATGTTCTTTTCCCAATGTCAAAGGTGTTCTCTATATTTTCCTTTCCCTATTCTTTGGGATAAATAAAGTTAGGTGGCGACTCTATTTGTTCCATCTGAAGTTATTTTCGAGTAGCTTCAGTGGTTGTGAATGAAAAATTATCAAAGGATGATGGTGATAATAGTGCCTATGCTTCTATTTATAGAAGTATAATTTGAAGTTTGTTGTATCTTTCAACGACCAAGCCTGGTATAGCGTTTGTTGCTAGCTTAGTTTCCAGATTCAGGCATTCTCCAAGTCAAGTCCAACTTGGTGCGGCTAAGAGAGTTTTGAGGTACATAAAAGGTACAATTTCTTATGGTTTATGTTTTTTGAAAAATGAGAGTGGAGACCTCCAAGGATATGTAGATAGTGACTGGGCTGGAAGTGTATGTGATGCAAAAAATACCTTTGGTTATGTTTTCTCATTTGGTTGTGTTGTGTTCTCATGGAATTCAAAGAAATAAGAAATTGTCGCCCAATCATCATCTAAAATAGAGTATATTTCTACTGCTGCAGCAACAAATCAAACTATTTGACTAAAGAAGACTTTAACAGATGTGGGACAATTTTAAAACAAAGCTACTGTCATATGGGTGGATAAGAAACCTGCTATAGCCATAGCTAAGAATCCAGTCCAGTATGGAAGAACCAAACACATAAAGGTTAAATATCATGCTATTAGAGAAGCTGAAAGTATTTGCTTTGAATTTTATTTACACTCCAACGAGCAAGCTTATTGGTTGACTTTATATATTTTGTAGTATTTTTCAGCTTTATGCAATTCAATAACATAACTTTTTCCTTCCAAAAACTTTATTATTTAGTGGTTCTATTCATCTCTTCTACACCACTTTACCATAATATATATTTTTCTTATAGTTATGCACAAAATACTCAATTTATAAGGAATTGAGTTGATGCAAATCATAAAAACTACTCTAATAAAGGATGAAGGTCCAATTTTAGAAAATATAGAGAAAGATGAAAATCCTTTTAAAGAGTAAGATGGGGATATAATATAACTAGTGGCCGAAATCGATGTCAAGTTTATGAAAGTTTTGGACACACTACATTGAATTGTTGGTATGTCTTTGATGAACAATATCGAGATTCATCCAACATTAACTCAACTAAGAACGGTGAATTAAATGAAATGTCCCAACAAGATTCATCATTTATAACCACAATGATGACTGTACCAGAGATAATCCACGATTATGTTTAGTATCATGATTGTAATTCATTTAATTTAACCACAATGATGATTGTACCCGAGATAATCCACGATTATGTTTAGTATCATCATCTAATTCCCGTGCCAATTTTGTTTTTAATTCATGTAATCAATATGAAAATAAGTGTTATTATGATTTAGATTGTATAAGCATTAATGTTAAAAATTTTGAGAATGACTAAAATAGGTTAGAATAAAGTGTTGGCATGCAAAACTTGGTCATGCCTCAAATAAGATATTTTCTACTCCTCTGTAACACATTAACATACTAACATTCCCTATAACATCAATAAATTGCATTATGTTTGGAAACGTATTGTCTTGAAAAATCATATAAACTTCTTTTTCATGATTCCTTAACTACTTATGATGCTCCTCGACACCTAATATACTATGATATTTTGAGACTAACACCCATAACATATATACTAATAATAGTAAATATTACCTTCATTTCATTCATGCCTTCTTTAAATTTACCTTTTGAAAAATAAATCTGAACTTTATCATGCTTCGTTCACTTTAAAACAATGATTGAGAATTGTTGTACCCCAAAATTTTCCCTCCCATAATCTTCAAAGTTATGACAAGCAAATGGTTCAAAGTCTACTCAAGGGCTACACAGTCAACTATCCTCCTAAGCCAGTCAAACTAGGGTTTTGGTTCTTGCAAGGAAGTTGAAGTTTTCAAGAGATCAATCAAGTCTCCTATTCCTATAAACATTGTCAAGCACCTACATGACAAGTTTCAAGACTTTCAGCACAAAATTGCACAGTCAAAAACCCTAATTGCACTACAGTCAACTGTAGGGGCAAAATGGTCATTTGACAGTCAAAAGTTCAAATTTTTGGTCAACATCTCATTTTGAAGCCACAAACATCATTTGATCAATGCTTGATCATGATTCTTAAAGTTTGGCTCAAAAAGTCTCAAGATGCAAAAGTTTCTATTTTTGGACAGCTGAAAAGTCAACTGTAACTTGACCAAGGCATAACTTTTTCATGGTTCATCAGAAAAATCCCATCCAATGCTCATTTTGAAGGGGAAGACATTTCCTACAACTCATCTTCACACTCCAAGTCCAAGAAACGCTCTCACAAAAAGTTATCAATTTCAACATTATAGGTCATTTTCAAAAGTCAACAAAAAGGGACTTTAAGTCGAAGACCATAACTTGAGGTTGGTAAATCAAAATGACATGAGACCAAAGACATTGGTTAGAGGACTTCAAGACCTTTCCAAAATGTCCAAGAACATGATCAAAGCTTAAAAATTGAGCAAGATATGCATTGGAGAAGTTGGGAAATTTTTGTGAAATGGCCAAAATCATTTATCCTTGAAATTTCATTTTTGACAAAAGGGGCCCACTTTTTCCACTTGAATTAACTTGGCCATGCTTCCCACGTGTCCCACCTTTTATTTCAAATTTTTTAATTAATTTTTTCATTTTTTATTGATTTTATTAGATTTAATTAATTTTAAATCTTTTAAAATCAAAGGAAAATCAAAAAGCCTAATTAAAGAGGATATCTGACTTTGATGGACCTTGAATTACCATTAAGCATATGCCAAATTCGTGCAAGGGGCCAAATAGAGCAAGAATTCAAAAATGGTTCAAAAATGGAAGTTTGGTTATGGAGGTTTATGGAGAATCTTGAAATTGAATGCTATGCATTATGAGGCCATAATTCCTCTTCATACATGTTGCATAAGACCTAGGCAAGTGATCAAAAACAACATTGAGACCTAAGCTGCGCCCCAACACTCAGAGCAAACTTGCATTTCGGCCAAGATTTTTCAAAACTGAAAACACCTCTAGAGCCCGTTTCAGACTCTCATTCTCATCCAAACAAGTTGCTGACACCCTAAGGAAACGATAGCCATCAAATTCAGACCTTCAAACGCAAAGAACAGGTATAACCAAGTCCAACTTTCCTTGAAATTTTTGATATTCGCATTTTAATATTCATGCCATATTTATCATTTTTGATCATGGATTTGGACTAATATGACTGTTCTGAAGCTGTTACCATGATTTAATTGGGTTTTCCAAGCTTGTGCACGATTTCACCATGGCCATTGCCTAGGGTTTCAGAGTTTTGATTTTAGGGCTTTGCATACCAGGAATAATTGGAACCTAAGATTGCTACCATTAAAATCAGGGCCTTCCACTGAGTGGATTTGAACCATCGCGCCCTATTTCTTTCCCACCATGGCCTATTCGCTATTCTCAAAAAGCTTGTGTTTTGGGGGGGTTTAAAACCCCCGCTATTTCATTTTCATTACAGGTACATTGGGGAAGACGACTGCGTGTCACGGTGTGGGTGGTTGGTTTGAATCCAGCGCGCTTTTATTTTATTTTATAACACTAACGACCATTTTATTTTATATTATTTGTTTCTCATATTATATACAAGGCGCGTTGGTGGATCAGTTGGTTAAGGCATTGGGTGGTAAATACTGGGACCTGGGTTCGAATCCCAGGTCCCCTCACTTCGCTTCTATTATTTTGTTTAACCTGTTCCTACGCAGTGCACATTCCAAGGGTTCACCATACACCCAATACAAAGGCTTGCCAAGTGTCTTGAAAGAAGCATCTGAAGGTCAGAATAGGAGGTCCATGGAACACCCTCATTCAACCATGCACACGCGCGCTGAAAAGTCAACCAAAGGCCTTGAATCATTGGGCCTGACTGCTACAACATGACCTCCAAATTGGGGTCAACACCCCCCCCCCCCTTTTTGTTTGCTCTCTTTCACTCTTTTTCTTTATTTTTCTATTTTTTATTTATTTATTTGTTTAATTTAGTTTTAATTTAATCCTTTAAATTAACATTTTCATAATATAAAAAACCAAAAAAATCAGAAAATAAAAAAAAAATCAAAATATGTTTTATTTTAATTTAATTCATCAATGACCCTTTTTTTGTGAATAAATTCAATAAGTAATTTAGTTTTAATTTTAGGTTGTTAATTTTAATGTTTTTTTTAATAACTAAAAAATATATAAAAAAAATAGACCTTTAGCACTTTTTACCCTTTTTTTAATTAATTAAATATTTTTATTATAAGCATCATTAACCATTAATTTTGTAAATAAATTTTATAATTAATTTAGTTTTAATTCTAGGTTTTAACTTTAATGCATTTTCTTTAATAAATTAAAAAATAGAACTAGAATTATTTGACTTTTAATTCCAATTTAATTTTCTTTAATGTCATAAATACAAAAACATGAAAAAATAAGTTCTTTCTTTTTATTTAACTTAATTATTTTAATAATTTTATTTTTAATTCCTTCAAAGGGTTCAACGCCCTCGCATTCGATTACATTTTTGTTTCGCGCGTTTTATTTATTTCTTTTTGTGAATATAGTGTACTTGCTCCAAAGCCCTGTAATAGTTAATTAGACATTTATTTTCTGCACTTTATTTTAAATCGGGTCTGGATTAATTTGGCGATGTAGACCCGTGTCTTTGTAATAGCGTAGGACCTTTACCTTTTCCGCACTTTAAATTCCCGCATCTTTTAACTGTTAAACAATCACATGAAAGAATGAATGCTCAAAAATAAAATCAAAACGTAGATAACCAATGCATGACAAGACAAATAATAAACCGAAAATGACACACAATTCACACACCACCCCTAGGGTACGCCTCACTGTTGCCTTGCCTCGAAAGGTGATCGTCGAGTAGAGGATGTCTTAGTAAGTCCTCATGGTCCGGGAACCTGGCATGAGGGTAGCTTCTAAGGTGTCTTCCTATTGCTCCGGTGATCACCATGTCTCGAACCTCGAATTGACCCGAACACCTCCAACGGTGGTGCTACCTATCTCTCAATGGTGGGATGGCACTACTTTAAAGGACATTTACACAGACGAATTCCTTAGGGTAGGTAGGTTCTCGTAGATACTTGCTCTAAATTTCAAAACGAATCAAAATACTTTTCACACCGACACCTTTTCAAAGGCTTTCGAAAACAATTTTTCAAAACACTCTTGAGGACCGGTACAAGAGTCGAACTGGAATTTTCAAAGAAAACTTTTTAAAACCCACAGTTGAAAAGCAAACAAACCATTTTTGAAAACACAATGAGCAAGTATCTAAGAGCCCATGGATAACCATGGATAGAAAGGGTGATAACACCTTCCCTTTCTATAACCTACCTCCCGAACCGAGAGCAATCTCTATAAGGAATTTTTCTGTGCTTTTGTCCTTTCCATTTGGAGAAAATAAAAGACGGTGGCGACTCTTGCTTACCGCGACATTTCACGAACCAGCTTTAAAACAGTCAGTTCCAGATCCACCGATCACAGAACTGGCGACTCTGTTGGGGACCCTTTATAAAGTGAGGTATACCTTAGGATAATTCATAACTGTGTTTTCAATTGTATTGACTTGCTTGCTTTAAATTGTGGGTTGCATGGGAGTTACATAGATCCTAACCCGGATCTGGGGATACCCTGTTTAGGTAGCATAAGCTGTGAGGGACCTGTCCGGCGTAGACCGACATGGGTGAAGCAGTGGCTACGTTGGTGTGGCACCTTAGTCTGTACCGATATCCCTTGTGTCGCAAAGAGGAGAATATGGGTCTTCTGAGGAGTCATTAAGCACCAACAACCTTAGAACCTTAATTGACACAACTTGGCCATTAGAACAGTAGCAGTATGCTACGCCCATTGAGGCTAAACTCTCGTGATGGTTCTGGCCGCAAGAAAAGATTGCGATGCTGGAGTTATGACCGATTGAGGGTAGTCAATGATATTGGGATCCTCTAAGAACCCGGTTACTTTGATAGGATAGGTATGAACCAACAAACTGAAAGAGGGTAGTACCTAGACCTCAGGCTGGCCTAAACTTTAAGGGCTTGCTTTGCGTGACTTGTGTGCCTTACCATGTTTGCCTTTGTATCTATTTGTGGTGTGCTTTATCATAGCATCATAACATCATGAGCATTGCATGCACCCTGCATAAGGACTGACCATTTCAAAGACAAGAGGGTTTCACCTTTGCTCTGTTTTGTAGGACACCATGATGCCTGTGCGAAGGAATACTATCCGGTTCAACTTTGTTCACTCACCTGAGTTGCTTGAAGAGTTGGTTAGCAGGATTCCAAATACCACTTCCTTCATTCAGAGGCATGGTTCTCTTCTCAATTTAGTCACTGCAAAGCGGGATCAACAGTTGATGAGTGTTCTGACCCAATTCTATGACCCTCTGTACCAGTGCTTCACCCTTCAAGACTTCCAGCTGGTCCCTACCCTGGAAGAGTTCTCTGATCTGCTTGGTATCCCTATCTTGGATCAGACTCCCTTTACTGGTTGGGAAAAGACCCTCAGGCTTGAGGATGTTGCTGCAGCTCTTCCCTTAACACATCAAGAGGTAATGGACAACTGGGTAACTATAAGCGAAGTTAAGGGTTTCTTGGCCAAATTTCTGATTGGTAAAGCTAACAGTTTCTGGAATGACCTGGACTTTAGGGCATATGAAGACATCTTGGCTCTCCTAATCTATGGGTTAGTCTTGTTTCCCAATCCTGACAACTTCATCAATGTCACTGCCATAAGGATCTTTATGTCTCAGAATCCCGTACCCACTCTCTTGGGTGACATCTTGCAACAACTTCATGCTCGTACTACCCGAAGACGAGGAACCCTATGGTGTTGTATCCCTTTGTTGGTGAGGTAGTTTATTTCGCACCTCCCTAAGTTCGTACTGAAGAACCAAGAAGGAAGAGGTTGGGCTCATAGGTTAATGTCTCTCACCGATAAAGACATCATTTGGACTTGCAGAGGTTTGGATGAGATAGCTATTATTGATCGATGTGGGGAATACCCTAATGTTCCTCTGATTGGTACCCAAGGAGGAATCTCTTACAATCCATGTCTAGCACTCCGTCAGTTTGGAAGAGCAAGAAGAGCAGGGCCTCATGAAATGTTGGTGCCTCATATCAGTTTTGAGTTTCAGGTGGATAGTGACGAGCTGCGTCGTAGGTTCATCAAGGCTTGGGACAAAGTTCATAAAGCTGACCCACGAGAGTTGGGACCAAAGACTTCTTTACCTATGGAAGCCTATTACAAATGGGTTCGCATCCGAGCTCAGAAGTTAGGTATGCCATATGAAGCTGTCAGACCCGTCATTCTTGAGTGTCCTGACAAAGATGGTGTTCCTCCAACTGTCCTGCCTCCCCAGATACCCACTGATTATGAGACATTAAAGAGGTCTTGGTCGCAACTGCGAGAAGAACGGGATTCTTACCGGGAAAAGTTCAACGAGCAGGAATTGAAGATCCAGAAGCTGACAAAGCAGTTGGAGAATGAGCGAGCTCTGAATGCCTACATCCGTACTGAGAAGAGGAGACCATGGGATCAATAAGGAGCTCTGGATGTTCTTTTTACAATTTTACTTCCCTTTTCAGTATTTCCTTTCATGTAACGCCTAAGGGCAACCTGTTGAATAATTTCAGCTTCAAAGTTGAATCTAATGAAGTGTGTTCCTTTTTGTTTACAAAGTTGATTCCCGATTGTCTTTGAAAACATAAATCATACGCATTCCATTCATCATATGCATCACATGTACTCTTCTTTTCAGGTTGCTGACTGTTCTTCGATGTTTATTTCAGCATCATGAACCCTGAATCATCAACCGAGACATCTATCAAGGCCCTTCAGGCGCAGAACGCCCAATTTCAGGAGCTGATCATGGGTTTGGCTCAAGGTCAAAAAGAGCTGAAGGCTATGCTTCTGAAGAAGAATAAGAAGAAGAAGAGGACTGTGCTATTTAACACTGGGCGCAGACTCGGGAACACCTTGCAAAATGAGGCTGAGAGGACTACTCCATCTGTGGGGGAAGGTAGTCACCAAGAAAGGGAGGTCCCTACTCTTGTGGTCTCTGATACTGAAACAGACTTCAACGACGAACAGTACCCTCCTGCTGAAGACCGGTACAAGCAGCTGGAGGACAGATTAAAAGCTATGGAAATTCATCGTGTGCCTGGACTGGATTTCGGAGACTTGGGGTTATCTACTGGGGTGGTGATTCCGCACAAGTTCAAGGCACCTGCCTTTGTGAAGTATGACGGGGCTTCCTGTCCCAAGATGCACCTCCGTTCTTATGTAAGGAAGATCCAGCCTTACACAGCAGACAGGAACTTATGGATCCACTTCTTCCAGGAGAGTCTTTCAGGGACTCACCTCGAATGGTTCTATCAGTTGGATGGAACCAACATTCGTAACTGGGAGGATATGGCCACTTCTTTTTACAAGCAGTATCAATATAATTCCGACCTCGCTCCTACGCGTACCCAACTCCAGGGTATGTCGCTAGGGTCGGGTGAAGGTTTTAAGGAGTACGCACAGAAATGGAGAGATCTGGCTGGCAGGGTGCAGCCACCATTGACGGACCGGGAGCTGGTGGATATGTTTTTGGGGACCCTATCTGGTCCATTTTTCAATCATCTCATTGGTAATTCCTCTGCTGGGTTTACTGATCTGATCCTGACTGGTGAAAGGATCGAGGCCGGTATAAAATCAGGGAAGATACAAAAGGTTGCCTCCTCCAATGCTGAAAAGAAGCCCTTCAAGAAAGAGGCTAGTGCTGTGTATGGCCCAAGAAGGCAAAACAAACCTGAACACCGCCAAGCTGTCAACGCGGTGGTTATTTCTAAGCCTACTGCTGCTCCCCAACAGTACAACCAACCCAGGGCTGAGAGGCCCAAACGGCAGTATACTTGGCTCAGCATGACTCTCTCTCAGATCCTGCCACAACTGCTGTCAACTAGCCTGGTAACTGTCAGAGAGGCTCCGAAGGGTGTGAATACTACATCCCCCAGGTTCAACCCCAACGCCCGTTGCGCTTATCACTCTGATAGCCCGGGGCATAACACAGATGACTGTTGGGCCCTAAAGAATAAGGTTCAGGACCTTATTGATGCAAAGGAGATACAGTTTGAGGCGCCCGAGAGGCCAAATGTTGTAACCGCTCCCATGCCCCAGCATGGAGTGAATGCTGTTGAGGAGGATTTGTATGTAGCTTCGGTGGATGATGTTGCTACTCCGCTGCTGACGGTCAAGAGGAACCTGTTGCTAGCCGGTTTATTTCCGGGATGTAGCAAAGGTTGCCCTCTATGTGTTGCTTCCCCTGCTGGTTGTTCTTTGCTGAAGTCAGGCGTCCAAAACCTGATGGATAGTAAAGAGATTTTGTTCAGAAAGACTGCTGTTCCTGCTGCTCCTGTTGAAGAAGTCTCAATTATTACCATCTTCAACAACTCTTCCAAGGCTCCCTCAAGGAAGCCTGTCCAAATTTTTCCTGTCCACAAGATTGCTCCCATCACCATTACTATTCCAGGACCCATCCCCTACAAATCTGATAAGGCTGTCCCATGACACTATGGGGCAGATGTTTATGTTCTGGGTGTGAAACAAGAGTTCGACGCTGATACTGGTGTCACCAACATCACCAGGCATGCTAAGGTCACTCGTAGTGGAAGACTATTCTCACCAGACATTGCTCCTCCGATAATTCAGAGGCCTTCGATCATCACACCTGCCAGTGTGCCTGTTTCCCCCCCTGACCAAGTTTCTACCCCTGCGGCCGAGTCATCTGATGCTCGGGGCAAAGAGATTGCTGCTAATGTGCCCGCCCGGACGGAGGCACCAAAGACCATTGTTGAGGCTTCCAAGCAGGAGATGGAAGAAATCCTCAAAATAATAAAGAAAAGTGATTTCAACATTGTAGAACAACTGGGGCACACCTCCTCCAAAATATCCATGTTGTCGCTGCTGCTGTGTTCAGAGGCCCATGCCAAGGCCCTGATTGCTTTCTTAAAAATGGCCCATGTACCCCAAGAGACGTCTGCTGATCAGTTTACCGACTGTATGGCCAACCTAACCGCTGATAATGGCCTGGGTTTCTCTGATGCCGATCTGACAGCAAAAGGGAAGAACCATAATGATGCCCTGCATGTCTCCATTGAATGCAGGGGCACTACTCTTGCTCATGTGCTGGTTGACACTGGTTCTTCATTGAACGTGCTGCCCAAGAAGGCTCTGGATAGGTTGGACTGTGGGGGTCTAGAGCTCAAACCAAGTAACATTGTTGTCCGGGCCTTTGACGGGTCCAAAAGAATGGTACATGGTGAGGTTGACATCCTAATCAGGGTTGGGTCACAGGTATTTGATTCAAAATTCTATGTGATGGACATCCGTCCCTCCTATTCTTGTTTGCTGGGTCACCCGTGGATCCACAAGGCTGGAGCTGTGACCTCCACGTTGCATCAGAAGCTCAAGTACCCGGTCAGGAGGAAGATTGTAACAGTGCAAGGGGAAGAGGAATACATGGTCAGCCACCTCAACTCCTTCAGGTACGTAGAAATGGATGGGGAGTTCATTGAGACCCCCTTTCAACATTTTGAGGAGGTGCCACAAACATTGGCAGCAGCAGAAGCAGTGGTCGAAGAGTTTTCTCCTTTGAAGATGGCCTCCTTAAAGGACGCCCAGGCTGTGATTGAAAGAGGTGAATGTGCAAACTGGGGCAAGCTCCCTGATTTTACTCCTAAGACTAACAAGTTTGGGTTGGGTTTCACTGCAGAGGCTCAGAAGGCTGTGCGCAAGGCGAGAATTGGAAGACCTCCTGTACTCATCACCCACTCAGGAGTGAATGCTATTGGAGAGGAAGACGAAGTGGAAGAGTCAGAGTTTGATAGCTGGATCTACCCGACGACCGACGGTGGATTGACCAATTGGACTGCTAAAGACTTTACACCCATAACTTTTGTCACCCAGTAATGAACTTCTTTGTTTTGGATTTGTAATAAACAATCAATTGAAACTGTATGGCCCGGTGTCTTGCCCGGGGCACCGTGGTCTTATTTATGAGGGCTTTTGTTTGTCACTGTCATATATCATAAATAAAAGCATTGGACGTTTTTCACATTTCAAATCTTGCGCTCCTTTTCTTTCCTTTCTTTATATATTGCAAAACAGCTGTATTTACACACACTCACTCATACAGGTTTCAATCCACTCCGGATCTCACTGGTAACGACTCTGCTACTGCCGATTATGACTTCGACAATCCGATCAACTTAGCCGAAGACGAAGGTGAAGATGATTGCGAAGTGCCTGGCGAGCTTGCAAGACTGTTACTCCAGGAAGAGAGGGCAATTCAACCACATGAAGAGCCAGTGGAGACAATAAACCTGGGTACTGAGACCGACCGTAAGGAAGTCAAGATTGGTGCCAACCTAGAGCTCGGCGTGAAGCAACGGTTGATTCAGATGTTACATGACTACATGGAAATATTCGCCTGGTCCTACGAAGACATGCCCGGGTTGGATACCGACATTGTGGTCCATCACTTGCCTACTAAGGAAGACTGCCCTCCGGTTAAGCAAAAGGTCCGCCGTATGCGTCCAGAGATGTCTGAAAAGATCAAAGCCGAGGTTATGAAATAGTTTGATGCCGGGTTTCTTGCAGTGACTTCCTACCCTCAGTGGGTTGCTAATGTGGTGCCGATACCAAAGAAAGACGGTAAGGTCAGAATGTGTGTCGATTACAGGGATCTGAACAGGGCCAGCCCCAAAGACGACTCCCCCCTACCTCACATTGATGTCCTTGTTGATAATACAGCTCAGCATAAGGTGTTCTCTTTCATGGATGGTTTTTCAGGCTATAATCAGATCAAGATGGCTCCTGAAGACATGGAAAAGACTACCTTTGTTACTCAGTGGGGCACCTTCTGCTACAAGGTCATGCCTTTTGGATTGAAAAATGCTGGGGCAACCTACCAACGTGCCATGGTTGCTTTATTTCATGACATGATCCATCATGAGATAGAAGTGTATGTCGACGACATGATTGCAAGGTCCCAAACTGAGGAAGAACACCTTGATCATCTGCAGAAACTGTTTGACCGTCTGAAACTGTACAAGCTAAGGTTGAACCCGAACAAGTGCACCTTCGGGGTTAGATCTGGAAAGCTGCTAGGCTTCGTTGTAAGCGATAAGGGTATTCAAGTGGACCCTGCCAAGGTTAAAGCCATTCAAGAGATGCCAGCTCCTAAGACACAGAAAGAAGTCAGAGGCTTTTTAGGACGCCTGAATTACATTGCTCGGTTCATCTCACACCTAACTGCTACCTGTGAGCCAATCTTCAAGCTGCTGAAGAAAGATCAGGTAGTACGTTGGAATGATGAATGTCAGGCTGCTTTTGACAGAATCAAAGAGTATCTCCAAGAACCACCCATCCTTATGCCACCGGTTGAAGGGAGACCTCTGATACTTTACCTGACAGTACTTAATAACTCAATGGGGTGTGTACTGGGGAAGCATGACGAGTCTGGCCGAAAAGAGCATGCCATTTATTACCTTAGCAAAAAGTTTACCGACTGTGAGACTCGATACTCGCTGCTTGAGAAAACTTGCTGCGCTTTGGTATGGGCTGCTCGTCGGCTGAGACCGTATATGCTGACTCACACTACCTTGTTGATCTCAAAGATGGATCCTATAAAGTACATATTCGTAAAGCCTGCTCTGTCTGGGAGAATTGCAAGATGGAAAATGATCTTGACGGAATACGACATTCAGTACACAACCCAGAAAGCCATCAAGGGAAGTGTATTGGCAGACCACTTGGCACATCAGGCCGTAGATGACTATCAGTCAATGAACTTCGAGTTTCCAGATGAAAGCATAATGATAGTAACTGATTGTGAAGTACCTGGACCGGATGAAGGACCTGAGGAAGGATCCCGATGGTCTATGCACTTTGACGGAGCCTCCAATGCTTTGGGTAATGGTATCGGCGCTGTGATCATCTCCCCTCAAGGCACTCATACTCCACTCACTGCCTGACTATGTTTCAACTGCACCAACAACATGGCGGAGTATGAGGCGTGCATCATGGGACTCAAAGCTGCAATTGACTTAAGGATCAAGTTTCTGAGTGTCTTCGGAGATTTCGCTCTCGTGATCAACCAGATCAAAGGCGAGTGGGATACGAAACATCCAAATCTTATTCCTTACAAAGAATGTGTGTTGACAATGATCCCCCACTTCACAGAGATAACCTTTGAACATTTCCCGAGAGAGGAGAATCAGTTAGCGGACACGTTAGCTACGATGTATTCTATGTTCAAAGTCAAGTGGGACAATGAGGCTCCCCGGGTCATCATCTGGAAACTGGACGAACCGGCATACTGTTGTGATCTTGAGACTGAATTAGTGACTGAGAAGCCTTGGTACCATGAGGTGAAGAGGTACTTGGAAGCTCAGGAATACCCTGAAGGTGCACCTGTCAACGATAAGAAGTTTCTGAGAAGGTTCGCAGCAAAGTTCTTCCTTAGCAACAACGTCTTGTATAAACAAAACCATGATTCGACCTTACTGCGTTGTGTGGATAAGACTGAAGCAGAAAGGATTATGGCGGAGCTACATGAGGGTACCTTCGGAACATATTCCAGTGGACACACTATGGCTAAGAAGATCCTTCGGGCAGGGTATTTCTGGTCCACAATGGAAGCTGATTGTTACCAATATTCTCGGACGTGTCACAAGTGCCAGGTTTATGCAGACAAGGTGCATGTTCCTCCAGTTCCTCTGAATGTCCTGACTGCACCTTGGCCTTTTGCAATGTGGGGCATTGATATGATCGGTGAGATCAGACCTACGGCATCTAACGGGCATCGCTTCATCCTTGTAGCGATTGATTACTTTACAAAGTGGGTTGAAGCAGCTTCCTACGCTACAGTAACCAAGAATGTCGTAGCACGGTTCATTCGGCATAATCTGATCTGTCGATACGGCGTCCCTGAAAGAATCATTACAGATAACGGTACCAATCTCAATAACAAGATGATCACTGAGCTCTGCGAGCAGTTTAAGATACAGCACCACAACTCTTCTCCTTACAGACCGAAGATGAATGGGGCTGTAGAAGCAGCAAATAAGAACATTAAGAAAATCGTGCAGAAGATGACAGTGACTTATAAAGATTGGCACGAGATGTTACCGTTTGCTCTACATGGGTATCGTACCTCAGCCAGGACATCAACCGGGGCAACTCCTTTCTCCTTGGTCTACGACATGGAGGCAGTCTTACCGATCGAAGTGCAGATACCCTCTCTCCGGATAATGAAGGATGCAGATCTGAGTGAAGATGATTGGATCCAGACACGACTTGATCAACTAAATCTGATTGACGAAAAGAGACTTGCTGCTATTTGTCATGGTCAGACGTATCAAAAACGGATGATCAGGGCTTTTAACAAAAAGGTCAGACCACAAGAATATCAAGTTGGGGATCTGGTAATCAAGCGTATCATCCTTCCTCAGAGTGATCCAAGGGGAAAATGGACCCCTACATACGAAGGGCCATTTGTGGTTAAACATGTGTTCTCAGGAGGAGCCATGATTCTAACCACCATGGATAGTGACGACCTTCCTCACCCCGCCAATGCAGACATAGTAAAAAGATACTATGCATGAAAAAGAGACCCGCTAGGCTGACATGCCTAGGCAAAAATTAGGGCTTCCCGGCGAACCAAAAGGGTTCGGGCAAAATGAAGGGATGAAATGAAAAAATCTGTACACCCGGCAAGTCGAAAACCTGAAAAGGCGGCTTGGGCAAAAATGGGTATCCCGGTGGACTGAAAACCCGAAAGGGCGGTCCAGGCAAAAGTTAGGGATAAAGCGTAATACTATGTCTCCTGGGATCGCTTTGCATCCAGAATCCGGTATCGACATCAAGTTCAGACGGCATTGATCAATCAGCTTCATCTTCAGCTAGGTCATCAAGTGATGAGACGCTCGAAGATATAAAGGCAATAGCAGAGTTGAAACCCCGTGGATCATTCATTTCACACAGCTGTTTTATTTTCTCTTGTACAAACTTGTATAAATTCTTTTGTTCGGCGGCGTTCTATTACTAGGACGTCAGCCTCTTGTACATAAACGCCTATTTTACAGGCAAAATTCAAAATCAATACAAAATTACTTTTCAGACAAACTGCCTTTTGTTTTTTCCTTTTCTGTTTTGTTTTGCGAAGAACGTCCAAGGTTCAATTTGTGATATATGCATTGACAATAATTTGCTAACTCATGAATATTTGCATACAAAACAAAGGATTAATTACAAGTAACATTAGAAACAGAGGCAATAAAGAGTTGTCTAAGCAATCTAATTGTTCTGTCCTCCAAGGTATCAAGGTAGGTTCGGTTGAAGAACACAACCAGTATATCTTACTTCCCCAGAGAGTGAGTCAGCAAATCAATGCACTCTCCCCAAACAAAGTTACAGTCAACCTTAAGGAAGTTGGGTATCCTCCAGCAGATCTCAACAATCCTCAACGCAATATACATGCATTCTTAACAAGCATCCCCGACAGTCTTGGTCTAAAGATTGTTCCCCGGCGGTATATCAAACCTTCAGTGGAGTTACTCCCAATACATCTCAAAACTTCCCCAGGATAGTCCAATCTAGTTTCCCCAAGAAGTTGGAATCCATCTCCCCAAGCAGTAAGCTTATCCCCAGTAGATTCTGGAAGCTTATCCTCGCAGAGCACGAACGCGTCTCCCGGCTTTATTCAAAGGTTATGCTCCACCAGAGCTTATAACTGGGTTATCCTCAGCCAAAAGCCACGGAAAGATCGTCCTCAGCGAAGTCTTCTTGTCCCCAGCGGAGTCTATTAAAACTTCCAATATAACGACGGTCTCCCCAGCGAAGTTACCATCAACATCTCAACAAGAGTACCTCTCTCCCCACAGAGTATTGTTCCCCATCCAGATCGCTAGAATAATTTTCTCCCCGCAGAGTAATCTCTCCAACAAGTTTATTCTCCCAACGGAGTCATCTTCTCCTACCGGTTTATTCTTGCAACCATCACTCCCCAGTGGAAACACTACTCTCTAACATCAGCCCAGGATGTGACTTCCCGGCACCCGTCAAGGATTTGTTTCTTAAGACGAAAACATACATTCATAAACGAAACATCTTCATACATTATAGCATGCATATACGCATCATGAACATACAATCTCATTCATTCTGAGAGAATCTCGCATGTCATACATCATGACATCACATACAACTAACGTTTTGTCTTTTCAGGACAAAAGTTAATGCAAAGATAATTGCTACCAACTGTCGTGATTCCAGATTCGATTCCTGTATCTTGACAGGGCACGTCTGAAGAGTTCGAAGATCCGATTCCTGTATCTTGCCAGGGAGTATCTGTTGACGACTACAGTACCAGACTCGATTCCTGTATCTTGACAGGGCACGTCTGAAGAGTTCAAAGATCCGATTCCTGTATCTTGCCAGGGAGTATCTGTTGACGACTACAGTACCAAACTCGATTCCTGTATCTTGACAGGGCACGTCTGAAGAGTTCGAAGATCCGATTCCTGTATCTTGCCAGGGAGTATATGTTGACGATTACAGTACAAGACTCGATTCCTGTATCTTGACAGGGCACGTCTGAAGAGTTCGAAGATCCGATTCCTGTATCTTGCCAGGGAGTATCTGTTGACGACTACAGTACCAGACTCGATTCCTGTATCTTGACAGGGCACGTCTGAAGAGTTCGAAGATCCGATTCCTGTATCTTGCCAGGGAGTATCTGTTGACGACTACAGTACCAGACTCGATTCCTGTATCTTGACAGGGCACGTCTGAAGAGTTCGAAGATCCGATTCCTGTATCTTGCCAGGGAGTATCTGTTGACGACTACAGTACCAGACTCGATTCCTGTATCTTGACAGGGAACGTCTGAAGAGTTTAAAGATTCGATTCCTGTATCCATCCAGGGCACGTCTACACAAAGAGTTTGAAAGTCAACTCTTGTAACAGACCAGGTAATTTTCTTTCTTTCTCAGGTACACAAGTTCTCGCTAAGGAATCTCTTACGCGATCGACCTCTCCAAATGGCATCTGTAAGCCCATTCCCGCTATCACACTACTGATACTCTACTATGTGAGTGCAAATTTCTGGGCACTCTAGTGTTCAATCATCTTCCACCCTCGGATCACGAAAGGCACACAAGCCAATCTACATCCTCAGGTCTAAGAAGATTGAACAGGGGCAACTGTTGTACCCCAAAATTTGCCCTCCCATAATCTTCAAAGTTATGACAAGCAAATGGTTCAAAGTCTACTCAAGAGCTACACAGTCAACTATCCTCCTAAGCCAGTCAAACTAGGGTTTTGGTTCTTGCAAGGAAGTTGAAGTTTTCAAGAGCTCAATCAAGTCTCCTATTCCTATAAACATTGTCAAGCACCTACATGACAAGTTTCAAGACTTTCAACACAAAATTGCACAGTCAAAAACCCTAATTGCACTACAGTCAACTGTAGGGGCAAAATGGTCATTTGACAGTCAAAAGTTCAAATTTTTGGTCAACATCTCATTTTGAAGCCACAAACATCATTTGATCAATGCTTGATCATGATTCTTAAAGTTTGGCTCAAAAAGTCTCAAGATGCAAAAGTTTCTATTTTTGGACAGCTGAAAAGTCAGCTGTAACTTGACCAAGACATAACTTTTTCATGGTTCATCAGAAAAATCCCATCCAATGCTCATTTTGAAGGGGAAGACATTTCCTACAACTCATCTTCACACTCCAAGTCCAAGAAACGCTCTCACAAAAAGTTATCAATTTCAACATTATAGGTCATTTTCAAAAGTCAACAAAAAGGGACTTTAAGTCAAAGACCATAACTTGATATTGGTAAATCAAAATGACATGAGACCAAAGACATTGGTTAGAGGACTTCAAGACCTTTCCAAAATGTCCAAGAACATGATCAAAGCTTAAAAATTGAGCAAGATATGCATTGGAGAAGTTGGGAAATTTTTGTGAAATGGCCAAAATCATTTATCCTTGAAATTTCATTTTTGACAAAAGGGGCCCACTTTTTCCACTTGAATTAACTTGTCCATGCTTCCCACGTGTCCCACCTTTTATTTCAAATTTTTTAATTAATTTTTTCATTTTTTATTGATTTTATTAGATTTAATTAATTTTAAATCTTTTAAAATCAAAGGAAAATCAAAAAGCCTAATTAAAGAGGATATCTGACTTTGATGGACCTTGAATTACCATTAAGCATATGCCAAATTCGTGCAAGGGGCCAAATAGAGCAAGAATTCAAAAATGGTTTAAAAATGGAAGTTTGGTTATGGAGGTTTATGGAGAATCTTGAAATTGAATGCTATGCATTATGAGGCCATAATTCCTCTTCATACATGTTGCATAAGACCTAGGCAAGTGATCAAAAACAACATTGAGACCTAAGCTGCGCCCCAACACTCAGAGCAAACTTGCATTTCGGCCAAGATTTTTCAAAACTGAAAACACCTCTAGAGCCCGTTTCAGACTCTCATTCTCATCCAAACAAGTTGCTGACACCCTAAGGAAACGATAGCCATCAAATTCAGACCTTCAAAACGCAAAGAACAGGTATAACCAAGTCCAACTTTCCTTGAAATTTTTGATATTCGCATTTTAATATTCATGCCATATTTATCATTTATGATCATGATTTGGACTAATATGACTGTTCTGAAGCTGTTACCATGATTTAATTGGGTTTTCCAAGCTTGTGCACGATTTCACCATGGCCATTGCCTAGGGTTTCAGAGTTTTGATTTTAGGGCTTTGCATACCAGGAACAATTGAACCTAAGATTGCTACCATTAAAATCAGGGCCTTCCACTGAGTGGATTTGAACCATCGCGCCCTATTTCTTTCCCACCATGGCCTATTCGCTATTCTCAAAAAGCTTGTGTTTTAGGGGGGTTTAAAACCCCCGCTATTTCATTTTCATTACAGGTACATTGGGGAAGACGACTGCGTGTCACGGTGTGGGTGGTTGGTTTGAATCCAGCGCGCTTTTTATTTATTTTATAACACTAACGACCATTTTTATTTTATATTATTTGTTTCTCATATTATATACAAGGCGCGTTGGTGGATCAGTTGGTTAAGGCATTGGGTGGTAAATACTGGGACCTGGGTTCGAATCCCAGGTCCCCTCACTTCGCTTCTATTATTTTGTTTAACCTGTTCCTACGCAGTGCACATTCCAAGGGTTCACCATACACCCAATACAAGGCTTGCCAAGTGTCTTGAAAGAAGCATCTGAAGGTCAGAATAGGAGGTCCATGGAACACCCTCAGTCAACCATGCACACGCGCGCTGAAAAGTCAACCAAAGGCCTTGAATCATTGGGCCTGACTGCTACAACATGACCTCCAAATTGGGGTCAACACCCCCCCTTTTGTTTGCTCTCTTTCACTCTTTTTCTTTATTTTTCTATTTTTTTTATTTATTTGTTTAATTTAGTTTTAATTTAATCCTTTAAATTAACATTTTCATAATATAAAAAACCAAAAAAAACAGAAAATTATAAAAAAAAATCAAAATATGTTTTATTTAATTTAATTCATCAATGACCCTTTTTTGTGAATAAATTCAATAAGTAATTTAGTTTTATTTTAGGTTGTTAATTTTAATGTTTTTTTTAATAACTAAAAAATATATAAAAAAATAGACCTTTAGCACTTTTACCCTTTTTTAATTAATTAAATATTTTTATTATAAGCATCATTAACCATTAATTTTGTAAATAAATTTTATAATTAATTTAGTTTTAATTCTAGGTTTTAACTTTAATGCATTTTCTTTAATAAATTAAAAAATAGAACTAGAATTATTTGACTTTTAATTCCAATTTAATTTTCTTTAATGTCATAAATACAAAAACATGAAAAAATAAGTTCTTTCTTTTTATTTAACTTAATTATTTTAATAATTTTATTTTTAATTCCTTCAAAGGGTTCAACGCCCTCGCATTCGATTACATTTTTGTTTCGCAGCGTTTTATTTATTTCTTTTTGTGAATATAGTGTACTTGCTCCAAAGCCCTGTAATAGTTAATTAGACATTTATTTTCTGCACTTTATTTTAAATCGGGTCTGGATTAATTTGGCGATGTAGACCCGCGCCTTTGTAATATCGTAGGATCTTTACCTTTTCCGCACTTTAAATTCCCGCATCTTTTAACTGTTAAACAATCACATGAAAGAATGAATGCTCAAAAATAAAATCAAAACGTAGATAACCAATGCATGACAAGACAAATAATAAACCGAAAATGACACACAATTCACACACCACCCCTAGGGTACGCCTCACTGTTGCCTTGCCTCGAAAGGTGATCGTCGAGTAGAGGATGTCTTAGTAAGTCCTCATGGTCCGGGAACCTGACATGAGGGTAGCTTCTAAGGTGTCTTCTATTGCTCCGGTGATCACCATGTCCGAACCTCGAATTGACCCGAACACCTCCAACGTGGGTGCTACCTATCTCTCAATGGTGGGATGACACTACTTTAAAGGACATTTACACAGACGAATTCCTTAGGGTAGGTAGGTTCTCGTAGATACTTGCTCTAAATTTCAAAACGAATCAAAATACTTTTCACACCGACACCTTTTCAAAGGCTTTCGAAAACAATTTTTCAAAACACTCTTGAGGACCGATACAAGAGTCGAACTGGAATTTTCAAAGAAAACTTTTTAAAACCCACAGTTGAAAAGCAAACAAACCATTTTGAAACACAATGAGCAAGTATCTAAGAGCCCATGGATAACCATGGATAGAAAGGGTGCTAACACCTTCCCTTTCTATAACCTACCTCCCGGACCGAGAGCAATCTCTATAAGGAATTTTTCTGTGCTTTTGTCCTTTCCATTTGGAGAAAATAAAAGACTGTGGCGACTCTTGCTTACCGCGACATTTCGCGAACCAGCTTTAAAACAGTCAGTTTCAGATCCACCGATCACAAGAATCAACTTGATTTTAAAATCAAGTCCATACAAACTGATGAAGGTAAGCAATATGTTTTTTTCTCCAATACCTCAATTACCATGGTATAATTCATTGAGTTAATTTCCTCAAACTCATGAACAAAAGGGTTATGCTGAGTGAAAGAACATATATATATATATATATATATATATATATATATATATATATATATATATATATAAATATATATATATATATATATATATATATCACTAAATTTGGAATGAAGCCTTCAAGACTGCAATTTATATCATTAATAGATTACCAACTCTAAGTGTAAATAATTCCTTTCTTTTACAAGTTTGATTTAATAAAAAACCTGATTATAATACTCTCAAAATATTTTGCTCTGCATTCTCTCCTTATTTAGTACAAACGTCTTGCAGCAGTTACATTAGAAATTCTATGACTTAAATATCTTCTTCGTGAACTATAATCTCCATCACAAAGCCGCCCACATTTACAATGGCATACCCCAAT